>CM053789.1:603258572-603696072 GCA_028749045.1 Cupressus sempervirens
CTAGTTGTTGTTGCTTTACAGTTTTCTTGTGTGAAGCTGAGGTGTATGTTTATGAGATACCTAACTAAACCATTTTTGAGTCTCAATTAGTTATACTTGAGTTACTTTCTAGTTGCCTTGATGGGACTGAAGTGTTTGATTTGTTCTTGATGATGTCATGTTGTGACATGTTCGACTCGACCATTTTTGAGTCTTTGGTTAGTATTATTTTGGGATACTTTTCGGTTGCTTGATGAGAATCGATGAACATTGTGACTTATCATTTGATGCTTTTTAGTTGCTCATAGATAACTATTGTGAATTTTATGATGATCTTTTGGTTCTTTCCAATTGCTCATGGAGAACTGGTGTAATTATTGTGGATTATCTTTGGATGCTTTCCAGTCACTTGTATAGGATTGAGGTGATTTTTATATGATTATTGATTTGTGCTTTTATGAGTCTAGGGTAGGTTATCTACTTGTAGCGTTAGGAAGTGGCTTGCAATGGGGGTCGAGGCCCTAAGTGGTTGCCAGGGTAACTCATTGTAAGTTGTTTTAATAAGTGAAAACATTACACTAAATGGGGATTAAAATGAACCTAATAAGATAATTGTATGTTCTCGCCCATGCCTCGAGTGTTAGTATAGACTAGGATGGGAGTAGAGAGAATGCTTGGTTGCAACCTTGCATTCTATAGTATGCCTTGTTAGTATGAGAGGATACTAGTGGCTACATAGGGATCACTAGGGACCTTGGAGTCCTAAGAAATTGCTAAGGTAACTTCTAGTGTGATTCATGTGATAACACTTACCCACTTACATAGTAGGTTTCCTATGTGTCTTGTGTGCCTCTAAGAATTAGATGTCGATCTATCGTAGAACCTTTGAGTTAGATTGCTGTTAGGATTTCCTAGACTTAGAAAGTACTTGTGATATGTGTTTTGATATCATGTTTGGGACTTGTGACTATCTCCTCAGTGCGGTAGGAGTGGGCCATTTAGGTTCCACGTAGTCAGGTGGTAGTGCTTTTTACTCTACCATTGAGATTCGTCCATAGCCACCATGGCTAGAGCTTCTTGGGATGTTTTTTTATTATGATTAGGTGATGTTATTTACTGATGCATTTCCTCATATTGATGATTAGCATGTGATAGGTGATGTTATCTACTTCTAGGATCATATTATGTTGTATTCTTGTATGTTAGATTTCCTTATGATTATTTTGTAGTATGTTTAGTAGTGACATCCCTATTACTATACTACCGACAATCTTATTGGTGACTTGGGATGTTACGTGCAGGGGATGGATAGGGCCCACGATGGTCTAATGATGCTATTGACAGTTGGGAGGAACCACACACTTAGTTAGCTATGCTTAATGATGGATGGTTATATTTCATGATGGATGTTTATATGTTTTATGATGGATGGATGTATCATGTATGGTAGATGGTTTCATTTATTTTACTATACTTTGTATCATGGATTTGAGGAGGACAATGTATCTTTATTTCTACATATGTATATTATTTTAGCCTTTCATACCCTGTGACATGTATAGTGGATGATTGAGCATTCCGAATTAATCTTCCAAGAGGCATTCAGAACAAATGTACATTGTGGACATTGGATTCTCTATTAATCTTTTATATGGTTGTGGTAGTTGTTAGAGTTAGTATTATTTTAAATTTAAATTTGATTCAATGTCATGGGATCCTTAAGGAATGTAACCTGTTATTGTATTCTATAGTTGGTTGTATGATTATTGCTTCCACTACTATGTGTTTGATGTGTATGGTTTATCTTTCTTGTTTTAAAAAAATTGCTGGAAAACTTAGTAAAAATTTAGGTAATTTATTTTGGGTCCCTTGGCAGGGCATTACACCAAGTAAAACAAAGATGAATACATTATTTAAAATAGAATCTAAGGCCAAATTATGATGGAAATAAATAATGCTCGATAAGTTCAAAGAAGCAATTCAAACTTTGTTATAAGATCTACAACTGGAAAAATATAATAAAGATTCGATGATGGAGAATGAAGAAGGATAATCTATTTTCTAAGTGGTTACATGCAATCAAGCTGAGATCAAGTATTATGATTAAGCAACAATAATGGGAAGAATCTAGAAGCATAGACTATGATTTAAGGATTAGTTGAGCAATTTTTTGGTTGATGATGAAGTTACTAATGTTTCTAGTTGGATGTTGATCAAGGAGATCAAAGTGTAACTTTTTTGAAGGAAAGAAGAGATAGGTGAACCAAGAAGAGAAAGAGAAGGTCAAAATAGAGCTATATGAAAGAGTGAAGAAGTGAATCAACTATTAAAGAGGTAAGAGGCTTGAGAACATATAGATACTGAGTAGAATGAAGATCTTAATAAGCAAGGTAGTGCTAAACCTAATTGATCAATATATATTGTTACCTTCTAATCATTGTAGCAAAAAATATTGTAAATCAAGTAGACCTACCAAGTCTATAAAATCCTATATGGTAACATTAATTAGTGATGTTTGTAAGTCCTTTGGGAAAGCAACTCTTTAGACAAGATCAAGTAGTGATAAGGTCTAGATATTCTTATGGTTTAAATCCTCTAAAAAGGTAATATTAATAATGTGTATAAAAATCTTTAACAAGGTTGTTCTTAATAGATCTCACTTTACAAGAGTGAATTTTTTTGGTTTTTGGTCCCAAGTGATTTTTCCATTTACAAGGTTTCCATGTTAAAAATCTTGTTGTCAAGTGTATTATTGTTGTTATGCTACATGTTGATTTTCACATTATTTACTTTTTACTACAACTCAATAACAACTAATTTTTATCATTGACATTTAGTAATAACAAAAATAGTGAATGAATAGTTTGGCGAAATTTAATTGTAAGTGTTAATTGTGAAGTAAAATGAGATCATCATTATTATCATGTTTATGAAGTTTTGTTTGGTACTAAAGTGTTTGAAAGGATTGTAAAATAACTAAACATAACTAATTTCCCCCCTCCCCCCTCTCAGTTTTCCTACAAAATTCACCATATAAAATCTCTACAATACCTTTTCAATATAATCATCCTAAGATAGAGTTATTTTTCTATCCTTCTTATCCTTGCAAATTTTCATTCCAAGAATTTTATTTTCTATGATGAAATCCTTCATCACAAAATAGTGTGTTAAGTGTTGTTTTAACCCCTTAATGCGATCGATGTTATATGTCTTGAGAAGTATATGATCAACATATAAACATAAATAATGTATCTATCATCATTAAACCTCGTAAAACAAATACAATAATATGGATTGCACCAACAACATCCATGCTCATTCATAAAAATATCAAGTTTAATATACCATTATTGAGATTCTTGCTTCAAGCCATGTAATTTTTTTCATTCTACAGACTAAATTCTCCTTATTTTTGACCTCAAATCCCTATTGTTGTTCCATATATATTTCTTCTTCCAAATAATCATGGAGAAAATTTATTATAGCATAAAGTTTCTCTAGATGAAAATCTTCAATATCCATAATATATAAAATGGTACAAATAGAAGTCATTTTAACAATGTGAGAAAAGATCTCATCAAAATTAATATCCCTTTTCTATGCAAATAGTTTTACAACTAGCCTAGCTTTAAATATTTTCTTAACCCCCATCCTCCTCTTTCATCCTATAAAAAAATTCTTTTTTCAAATCACTTTTACCTATAGGTAAATTACATAGTGGCCAAATATAATTTTACAATAGGACTCCATTTCTTTTGTCGCCACAAACTCCCATTGAATCTTTTTATTTACCTATATAGCTTTATCATATCTTTTTTACCAATAATTGTTAGTAAAATAGAGTACAAGGAAGGAAAGAATTGTTTACATGAGGTTTTCTTATCTTTTCTTATTATTTAACATTTACTAATTTTTATTTTTATTTTAAATTTTTTGTTACAAAGCATGAGAGACCATGGGAATATCATCTTTTGGAGTATTGTACAACACTACATAATCATTTTCTTTCTTCTCATACTTTTGTAATAGATCTTTGTACAAAACTTTCTCATGGAATACGACATCCATATAACTTGTTATAATTTTATGATTTTTAAAATCCTCAAGCCTATATCCAAATTCATTTATCGATACCATATACAAAAAAAAACATTTCTTTGACTCAAAATCAATGTGTACAAAAATTTCCCAACCAAAAGTTTTGAGAAAAAGAACAAATCACCTTTTTTCTTTTTAATACTTCCTTTGGAATAACACAACCTAAAGGAGTAGAGTAACCTCTATTAATTTAATAAATGATAGTGTTGCAACCTTTACTCACACATTTAAGGGCATCCTAGCATGAAACCACATACTCCTTGCATGCTTCATTATTGTGTTGTTCATGGATACAACCACTCTATTTTCTTGTGGAGACCATTAGTAGAACAATAACCTCTAAAATATTTTCTACAATACTCATGGCCATTATCATATGTAAGACATTTTAGTCTTTTACCAATCTCATTCTCAACCAAGATTTTGCATTTTTTAATGGTTTCAAATACATCAAATTGCTATCTAAGGAAATATATCCATACTTTTCTAGTAGCATCATCAATGAATATAACATAATACATAGGGCCACCAAGGGAAGATATCTAAGATAGTTCCCATACATATCTATGTACAAGCTCTAATTTCTCATTTTTAAATTTTCTTCCCACTCTTCAAAAAACTAACTCTCTTTTACTTTTGATATGCACACATTTCACATTAATTCATAATAAAACATTTTAAACCAAGAAAAACTTTCCTTGAATGAAGTAATTTCATAAATTTTTCAATCATGTACCCAAGACTATTGTGCCATAGTGTTTTTTGAGAATCTACATAACCTATTTGATGTTCCTCCTTCTCAACTATAGTAATTTTTCCTGAACATTGATTTTTCCATAAAATAATTAAAATAGAAGGATAAATATGACCTATACAAAGATATAAGGTACCTACTTTCACACATTTTTCTACTACTAAGAAATTTTTTGAGAACTCCCAATTTTTATTATTAAATTAATTGTACTTACCTCATCAACTGCTTTCCCTACTGAGATTAAAATCCTACTCAACTTTGGAACATGTCTTACCTCTTGTAGTAGCTAATGATTTCCATTCAACAACTTTATCTTGATTCTTCCATTTTCAACAACTTGATAGAGTTCATTATCTCCCAAATAGACTATCCTAAAATCCCCTTAGACATAATTAATAAAATAACTTATATGGGTTGTACTATGAAATGAAGCCCCCAAATCTAAAAACCTTGAATCAAATTTACATTTTCTAGTAAGTGAACCAAATAATCCTCTTCATATTTACTACTTACCAAACTTGTCACCTTATTTCCTTCTTGTTTATCTCCTTCATTATTCTTTGGAGACCAGCAATCTTCCTTCTTGTGACCACATTTCCCATAGTACCAATGATTTATTGGTCATGTATATTGATACCTCTTTCTCTTTGATTTTTCTCTCAATTTCCCATAAATTCCATAGTTATTTCCTCTCTGTTTTATTTTATCCCTTCTTTATGCATTCAAAAGACTACTTATTGTAGATCATCCTGATCCTTTTCTTAAAAAATTCTTCACTTAGAATAACACCAACTAAATCCTCAAACTTTAGGGTATTTGAACTAGAAACAAAGTTACTAATAGCCATTAACAAGTTATTCCAACTTTTAGGTAAATGACACATGATTACAAAATTGACATTTAGAGAAGTTAGTTAATTGATAATCATATTAAACTCATTTAAATAGTCAATAAAAGACCAATGTTCTACCATATTCATATTAATTGAATTCTTTATGAGAAATACCTTATTTGAAACATAAAGCTTTTCATACAGATTTGCTAGGGTTTCTATCAACTCTTCAACCATCTTAACTTTTTAATATTAAATGACATTGATTGTACTAGGAATAAATGAATACTTCAAAGTACCTTTTTGTCTAAAATATCATATTCTTCACTTGAAATATTCAGTTGTTTCTTAGATTTTCCTCTTAGTGGATTCCATAAATCCCTCTAATAAAGACAATCTCCATTTGCATTTTTGATAACTAAAATTACTTCAAGCATATGTGCTACTGCGGTGAGCCTAGTCAAAAGAGCAAATGAAGGAACCATATCTTTAGAGGGTCCTAGCAAGAGGACAAGATAGAGTTTGAGGAAGAAAGCCTTGATTGTTGCTACTTCTTCAGTTGCTAACTCCATCCAGGTTATAGCTATGATTGGTAAGGAGGCAGTTAAGATGATCATGGAACTGCAATAGTTTGTTTGGGTCTTCTTTTCTGGTTGGGTTCCTATTTAGGTCCTTTTTGCTAGTTGTTACATCTGGTTCCTGTATTTGGTCTTTTTTTTTGGTTTTTAGTTTAAAATTGTATTGGAGGTTCCAAGTCCTTCTAAAACTTGGGTTCTTCAATTGGACTATGTAAGTGGTTTCAGGTCCATTTAAAACCTGATTTTGGTGCTGCTTCTAGTAGGTTTAAGGACTCTTTTCCTGATGGATGTCTTTCTTTTTCCTTTTTGAGGATGTGAAAGGATTTCGGGGTCCCTTCAAAACCTATTTTTACCATAATCTAAAACTAAAATTTCTTTCCATTAAAATTTGCAACCTTCAACTTACCTCTGTCTTCTATTACTCCCACTCAACTCTAAGACCTCCCTATAGAGGATAACTAAAACAACTAGGCACTGATACCACTTGTTAAGATTATATAGATAAACAATAATAGTTATGTACAAATATAATCAATATTAAAAAGGAATAAGGAAAACATAAATAGAATAGAAGACACAAATATTTAACTTGACTCACTTAATATTGGGTTACATCCACCAAATAGAGAGTCCAATGTTATTATTTAGTAACTTCAACTTGTTATAATCTACAATATTGCTCATAGCTCAATACCACTACAAGAAGTTGTTGGCAATATGTCCAATCAATCAAATAAGGTAAGTAACATGGTTTTTATGTATGGCAACATATTTGTTTTGCAGATTAGTCATGTTCATTGGTGAAGGAAAATTTTCTAAGTATCAGACATCATAACAACAACATGACAGATTTGATGATAGAAGAATATTCTCTTGTGTAGTTAATTGAGGATGCATGACATCATACTAATGACATATACTAGTGTGCATGTCCGTATGATCAACCAATTCCAAGTTGTGAAGGAATTAAAAATGTAGTAATGATAGCACATAATAGAGCATATTCCCAAAATGTGTTAAGCGACTTGATTTATTATTGTGAATTATCATTTCCTAATAAGTTGACTCTAATGATATTATGTGAGCTGACTAATGAAGAATTTACCAATATGTTTGGTATAAGTAAATAACTTCATTTGTGAAGTTAGATAGAAGTGAAGTGTGAGAAAGATATGATTAGTGATTGCAAACTTGATATGATCTTGTGAAATGAGAGTAACAAGTGAATGCAATATTATATATGATGTGAAGCATTGTTATGTGAGATATAATGTAGATTGATATGTGTGTATTCACTCTTGTATGATGAATTTTCATTCATAAGATTTGGAAAGCACAACAAGTATCTCAGTATTGTATGTATACTTATTTCTTGAAGATCTTATTATATAGTTGCACGTTAAGGAAGTGGGATCTTCTTACACACATTTGTATATGATCTACCAACTCCTAATAGGTTTGAGGATTCTAATAAGCCCTAGTCTCCAAATAGGGACTCAAGACACTATACATTCTTCATAGACTCCTAATAGGGTCAATATCCTTAACCAGATCCTTTATATAGTGAATCATCTAGTGGGTTTCATCCCCACTAGGGTTTTACCTTAGCCAAGGTTTCCCTAGTTAAGAAAATATTGTGTCATGATCTCTCTTTGTGTATGGTTTTTTATACTATTCAACATTATTGGTTTAATTTCTTATGCTTGTGGTAAAGTAATTAATAATATCTAGTTGTGGGTAAAAAGATTGAAAATACTGATTCAACCCCCCTCTCAATATTATCTATTTCTAACAATTGGTATTAGAGTTTGGTTATTTAAAAGAGGCTTAATAGCTTGAATACAATCCCTACGGATATGGAACAATTGAAGAAAAATCTTGAAGAAGCTCTTGAACAAATTGATCTTCTTATTGATGAAAGAGATGGTCTTAAAGATAGATACAAGGATGCAAAAGCCTACATTAGTGAATTAAAAGACAAAATAGATGACTTAAAGCAAAAAGAATCTAGTAAGCAAACTAGTGATGATGATATTGAAGACTTGAAGAAAGAAAATGAGATCCTAAAACATGAGTTAAAGATAGTTGAACTTAAGCCGAGTCTTAAGAAAAATGGAGGAAAGAATGACTTTGAAATTAAAGCTAAAAATGTAGATCTGATATCCTAGTTAAGAAAGGTGATATCTGAATTGGAATCCATTAAGTTAGAGTAGGCAGAGTTAGAGAAATACAACACTATTTTGAAAGGTGAGTTGGTACAAACCAAATAGAAACTTGAGAAATTATATACTAGCAGTGATAAGATTGAAGAACAAATATGTGCACAAAGACCCAGTTATGACAAGATTGGACTTGGATTCTTTCTTGGACAATCCACTAAGAAATATGTTGAGAGAAAAGAATTAGATAGATGATACATCTAAGGACAAAAATAATGTCACTCATTTTGAGAAAGAGAAAGAATCTAATCATGATATGGACAAAAAAAGAAAGAAATCTTATGTCTGGTGTGATGAACCTGAAGAAACTAAAGTTGATTGCAAAGATAAGTCCTTCAAACTTATTTCAATTTTTTATTGCCATATTTGTCATGGATATGGTCATTATGTAGTAGATTGTAAGAAACTTAAATTTGATAGTAATAATGAAAATAGTAGGATATATAGGAACACAAACCATGTAGGAAATAGAAGAAGATCTCATAGTAATGAAAGAGGAGAAAGAAGACAAATTTATTTGCTACAAATGCAACAATCTTAGACACATTGCAAGGAATTGTAGAGCACCTGAAAATTAGTAGAATGGAAAAAAAAAAGTACTTGTATGTCAGTTGTGCAATAACTTTGGACACACAATGAAGTTTTGCAGAATGGACAGAAGAGACCTAAACAAAAATTAGAATTACAGAAGAAACAATAGAAGGAATAATATGAAGGAACAAACAAATTAATTAAATGAATCATTTATAAAGGAAAAGGAACTAGGAAGCTCTCATCTAGAAGATGTACCTAACAAGTTAATAAAGTCACTTATTGTTTGTGACTCCTCTTATCAAAATTAAGCATTCTCAATAAAAATAGAGTTTCAGTTATTAATAACTAATGTTAGAGGAAGTATCAAAGGTTACACAGTTGACAGTATGCAGTAGACATTGAGAAAAGTCTACAATGAAGTGCATATTGCCTAATGGGATTAGGATAAGGATATGAAAGAAGAATAACCTCTTTGTTGCATAGAGATAGTACATTGAACTAGTGGTAGAAATACATTTAATACAAAGTACAAATTGCGAAAGATTTCAAGGATGCAAATTAATTTGCATACATCATTTATTTGTGCAAAGTCTAAGTGTGAGATCAAAGAAAGATTTGAAGAATTAAAGAGGCTTGCAATTATGTAATGTCATCAAAAACCCTAATATGCAAAATTAAAGTATTTTCTGAATTGTTGAACATAATCTTTTAGAAATGGAAAGACAAGAAATCTTTAATGTAAGCAATAGACATAGATACAATTTCAATAAACACCCATTTGTTTCTTTGCTTAATGACCCTATTGGAGCATTTTTGCAAGTTCTAGAAAATGTTCTTCACGTCGAGGATATAAGAGGATATATTCATTGCAAGATTGAAAGCATAGGTGATTTAGAGATTCATAAGGAATTGGAAAAAATGTGTAGCAATGACTTGTCATTGAAACTTGAACATAGATACCTAGAACAACTTAACCTAGTTAATCATATGTTCTACATAGAATTTGACAATAATGAATGGACAAGGATAATTCTGAGTAGAGTACATGATGATTTTATATGGCTGGGAGATTCTATCATATGTATTGACAATGACCCAATTCACAAGGTCACAGGTTTGAGCAATGAAGGATGCAATCCAGTGAATATTAAGAATGTGCGCAAGCTAGTTGAGAAAAATCTCAACACATATTTTGATGGCAGAAACATGAAAGTCAAAACCATTCAAGATGATGGAGTGAACTAATTTGTAAGATTTTGGGATATAAGTACAATCATGGATCTAGGATAGATTCAATCCTTATAGGATTTCTTCATGCAGCTTACTTGGTAGTAAGATGTGAAGAGGTTAATATGTGTGACATTATCCAAACACAATTGTTATAACATATCTAGAATCAAGAAATCAAGGAGTGCAGCCTTTAGGTTTGAATCCCTATTGATAGATATACTTTTTCTATGCTACTAAGAAGCTCCCTAGAATCAAAAATTGGAATGAAAATGAGTGTGCAATGTAGTTAATCAAGTCTTTCCAAAAGTATAAGGATGAACTATGTTTCATGGTTGAAACAGATTTCACTTGCATGGAAGTTGTAGTTCCTTAGGTGAAGTTCATTGAACCTATGGGTTATGAGATGAGAAAGGAATTGATTGAAGGATATACGTAGATAATCCCTCATTCTGAAGTTGATTTTAATTGTCCTAGATGGGGCACATACATTTAAGATGATGAGAGAAGTTAAGACTAACAAAATTTTAAAGGATTCCAAGAAAAAGGTGGAAAAGGTGATTGATTCTATTTTGAAAGAATCTAGAATGACAAGAAAAGAATTTGATGAGGTGAAAGGGATAGCCATGGAAATGAAGGCTAGTGGTCAATCTAAGCTTTTGACCCCTACACCCATTGCAATGGTAGGACCTACTAAAGAGGTCTCAATTTCTCAAACAAGTGTGCAAGTACCTACTATGCCTTATGCAATAGTTTCACAACAACAACCTCCAAGGAATCCAATAAAGACTAAAGCATCAGCTACAAGGAAGTCTACAAAGCTTGAAAGGACCAAAACCCATCCTAAGAAGAGAGTGAATAACACTACAAGTGGTCCAAACAAGAAAAGAAGAACCTCGTAGATTAGTTCTTCTAATTCTAAAGAAGAAACTAGTGACAAACTAGTTGAACTAGTGGATTAGGAAGCGAAAACCTCAGCTAGGTGAAAAGCATGGAAACCAAAGGTAGAGAATCTCAACATGAAAATCATTAATTACAATAACTTTGTATAGTTGAATAAGTACTATGATTTGTATAATAATTTGGATAGGAGATAGCTAGAAAATGCAATAGTTAGGAATATGATCCTAAAAGATAAAAGGTTTGATAATATAAGAGGTCAGATACTTGAAGATTTGTATAATAGATTGCTAAATAAAAAGAGTAGAGTTATAGAGGAAGATAAGAAAATAAGAATTAATATGGTAAAAAAATTATGTTCTCTAAATAATGAGGAAGAAATAATAGTTATTCTGAAAGGTATAGCACCTTTGTTAAGGAACAAGAAGAGATCTATTCTCCTTATGGAAGGAAATTATGAAGAAGTTAATAAGGAAACAAAAAAGGCTATAGTCACATTTATGTCTACTATGCCTAAGGAAAGTGCATAGCCAGAGAAGGAAAGCCAAATACCTAAGGAAAGTGCATAGCCAAAGAAGGCAAGCCAGATACCTAAGGACTGTGCACAAACAAAGAAAGCAAGTCCTACTACAGATAGTCCACCTCATAGTTTTGAGCAACCAACTAGAACACCTATTTTTAGTAATTCACCCTATTTCACCATTAGCAGTGAATCTATGCAAGTAGATAACACCAAAGTGATAGTTGACAGAACTAAGGACCCATTCAAAGAATTTGGTGCTAGCATTGTTGGCAATATTGTGGATTATAGTAGCACATCTGATGAAGTAGAAGATAAGGAGCCAAAGAAATAAGATGCACCTTCTACAAAGAAAGTTAAATCTAGCAGTGAAGTAGCTACTTCAAATGTATCCTTGACACCAATAGCAGTAACACCATCTACACCACCTACTCAAGTAGTAGTGGTCAACAATAATAGCTCAATCAGATGAAGACAATGAAGCACAAAATCTCATATCTTCTTTGAGAAAATTTCTTGAGAAGAAGAAATCAGTTAAGTCCATTGAAAAGACTTTGATTTTAGTACTAGATAGAATGGAAAAGATAGTAAACCTTGTTGAAACACCTACAGCCATTCAACAGTGCACAACAATCTTGTGTAAAGCTTTTGATGATAAGTTCACAACACTCACTAATGTGGCTACAATTCAAGAACAAACAAAGCATGATGGTAAACTACTTAATACCATGTGCAAAAATATAAGGAATAATATAGAAACTTTGAATGTATGCATTAAGGCATCAAGACAGAGTATTGAAGAAGGAAAAAAAAATTAATGCTAAATGCAACTTGGCATACATCAATCTTCAAAGTTTTGATGAGCAAATCAAAGAGAAGGTAATTGAACTTTAGATGCTCATTAACAACTTTCTAAGATAGAATTATAAGTTAGTAAACATTGAGCATGCAATACAAGCTATTCATGATAACATCAAGGATTTACAAGTAGAAAAGGAGAAAGATCTGAAAAGATTTACTCTTTTGAGAGATCACTTATCTTCACAAGTAACATTGCTAGAAAACTAGTTAGGTGAATGCTTGGCAACAAAGTCATCATATGAAAAAATTTTGGTAATAGATTTAAATGCATTAGAGTTAGCCACATATGATTTATGTGCACTAATCAGTGTATCTAATGCACTAAAAAAAGTTGGAAGAAACACTTTGCATAGTTGAAGACCAACTTTAGTGATTATTTTTCTAAGTTTTGATGCAGTTGCCAAATTTTGAGACTTTTCCTTTTGAGACACCTTTGTCATTGATGTCAAAGGGAGAGATATGTGGAAAATTGTAATTAATTGTAAAGGAAAAAATAAGGATATATATAGTAGTAAGCCTTTATTGTAATTTTTAAGGGGGAGCAATAAGTTGTAATCAGAGTTATAAGAGATGTAATCCTCTTAAAACATGAATACAATGTTTTTACTATGCTATGGTTATTTATTTTGTTTGGTATGACAACATGTTTGGGAATTAGCCAATTTTCCCAAAATGTTGCCATCAATGTCAAAGGGGGATATTGTTGGAAATATGTTCAATGAATCAAATAAATCAACTAACATGGTTTTCATTTATGGCAGCATATTTGTTTTGCTGATTAGTCATGTTCATTTGTGAAAGAAAATTGTCTAAGTATTAGACAACATCACAACAACATGACAAATTTGATGATAGCAAAATATTCCCTTGAAATATTCTCTTGCATAGTTAACCAATGATGCATGACATCATATTG
Organism: Cupressus sempervirens; assembly: GCA_028749045.1. NCBI lineage: Eukaryota > Viridiplantae > Streptophyta > Pinopsida > Cupressales > Cupressaceae > Cupressus > Cupressus sempervirens. The sequence goes on from CM053789.1 coordinate 603,271,991, forward strand.
ATGACATATACTAGTGTGCATGTTTGTACGATCAACCAAGTTCAAGTTGTGAAGGAATTAGTAATGCAGTAATGATATAGTGTAGAATAGAGCATATCAATAGAATGTGTTAAACAACTTGATTTATTATTTTGAATTACCATTTCCTAATAAGCCAACTCTAATGATGTTATGTGAGCCAATTAAGGAAGAATTTACCAATATGTTTGGTATAAGTAGAGAACTTCATTTGCAAAGTTAGATAGAAGTGAAGTGTGGCAAAGATATCATTAGTGATTGCAAACTTGATATGATCTTGTGAAATGACAGTAACAAGTGAATATAATATTATATATGATGTGAAGCATTTTTATGTGAGATATGATGAAAATTGATATGTGTGTAGTCACTCTTTTATGAAGAATTTTCATTCAGAAGATTTGCAAAACACAATAAGTATCTCAGTATTGTATGTATACTTATTCCTTGAAGATCTTGTTGTATAGTTTCATGTTAGGGTAGTGGGCTCTTCTTGCAACTCCTAACAATATTGAGGCTTCTAATAAAGCCTAGTCTCCTAATATGGACTCGAGATGCTATACATTCTTCATAGACTCCTAACAGGGTCAATATCCTTAACCAGATCCTTTATATAGTGAATCATCTAGTGGGTTTCAACCCCACCAGGGTTTTCCCTTGGCCATGGTTTCCCTAGTGAACAAAATATGGTGTTATGATTTCTCTTTATGTATGGTTGTCTATAATGTTCAGCATTATTGGTTTAATTTCTTATGCATGTGGTAAAGTAATTAATAATATGTAGTTGTGGGTAAAAAGATTGAAAATACTGATTCACCCCTCTACCCTAACTATTATCTATTTCTAACAGAAGTTATATAATTTGTTAGAATAATTTATAATAACTAAGAGGGGGGTGAATTAGTTAGCCTTAGGTCTATATTTACCAATTAAACTTTTAAACACTTCATTTAATTTAGATCTAAACATTCAATAGCTCATTCTCTATAGTTGATAATCAGTAACATAAACTTTCAATCCACTATTGTAATATCAAAAAAAAATTAGAATGTAAAACATTAATATTAGAACATCTTAAATAACATCAACACAAGTATAACACTAGGATTTATAATGGAAACCCAAATTGGGAAAAACCACCAATAACATGTGAACAATTTTTTACTCTTTTTAAGTGAGCTCTATTAGTATCCAATCATGTTAAAGATTACAAAACACACTATTATATATGACCTTGTTAAAGGATTTAATCAAACTATTAGGAGTGGCCCTATTAGAGGGCTTAAGAACATTCCATTAGAATGTCACCTTGATTAAAGGATTTCTATACTAATACAATGGTTAAAAAGTAATTATACGTTGATTGAATAAATACAACTCACTTTAGAAATATAGATCACAATTCATCTCATATGTTGATCCACTAACTTGCCTCCATTTTCATCTTTGTCTTTGATCTTCTTGGAAACCCTTCAAGTAATCATTCTTCACCTCTTCACAACTCTTCTTAGCCTCCTGCTCAAGTTCACCAATCAATAGCATCAAAAATAGCTCCAACCTTATAAGGTTAGAACTTATAACTCTTTAAATAGGTAATTCTAATATTTTTCCACTCAAACATCATTATATATCTTAGTGTTTTGATTATATTCAACACAAGTAATGAATCTATCCACCTTCTTGCTCATCTCCTTCTTTCTTAGAAACTTCTCTTTTAAATTAAGTGATTGATCACTCACCTAAATCTTTCCTTGCATTAAATAGTCCACATAATTCATCCTTATCTCAGCATGTTTTTCATATTCTAGGAAATCAATTGTGTTGGCTAGAATCATTATTTCCTCATCATCAGTCAAATACTCTCCCTTAGCCAACATTGTGTTTTGACACTCGATCATCACTGGATTACTTCATTTCTACTAACTATTCTATTCAACACATATACATATACTTGATCAACACTGATGTTTGTTTGACACTATATTTTCTTAACTTATATAGGTGCTTGATCAACACTAGCATCACTTGGCATAAACTTCAAGTTCCTCAATCTTCTTCTCTTTTTCTCAATCAAGCCTATGCATTTAGTTATTCTTTGATAAATTCTTCTAGGCTTTAATACAACTGTCTTCCCCATCTAGGTTATGTTAAAAAATCATATTATCTTGTAATTATCTAATTAATCAAGTTCCATTTTAGTTCTCCACAACCCAACCTTTCCTCTTGGTTCTTTTGTTATGTCCTTCTTTCAAATCCTCTTCATCAATCATCTAGATATGACACTCTACTTAGATAGAAATTATCTTACCAATAAGGTTTGGCATCAATGACAACATAATAATTGTTCCTATTGTAGTTTCCAACAATCTCCCTCTTTGACATTGATGGAAACACCTCTAGTTACCATGCAATCCAAAATATGTAATACTTTTAGCATCTCCCTCTATGTTCAATATCAAAATATTTATTAATATCCTTAGTTTTAATTTAATTCTAATCTCTATGTCCAAAAATCTCTCCTTTTCATTTTCTTTTTGATTCTATCCATGCAACTCTAATATGAAGCACAAAAAATCCTTTAATCATATCAGATCATGAAATTAATCATCTCCCTCTTTCTTATTACTGCATGGGTAACTAATTCATAGATTCTCTCTTTGACATCAATGCCAAAGACACTTCATCTTTCATATATATCTTCATCATGTAGATATCTTCATGTTAGTGCATATGAATCTCATTTATCATCTATCATATACTCTTATGACTAATACAAAATTTTGTTCTTCTCTCTTCACTACTTTAGGAAACTCCTAAAGTATGACTATTTGCATTGACTTGTAATATATTTTGATCAAAAAATTTGATGCAGAGATCTCTCTTAGCTTAAGTAGCCTTGTTTAGGGGAATCACACCTAATTTAACTCTTAGATACTCATGAGAATACTTAGGTAAAACATTAGTGAAAATATCAATTATTTTCTCCTAGTGTTCACATATTCCAATCTCACTTCTTTAGCTTGAACCAAATCTCTCAAGTAATGATACTTGATAGCAATATACTTGGTCTTTGTGTACATTACATGGTTTTTTTATATTTATAGCCCTTATGTTTTCACAATAAATAGAAATAGGATCAATGAACTATTTCTTTATCCCTTTTTAAAAATGCTTGATCCATAAAACATTAGAATAATTCACTACTACTGCTATACATTTAGCTTCTACTATTGATTGTAAAATACAACTCTATTTCTTTCTTGTCAATGAGACTAATCTCTTTCCTAGAAAGAAATCTCCACCACTTATATGCATTTTTTCATCAACATTGTCTACCCAATTAGCATTAGTGCATATTGTAGTTCAAACTTGTTGTTCTTCTTGTAATATAGACCATACTCTTCTATTTCTTTTGGATATTTCAGTATTCTTTTCACTTCCATCATATGATTCTCCTTAGGCTTTACAGAAAATCTTACAACAATTCCAACTACTAGGGTAATATAAGGTCTTCTATGAAAAAAATATTAAAGTTTCCCTATCATTGACCTATACAATGTTTGGTTCACATCAATTGAATCATCATTTTTAGATAGCTTGTGTCCTATAGCCATAGGTGTGTTGACTAGTCTTGAGTCTTCCCTCCCAAAAAAAATCACTATCTCCTTGACGTATTTTGATTGAGTAATGTAGATACCTTGCTTCATCTGATATACATGTAAACCAACAAAGAATTTAATCTCACTAAACATAGAAATTTCAAACTCCTTTTTCATCTCTTCTACAAATGATTTGCATAATGCATATTGTCCTCCAAATATGATATCATCAACAAATATTTCAGTTAACAATGTTCCTTTATCATCGTTAGCCTTCAAGTATAGATTATTGTTACCATGTAATTCCACTCTTTTTCTATCATTGTAGACTTGATTGTTAAAGTTCTATACGACTCTTCTATAGATGTGTTAGCCCTTATTTGATATTTGAAATGCAATACTTTGATATGTTGAGTAATTGGTTATGTTAGGTTGTAATAATTTCCTTCTAGTAGTGATGATGTTTTAATTACTCTTAGTTAATAAAACTACTTTTATGGTGATGTCATATAATGCTTCTTAGAAATTTGCTTATTATGTTTTGACGATGATGAGATGTTCATGATGATATTTATATTTAGGATTTACTATTATACTTACCTCACACTTTCATATGTATGGTGTGTGTGTGTGTGTGTGTGTGTGTGTGTGTGTGTGTGTGTGTGTGTGTGTGTGTTTTATATTTATGTTTGATGTGTCTAATATGGTTGAGGGAGGGATTGGTAGTCATTTTCTACTCAGGATCTACAAGATACACCACTCCCTACCATTGTTTTTGTTAGCTTAGACTTCCTTGAATTTCCAAGGTGAGCCTACCCTACGTAATAACTCAATGAGAAGAATGGGGAGATAATGTTCAGGTCTAATCCTAGCCATAGCCTAATTACTTATCTTGAGAAGGAGGACATCTATCTAACTTTCTACCCTTTTTAAACCCATGTATTTATCTTTGTCTATATTTACATTTGAGTTTTGGTCAGTTTTGGTAATGGTTCTTTTATGTGGATTTGGCTATGTGGTTGATTTGATAAATGATTTAATTGTAATATTTGGGTTAATCATATAATATGGAGAATTATTAAATATTAATTGATTAAAAAGACAATATTAGATTTTGAGAGTTTTTAATTAATTAAATATGTATTTTAATTTAAAAGACTTAATTTAGAAGTCTAATTTAGAAAATTGATTAAAGAGAAATTAAAATTTGAAGGTATTTAATTAATTGATAGTTAATTAAATATGTTCTTTTATTTAAAAAAATTAATTTAAAAGCCTAATTTAAGAAGTTGGATTAAAAAAGAATTAATGGATTAAAAGATTAAAGATGTGATATTGCTTTATTATAACTGTTCAATTAATAAGAATTAAATTAAAGTTTTATTTAAGAATGAGCTTTAATTATTATTATTAATTTAAATAATAAACTACACACTAAATAGTGTTTTTACTAATTAATAAAGTGGAGGAAAAGAAAATAAAAGAAAAATTTAATTGAATGGTTCTTTAAGTATGCATGAAAGGATTAAATAATAAAAGTAATTAGTATTTAATAAAGTTAGTGATTTTTGAAATATTGGAGAACAAAAATCTAGTTAGGGTTATGGTTCTTTAATAGGGGGTCAGTAGTTCATTTAAGATACACACAAGCTTTGGGAAGAAAATTTTGCAATTTGATCAAAAGAATTATTGAAAATTTTAGAGGGTTTGGATTTGCATGCATTCACAGATTGTCTCAAATTTTAGCTGTGATTTTAAAGTAGGGTTTGAAAATCTATTGTAGAATTTTATTGAAAGATTTGTCTACTTTATGTCTTCTTAGGTGCTTGCATAATTCTTATTAATGTATTGTATTAATTTTTGGATATAGAATTATGTCGTAGATTTTGAAAAGAAAAACCTATTGATGGAATTAAATTATGTGGGTGAAAATTATATGTTTTCTTATATTATATTTATAGTCTTGTGATGTTTATTTTTTGTTATGGTTTTATTTGTGGATTGTTTAGTTGGCCATATTAGAATGTGCCCCTAAGACATTTTTCAAGATTTCTTTTATGATTATTTGACAAGATATCATGTTGTATTTTATTATTCAAATTGAGATTTATTTTATGAGATGTCTTTTGATGAGCATTTATGAGAACTTGGGTTATGAGAACCAATATTATTTTTGTGTCACTTGTTAAGAAACCAAATTCAATCAATATTACTTTTGTGGTATGGGACATGATTGTGGCTTGTGAGTTTTGGGATGTAGTCTTGTTAGATACAATTAATTATTTGTGTACTATCTTTGATATTGCAAAAAATATCATATATCATTACCAGTTAGTGTATGCCAAGCCCACTCAAGCATTGAAGATAGTTTTTGTGGCTACTGAGCAATCTAGAGTTTACCTAGATTAGAAGGCAGTATCTACCGAGTTCACTCGGGCGTCAAAAGAAAGTTTGTGAAAGATGAGTTTAAACCAAGCTCGCTTGGTTAGCAAAGGAACATTTCTAGTATGTAGTGTTGATCAAGTTTCAACTGGTTAACACAGGAAAATCATTTCAGAGTTAGTGTCTACCGAGCAAGGTTGACTAATGAAGGATTTTCTTATTTTGGCATATTAAATTCAATTGATTTATCTGATGATTCTAGCTGAATAAAAAGATGAATTTTAATTATTCTAAGTTGTATTTGAGCCAACTTGACAAAATAAAAGATATAAATAGAAGGTCAAGTTGTGGGCTAAAAAGTGTGAAGTTTCTGTGAATGAGAATGCATGAAATATTTTAAAGGTCTAATTGCAAGAAGGAAGCGAATTAGAAGGATAAGTTGAATATCCTAGTAAAGCTAAAAAGATAAATTTGATTAGAAACTATCAAGTACAAGCCATAATTGAGATCTATAATAAGCAATTCAATTGAATTCAAATAAGGTCATGTCATTGTTACTCTCTAACCATTGTAGTAGTGATCTAAATCTCTTAACAAAGTTGGCTTAATAGCTATTTGTAAATCCTCTAACAAGGTGTCAGTTCTATTGAATTGTCTAATGACCTCTAACAAGGCCACTCCTAAGAGGGTTATTAAATCCTCTAACAAGGTCATACCTAACAATGTGTTTTGTAACCTATAATAGGGTTGGCTCCCAATAGGGCTCACTTTAGAAGAGTGAAATTAGTAACTAGTGATGATTGGTGGTTTTTCCCAAATTGGGTTTCCATGTTAAATCTTGGCATCAAATGTGTTCATTTATTCTCTGTGTTTGCAACTAAGTTAAAGTAATAAGTAATCATAAATAACATCTTAATATTTGTATGTTAAGTATGTTAAGTAATTACTAAGCATTATTAGTTTTTACTAAGTTACAACATCTTTGTGTGTTTGTTGAGTAATAATAGATTTTAGTTTTCAGAGTTTATTGTTTTGTTTTGACATCTAGGGGATCTGGGATCTATTTTTGTAGTAATTGATTCATCCCTTCCCTCTCAATTACTTTGCTTATATTGCCAAAAATTGGTATAAGAGATCTTGGTTCTTACAAAGAAGGTTTCAAGGACCTAAGCTAAAGATCATGATATCTTAGAGAAGAGAGATTCCCAAGTTGAATAGAGACAATTTTGTAGCATGGAAAGGACTTATGAGATTACATATAGCAACTATTAGTGATTCAAGTTGCAAATATCTTAACACTAAATAAAAGACTCCTACTAGAACATTATCAATGGAAGACATTATTGAAAAGAAGAATCATAACATCATGATGATTGATATTGTATCCACACTCAATTATGCTAAATTTGATGAAGTAAAAGAATGTAAAATAGCTCATACAATGTGGACCAAACTGAAAGAAATCTATGGAGGAGATGACAATGTAAGGAAAGCCAAAGTAGAAAGTCTCAAAGGATAATTTGATCAGATGAAAATGAGAGAAGATGAAAACATTGCAAAATATGTGGAAAGAATCAAAGCTAGTGTGAGTGAAATCAAAGCATTCAGAGGAGACATTGATGACACAACAATTGTAAGAAAGGTACTCAAAACTCTTCTTCCTATTTATGCAAGTAGAGTGTCATCTATTCAAAAAATGAGATGTGATCCAAATAAAAAAGTAGCTTTGGATGCTCTAGTTGGAAGATTGACAACTTTTGAGTTGGATAACTATGTTCCTAGTTCCAAAAACATTGAGTCTGCATTTGAAGCCAAAATCTCACTCAAAGAAAAGAGGAAGAAATAAAAGGCTAATCAATCAAGAAGTGAAGGAGAAATAGAAGAAAGTTTTGACAATGATCTTGAAATTTTTTAAGCCCTACTTGCAAAGAAATACTCCAAAGGTAGAGGAAAGTACAAAGGCAAGATTCCTCTAATCTATTTTTCTTGTGAAGAAGCTGATCATATTGCTGCTAGATTTCCAAATAGAGAAAACAAGGATGAGAAGAAAAGAAACAAGTACAAAGGTAAGAAAGAATTTAAGAGATGCAAAGACAAAGGTAAGAAAACTTGTTTTATGGCTAAAAATTATGATACCAATGAAGATGAAATGGTATATATTGTTGTAAAAGATGAATATAATGATGAAGGAGATAAGATAGTACTTATTACTCATGTTAGCAAAAATGATACATGGATTATTGATAGTGGCTACTCACATCATATGACTAGAGACAAGACAAAATTTGAGCACATGGAATACTATGATGGTGGTAGTATGAGATTTGGAAATAATGAACCTTGTAAGATAAAAGGAAGAGGTTGTATCTCTTTGACTAATGAACTTGTATGTGATAATTCTTATTGGGTTGAAGGACTAAAGAAAAATCTACTAAGTGTGGCACAATTGAATAGCATTGGATTCGAGCTAGAATTCATTGATGGAAAGGCCAAACTACTGGGTGGTAAAGGAAATCTAGTTGGATCTGTCAAGAAAACAAAAGGTAATCTATTTTATCTTGATCTCAATGAAAGTTCATGTTTTATTGCTCAAATAAAAAAAATTTGGTTATGGAACAAAAGATTATGTCATGTAAACTTTGATAATCTGGTTAAGATAAGAAAACACAAAAGAGTAAGAGGTATTCCTAGTTTGAGGAAACCTAATATGGGTCTATGCAAAAATTGCCAAATTGGTAAAATGGGAAAGATTAGTTTCAAAACCAAAAATATCATTCTGAAGAAGTCTTAGAGCTTGTGCATACAAACTTATATGTACCTATTGGAATACAGAGCTATAGTGGGTAAAAGTTTTTTATTCTTTTTGTTGATGATTATTCTAGAATGATGACTGTAATGTATCAAAAAGAAAAATCAAAAGCCTTTCAAAATTTCAAGTGGTATCTAGCAAGAGTAGAAAAAGAAACTAGAAAGAAGTTAAAATTTTTGAGATCATACAGAGATGGTGAATTTGTCTCTAATGAATTCAATAAATTCTTTATTGAAAAAATAATTAAAAGACAAGTATCAGCCCCTTGTACACTAAAACAGAATGGTATAGTTAAAAGAAGGAATAGATCCATCATGGATTGTGCAAAAACATTGATGATATAAAAGAATGTTGCAATCAAATACTGGAAGACAACTATCAGCACTACAATTCATACCTTAAACTGAGTACATCTAAAGAAAGACTCAAATCAAACTCCTTATGAACTATGGTATGGATACAAACCAAATTTAAGTGACTTTACAGTATTTGTTAGCAAATGTTATATCTTGAAAGAATCTAGAAAAGGAAATTTTGATGTCAAAAGTGATGAAGGCATATTTCTAGGATACTCCTATAGAAGTAAAGCATACAAATGTTTGAATTTGTCTACTCATAAAATCATAAAAAGTGCACATGTGATAATTGATGAGTTTGTAGAAAGGAGTAAAGAAGAAAGTAGTAAAGAGCCTCAGGATTACAGAAGATTTGTTTACTATGAACTTGATACCCTACCAAACATATCTAAAAGAAAGGAAGCTTCACCTCCCAAGTCCCCAAAATATCCAACTACTACCAAGTTGCAGATAGTGCAACCTAAGTCATAGTCTAAAGGACCCAAGTCACAATCAGAAGCTATCGAGCTACTTCAAAAAAAAACTAAGTCTGATGGACCCAAGTCATAAATAATGGAATCTAAGATTGACACTAAAGTTCATAATGAAATTAGTAAATCCAAAGAACCTATGTTAGAAAGATATGTTAAAAGGCATCATGCACCTGATCAGATCATTAGAGACAAATCAGATGAAATAATGACAAGAATCAAATTGAAAGATATAACTTTACTTGTTGAATTTGAACCTAGAAATGTTAAAGATTCCTTGGATAATGAAAATTAGATTGAAGCAATGAATGAAGAAAGAGAAAAGATAGAGAAGAACAAAATTTAGACTCTTCTTCCTATACCGAAGGATAAAAATGTAATTAGCACAAAGTGGGTGTTCAAAAACAAGATAAATGAAGATGGAAAAGTATCTAAAAACAAAGCAAGGTTGGTATGTAAAGGCTATTCTCAAGAAGAAGGTATTGATTATGGTGACAAATTTTCTCCTATTTCAAGATTAGAAGGTATTAGAACTTTACTAGGAAATGCAGCTTATAGAGGATTTAACGTTTATCAAATGGATGTAAAATTTGCATTCTTGATGAGGAAGTCTACATTGAACAACTAGAAGGTTTGATAGATTCTAGCAAAAAGGACATGGTCTACAAATTACACAAGGCACTATATGGTCTTAAACAAGCTCCCAGAGCTTGGTATGAAAAAATTCATAACTACTTGTTATAAATTGGTTTTCAAAGAACAAATGATAACAGTGGTCTATATATTAAAGAAGGACTAGACAAGAAGATTGTGTTGGTAGAAATATTTGTTGATGACACATTATTTTTAGGAAATGATGACTTGTACAAGACATTTCTAGAAGAAATGAGTAAGGAATTTGAGATGTCTATGTTTGGAGAGATAAAATTATTTGTTGGATTACAGATTCAATAGGAGAAAGATGGTATCTACATTATTGAATCTAAACATATCAAGGAGATACTAAAGAAATTTGGAATCGAAGACTCAAGACTAGTTGGAACCCCTATGTCTATTAGACATAAAAATTCCAAAAATGATGATTCCAAAAAGGTAGATCAGACAACATATAGATCAATGATTAGAAAATTGCAGTATGTAGTGCATATAGTTCCTAATATTGCATTAGTAGTCGGTATGGTGGCAATATTCTCAACAAATCCCAAAGAAAAGCATTTGATGATAGTCAAAAGAATCATGAGATATCTTGAAAGGTACTAAAGAATATGGTTTATGGTACAAAATAGGAGGCAATTTGGACTTAAAAGTATTTATAAATGTCGATTGGGCAAGAAGTATTGATGACATAAAAAGAACTAGTGGTGGAGCATTCTTTTTTGGCAGAAGACTAGTGTCTTGGACAAGCAAGAAGCCAAATTGTATCTCTTAGCTCACATCAGAGGAAAAATATGTGGTAGCCACAATTAATAGTTCTAAGATTTTTTGGTTCAAACAACTAATGATGGGTATGAAGGTAGAAATCAAGGATCCATTAGTCATATACTACGATAACACTAGTGCAATCAATATTTCAAAGAATTTAGTGATGCATACCAAAACAAAGCACATTGTTATAAAATATCACTTCTTAAGAGAGTTGGTGAAGGATAAAGAAGTAAGATTAGAATATGTAAATATAAAAGAAAAAATTGTAGACGTATTCACCAAGCCATTACGTAAGGATGCATTTTTGTATCTAAGATGTAAGCTAGGGGTCATTCTCCTATTTGAAGCTCACTAAATAAAGTTTAGTGATGCATCAACCCAAGCATGTTGAAGATCAATTAGTTGATGTAGAATTAGCAAGGGCATATTTTAAATGAATAAGTACTTAAGATATATTAATATTCACTAAGTATTGTCTTTGACATGAGATGTCAAAGAGGGAGAAGTTTTCTATCATAGAAAGAATTGTCAATGAACTTGAAGTTCTAATAGATAGGATTTTTTTGATAGAGGGAGAAAAATGAAGGTAGAAAGAGTTCACACTGATAAAGGGAGTTCTCATGGATGAGAATTTGAATGAAACTAAGGATATGTTCATTACTTTGTTCTTGCTGCAAAAAAATTATTGTGTTATGACATGTTGTGTTGCCATCAATGCCAAAGAGGGAGATTTTTGGATAAAATTAATTAATTGTGTATTATCTTTGATGTTAGCAAAAATTTCATATCATTACTAGTTAGTGTATGCCAAGCTCACTCGAGCATTGAAGACAATTTTTTGTGGCTATTGAGAAATCTAGAGTTTGCCTAGTTTAGAAGGTAGTATCCATCAAGTTCACTTGAGTGTCAAAGGAAAGTCTGCAGAAGATAAAACTAGTACATTTGCACTTAATTTTTGACCAAAGACATGAACTCCTTCATTTTTTGATTTCCATCCCCATATTGGTCAAAAATTTGCTAAATATTCTCAATTTGGTCAAAATTTTGACCAACTTGGGTCATGACCTTACTATGTTAAAAGTATAATATAATAGTCTTGATTGAAATGTATGTTAAAATTTAATCTTCATTTATTCGAGCTTATTATTGTATCATTACTTCATTACGCAAGGAAATTTGTAGGTATTGGGGCTTTGCAGGTAACAAAACAACTAATTCCCATAGGTGGTCCTGCTACTGATTCAATGAGGTTTCACTTGAGTCAATCTACACTTGAGTCAATCTACTAGAGAAATGATGAGTCAAGATATTCTCTAAGTAGAAGAAAAATTATGAGCACTTGAGTAACAGAGAAATCATGGTGAGTGGAACCCCTACTTTGGTTTCTTTTCTTGCATAATGCTTTCATTTTTGCAATGATAAAACACTAATATAATCATGTTATTTTTATGTACTTGCACATATTCTTAAAAGCCAAAGGCTTAAATCATTATTTTTCAAGTAGGGAAGCTTCAGGAGCTTTTACAAATTGCTTGGTATATCTGGAAATGTAGGGTTATATGATACTAAGCAGGCATATTGGCAATTGGCTAGAAAGTATCATCTTGATGTGTGTCCTCTTGAGCATGCAGAGGAGTAACAAGAAGGTTTATTGAAGTGCAAGAGGCTTATGAGACTCTCTCAGATCCTAGAAGGAAGAATATATATGATAGTCATCTTGCAATGGGGTTTTCCTCTGGAGCTTATAGAAATAAGTGCATTTTTAAACTGAATTTCCTCGAAGAATTCCCACAAGAGGTAAGGGAATTAAGCAAATGAATTTTGTTTTTTTTGATGACTTTTTCATTTTTAAAACCTTCATGCTATTGTTGGAGTGTTTGCTATGGTATGTGTTGATGTATATTCAATGGGTATGTCTAAATTTGTGTGATCTATGGGTAACATTCTAGTTTTGTGATGTGTTGGTGTATATTCAATGAGTATATGCACACTAGCTTACTTTCTATTTTTGTTATGTGTTGATATATATGCAAAGTGGCATTTGTATGCTTGAAATGATGTATTATAGGCTACAGTTAACATTCTAATTCAATGATTGTTTGCAAATTAGTTTTATGCCTCAATTTGTGTGTTTTATACTTCAAATTCTAGTTTTTTGATGTGTTGATATATATTCAATGTGTATATATTCATAGTAGTACTTTTCATGTCTTGATTTGTGTGTTATGTCTTGTGATGTGCTGATAAATATTCAATGGATATATGCAAGTTATCATTTTTATTTGTAGTTTCTAGATTAGATTGTGTTTATTTTTTACATCAAAGTTTTAGAAAGAGATGTGTAATAGAAGAGGTCCATCATTTTTATGTTTCAATTTTTGTGATCTATAGTTTCCACAAGAGGTAAGGGCATTGAGCAAACCAATTTTGTTTTGTTTGATGACTTTTCCATTTTTTAAACCTTCTTAAGATAAAGACATTTTCATATTTTTGGTTTAAAAATCCATTCAAGCAGAGCCAATGGGCTGGTTTATTACTTTTGGCCTTGTGTTCCTACTAGTTTTGAGTGAATTATCTATCAATCCTGATTGTATATTTCAAGAAAATTCAATGTATTTACTGGTTTTGGTTGCTTTAGACACCTAAATTCTCATTCAAGTAGATTTGATGAATATCGATTCTCTTTTTTTTTTTCACTCCTAAAATCTCAATCAAGCAGATTCAATAAAAACTCTCTCTCTTTGGAGTGGTCACAAGAGTGAAAATAGATTTTGTCTTTCTGATTGTTTGGATGCACTCAATCAAAGCTAATGATTTCTTGGTTGTTTATTTTCTTTAAAATCTATATGAGCTAAGTTGATGATGACATGGTTATTACCATTTGATGCATTGAAGTTGCAATTTTTGGTTATTAAGATTTCAACTTTGTGAAGGTTTTCTTATGCCGAGGATTGAGATTTGGGGATCAAATTTGTAAAAGAATGCATGTTTTGGGGGTCAAGATTTGTGTTGTTTTATACTTTGTCTGGTTAAGTAATCAAAAATTGATTTTTTATTTTTGATCTCCAACCATAACTATGTCAAAGGAGTTAACTTGTGTTGGTGTTTGATTATGTGATATTTGAAGCTCTAAGTTTATAAATCAACTTGACACCTACTTGCAATTAGTGATCAGGAAATAATGCTTTAGATTTGTGTAGTCCATAGGTGTCTAGGGGTGGAAAGTTATATATTTCAAATTATGGTGTGGAAGATTTTGCCCATCTCTTCTATCTATCTAATCTCCAAAGTTTATTTGGGCTTCTAATTTCTTTCAACTAACCCTGTAAAATCTTCTTCTTTTCTTATGGTTGAAGGTTTGAGAACTTTGAATGTATATCTAATGCAATGAAAACATCTTAGTCTTCGGTTACTCATGATTTTTAGTTTTTCTTTTCCTATAAATGTTTTATGCTTTTATGGTATCTAAATCTAATGGTTGAGGATTTGGTTTTTGTTTTATTTGTTTTTGATTTTTCAATTTCTATTTTAGTTTTCCAACTTTGATTGGATAAGCTGATTTATTTTTCAAGTTCTTGTGGTTTAATCTTTAGTTTCCTAGTCTTTCTGAAAATGCCTCAACAAAGTGGCTATTTATCCCCCTGAATATCCACTGTAGTAAAACAACTTGATCTTTGTTTTCATATATTTATATTTTTTTCATTAGTAAATTTGGATCTGTGCCCTTCTTTGATTGAATCCTAATGAAATTCCTCTATCCTTGTGTGCTTGTTCAAATATCAAAATTTCAATTGTAACTAAACTTGTATTAAAATTAGTAAATTTATCAAGTTGTGGGAGTTGAAGATTTAGGAACTATGTCTATTTTGCTTCAATTGTTATTTGGTAATCTGACATATTATCACAAGGCAAAATTTAATCTAGTTGTTCAAGGTGACCATCTTTTTAAATTTCTATTTCTGTTTTGATATCTAACTCTCCATTAACAACTTGTTGACTCATATTTATGCCATTATTTGTCTTTGGAGATTTGGCTCTGTGGCTTTCTCTACTTAAATATCCAACATATATTATATGTCTTGGCTTTCTCTGTAACTTTCAAAATTTTATTTCGGTATAAACAACCCATAATATTTTTCCCATGCTTTAATATTTGATGGTGGGTGAAGGTTGATTTTGTGGCTATTCCTTTTTACATCTAAATTTGCAATAATAAAAATTGGTTCTTCTAGTTGTTGAAGTTTTGGGTTTTGCATCTTGGTCTACTTTAATTCTCACTTTATCAACTTAGCATCTTGTTGTTGAATAAGATCTTCCCATAATTTATTAGCTATTAACTATGGTAATATATCTCAATTTATTTTTAATTGAACTTTTTTCCAAATTAATACTCCTTTAATGACCTCTTTAGTGAAACTAGTCAAATCAAATCTTTGCCAAAATTTTGGCAACTTGCAAAGTGTACTCTTATTCGAGCTTTTAACCCTCTAAGTCTAGGTCATACCACTTTGCTACTAGTTAATACCACTTTTCTTGATGGACCTCAAAATATATAATATATATTTATACTAATGATGTTTGCATGGAATGAGAACCATAAATTTCTTGATTAAAAGTAAATACATTTGAGCTTTGAAGTGCCAATTTCTCTTCCCATATTCAAGGATTATTGATCCCAACTTGATTGATAGGATTCATGTACATCTTAGTTGTTAGGGGTTCTTGCATTAAATATTTTTTTCTTCTAGAATCATGTTCTGTGCAAGATAAAGATGTAGTTTATGCTCTATAATAGTAATTTTTACTATTTTACCATTCCATACTAAGTTTATGATGCAGAATTAGTGTTCAACCATTGATTTGGTGCATGAAATAATTAACTATCCCTTTGTTTTGAAACAATACCCTTATATCTTCCTCAAGTGCAATTGAATCAATGACCCTACCCACTCAATCTTCTAGGTTAACACATTTATCTCCACACCTTTGAATTGAGAAGAAAAAATCCACTTGCAAGCTTCTTCAAGCATGTAAGTTTTCCAAGTTGCTCAAAACACCTACAAACCCCATATGACTCCAAATGGCTCCAAATATCCAAGGGAATCAACCAAGGGTCAAATAAGAATTTTATTAGTTATATAATGTGTATTCAACTATATTTAACCATCTAATTGGCTAGACCCAACTCCCAAAGCCCAATTCTTCCAATGTACCTTAGGAGAACTAATTGACAAACTAGTAGCCCAGCATTAAAATAAAAACCTAAATAACTTAAACTTTCTCCAAATCACTTGATAAGATAGTTACATTTATGGAAACTCTTTTCAAATTAATAAAACATACCAAAATCTTTCATATGGTCATTTTGGACCAACACCCCTGTTTCTGACTAATGCCCTATTTTTGAGCATGAAAATGGCTAATTTAACAAAACAACTCCTAGTAATATTGACTCCCAGAACTTGTAACTTCCAATAGTCATCATTCATGGCCTAAAACCACCAAATCCCCAAGAAATTTGTTCCAAACTCCTTGGAACCTCAAAATCCCAAATTATCTTCATTCAAACCCTCAAATCTAAGGTATCACCAATATCACCATTTCCCAAACTTCTAGATTAATTTTTTTGATCATACACCTTCACACTAATCATATAAGATGATCCAAATCACAAAATACCCCCTTCATGTTGCTAGAACTCCCCCTACTATACCTAACTTCCATTTCCATTGAAATTTCTTCACAAAACCCTTACTATTCTATAACAGTCAATCAATGTTGCATTATTTCTACATTTTAGGAATTAGTAAGCTATTATAAAGGTTATAATAACACATACCATGAAGCTAGGGCCCTTTTATTTTCATGGGATGGTCATATTATGAAAAGAACTGAGACTGTTGTAGGAAAAACTAAAAACTTATAATTTGTCAACTAATACTAGTCATCTAACTTTCAGCACAGTGTGTATCAATCTTATTCAAAACAAATAATGAATGAAAAGAAACTTCTATTAAATCTTAGTGAATGAAAATAAGGTTCCTAATTTTTTGTATTGATAACCAATAAGTATTTACTTATTACACTTACTTAAGTTTAGTTAGGTTCATACATTATATTAATATTTATTTATTAGTCACCTAGGAGTATGTGCACTCTTGTGAGTTGTCATGATGACATCACAAGGGTCTGCACCTCTTTTAAGCACACGTTGTCTACAACATAGGAATATTCTACACACATATGATAGTTTTTCATTCTTATCCATTCATCTAGAATGTTGGATAAGGTGCCTAGTTGTCTTATCTCCTAGTTGTTTCTAGAGACATTCTCAGTGCTTCCTGAGAGGCCTTTATATGCAGGCACTCCTAGTGTGTATGTACATGCTTCTAAATAGTAAGTTTTCATATTGAATGAATATCATCATTCTAACTATACTCTCTCTATTTTGGTCTACTATGTGCTTGTGTTGAGTTCTTTAGTACTTGGGTGAATTCTGGCCTAAGCCAAATTCTTACATCATATCACAGCTCTAAGGGAGATTCTCTACACATAGTCATTTGAGACTTTTCATGCTTCAACACCTTGACACGAATCTAGTGGATCCATAGAAATTGGGAGCTTCTAGAGCCAAATTCTTACACTAATGCATCTCCACTTGGAATCCAAAACACCAAACTAATAACAATGCTAAGAACACACAGTTTTCTAAAAAAACAAAAGTTTTTATTAGATCCCTGGTCTTGTCTATACTCCAGGCTATCCCTCTCATACATTGCCTAATTAGGATATATATTATCCTCTTACAACCACCACAACCATATTTGGTTAGTTATAAGGCTTACAAATAGTTAATGATCCCCTTAAATGAAATTTCCCACCAAATATACTCCTAGCCATTGTTATTCAAAGTTTTGAATTAACAACATTACAAAATATTGAACTTTTATTGAATACTAACATTAACTACTAACTTCCTAATACCTTGACTTTAGAGCTTTATTTGAATCTAGGACACTACTAGTCCACATACAACTATATTTATGTCATGTAAGGAAATTAAAAACATGCAACTTAGTCTTTTTAGGACATTACAAAATAAAAACACTTGATTACATTCTTCTCCATTTGTATTGCTTGGATATCTCCTTGTCCTCCTCACTCCTCTAGTCTTCATGTTGTGTTTTTGTGTCTTCATAGAATGATCTTGGCACCCTTGGACCATGCTCCCAAGGATAAAATCAATCAAAGTCCCTTTGGATTGGGTAGTCTTCTTCCTTGTCTTCTAGTTGTTAATCACTTCTTTAGCAGGCCCTACAACTTGATATTTTCCTTTGTTCTTTGTCCACCTATACCTACAATCAAACACCTTGGGTTGATGTCAAGTGTTCCATCCTCCAACTAGCATCATGATGTTTCCATGGTATGCAACATCATCATCCACATAATAACCCTACAATCCTGCAACAAAATTATTAGAAAACACAAATACCAATGCTTCTTCATTCACCAAAGCATATGGTTGGTTCCTCACTTCCTTATCCATCCTTTCATTTAACACTTCCTTCTTCTATTCACCCATTCCCTATGATATTCCAATGCTTTGATATATTTCAATTTGTATGGTCTCTTTTTGACCAATGTCTGCTATAATACCATATTCTGGCTTGTCATCTTCATGTTTTTCATCCAACTGACCCAAAGGTCCATCCTGGTTAGCATATCTTCAAGACCTTGTTCATAGTC
This sequence comes from Cupressus sempervirens, assembly GCA_028749045.1. NCBI lineage: Eukaryota > Viridiplantae > Streptophyta > Pinopsida > Cupressales > Cupressaceae > Cupressus > Cupressus sempervirens. Next base: position 603,290,796 of record CM053789.1, read on the forward strand.
TTCCTCTATCAAGTCACTATCCTCTTCTTCTTCACTATCATCTGCCTACCATGTCTCCTTTATGGCTTCAAATTCTTTTTACAAATCCATTGTCTTCTTTGCATCCTTGAATACTTGTTTCCTCTATCTTGTCAACAACTTGTATGACTATGTTGTCATCATCTTGAACCTTTACAATAGCAGGTCCAATGTTCAGCAACTCCTTACTCTTACCTAGCCTCTTCACAAGCCAAGTAACCATCTTCTTCATCTTCATATGCCAACTTGTGACTCTCCCTTCCATCCCTACTTTTAGAGATTCTTCCATTGTCCTTATTTTCACTTTAGTGTGCCCTCCACTATCTTCCATTTCTGCCTCATCATTCTTGCTATCCGCTACACTTGCAACCTCATTTTTTTTTCTTCCACATATTGTCCTCTAAATGGACAGTCCTCCACCATCTCCTCTTCTAATATGATCTCTTGTTGATATATTTCCCCATCTCTTATTTCACAAACATTTTTCTTTATCCCCACTTCATCGTTCTACCTTCTATGTTCTACAAAACCTATCCACTCCATCACACCAATGTGACCATGCACTTGCCATGTTGCTTGTCCTTTCCTCAATGGATACATTACTACCATCTACCCTATATTCTTGAAAGTATAGGTGTTATCCTCTCCATGATGTAAAGCCCTCTTTTCCATCTACCATGTCCTCCCAAGGATCAAATGGCATTCCATCTTTGGAACAATATCAAACCACAAAACATCTTCATGGGTACCAATTCTAAAAGGAATGCATGCTTGTTCAATGATGTCAACCATATTTTGTTCATTCCACCCTTGAACCCTATAAGGCTTCTTAAGTTTAGTCCTAGGAATATGCAACTTTTCAATCACCTCCATAGAAACAAAGTTGGTAAAGGCTTCATTTTTCATGCCAAGCTTACATATTTTACCATAGTGTGAGGCCTCACACTAACCCATTCTAGCATAGTTGATACATTATTAGTTTGATACTCATGACTCAATATGTCAAGATACTATCAGATACACTGGACATATTATGTTATTTCATGTTGTGTGATGTTTTACTTTTAGATATTTGATTTCATCATTTAATGCTTTATGAAAATGTATATTGATGAAGTAAGTGAATGCATAATTAACACTTTGATTATGTAATTTTAATGATTGAGAATATGAGTAGAACAAGATAAATAATTGATTATTGAAAGATGGATGTTTTAATTTATGTGATTTCCCTAATAGATTATATACATATATGCATGTGATTTTCTTGAGCTACTAATGTGTACAATGAGTGTGTAAGATATTTTAGCCAAGAAATCTAATATAGAAACAAAACATAACCCTATGTATTGTTTGTGGAAACTAGGGTTAAATTTGATGAAAGATGCAAACCTTGTTGTTAATATTTTATTTGTATTGTGGTTTGAATGAATGTATCATTTTGTAATCTTTAAATGTTAATGTTCTGTAATGGTGATTTTATAGTGTCACTTGACACTCATGAATTGTATATGCATTCCAACATGATAGTTAGGGTTAACTGGGTAACCTAGAGATCTAAGTCAGACTAGGCTAGTGACCTTTTTGCTAATCAGTTAGTGATTGAGGTTAATTACCCTAATTAGGATTAGTGAGTAATCTACATTTTTGAAGGTTGTTAGAAAGTCCTAAAATTTTCCTAACTTTTGATAGGTCCCTAATTAATCCTAAAGGCCTAAAATCATGAAATCTAAGTACCTAAGGGGTATGGGTATGGGTTGGGGGAATTTTCCACCCCACTAGCCCCTTTTGTTGACTTTTATGGTCACTCAAAAACCCCATTTTCACTTCATTGCGAAAATTGAGTGTTTCATCATGAGTTGGATAACTTTAACTTTACCTTGAGGTCCACCTTAGGTCTAGTTGAGTTAGAAGCCTCTAGAACTTTAGGCAAGTGGGGAAGTTATTTCCTTTTGGAGTGGTTGAGTCTAGGATCTTATTTAGAGGAAATTTTGAGAGGGTTTTGAGGGTTCACCCAACCTCTAGTTTTAGAGTGGAAATCAGGATTGAAGGAGAAGGAGAAGGAAGGGAATGATCATCTCAAACTTGTTCAATTGCCATAACCTAATTTTGAAGGTAGGAATACTTCACCTCATTTTGTTCATGTTGTATTTCATGTTTCAGTTTTATTGCATATGTATGTTTGTGTGTGTGTTGAGTATGTTGGGAGGGATTGAAATAGTTTTTCTTAAATGTGTTCCTTTGTTTCTTTGCTTTGAATTTTAAAGGGATTATATGAGTGTATTGGCATTACTCACCATCGGATAGGGTAGAAGTGGCCATGTACGAGGGAAGGTCTTTAGTTGGACTCTGATATTGTAGAGTCTCTTCTCAGGACAAGAAGAGGGAGAGAGGGTAGGGTGTTATGGGCCCCTACTCATCACCACAAACCACATATGAGTTTTGGAATGTAAGAATGGAAGAATGAAAGTTCTTGAGTTTTAGCCCCGAAAGGGCACCTATTTTGGTGTTGTGTCTGACGTCTCCTGTTGGAAAAATCCACCTTCTCCCTAGTCTAGCTCAATGTCGAACCTATTGTGTAAACCTAGGATGGGAGTGAATGTCTGATTTTTTCTTCATGTTATGATTGGTCATCTCTCAGTCAATTTTCATTCTCTCCTTGATCACCATGATGTACTACAAAATTTGAAATGGATCCCTTGTTAAGGGCCAAAAAGAAAATTCAAATTGTTATTGAATTTTAGTTATGTTGAGGAGATTTCTCCTCTAGATTGGAATCTCGTGTAAATTTGTTTTTAAAACTTATTGTTGAAATGGCAATGATGTTGGGTTTTCTTCCTGGTTCTTTCCCAATAGAGCCTTTGAATCAGGTGGTCAACTTTAAAAAATAAAATTGGGTAATACCCTTTCTTATGAGATTCTCATATTTTTAGTTATATGTATGTGTGTATTAAAAATGAGATAAAATGATGTTTACTCTTCCTATGGTAATCTTATGTTTTTGAAATTTTACTTATTTGATTAAGGTTAATTAGGTAAAAATGATGATATATAATTTTTCATTTTAAAATCAAAGTATGATAAAGAAGATTCATTAGTTGAATTGTATCTCATTTAGTTATTTTTGTGACTATTAGGAAGTTAAAATGTTCAACTCGAATATTCATGTTTTACATTTAATCCTAAAATAAACTTAGAAAAAAAAATATAGGACACAAAAAAAAATTCCTCTTGGAAAATTATACAAGTTCGAAAATTTCCACACTTAGAAAAAAAAAATGCATCCTAGGAGTAAAAACTCTGTAGATTATGTATGAGGAAAGGAAAAATTAAATCCCTTGAGATAATAGGGAATATTCCTTTATGATTCCTTTTAAAAATCTTTTGTTTTAATCAAATAAATCATAGTAATTAAATAAACAAAGAAAGAAAATTATATTTATATAATTTCAAAATATCCTACCTCTATCAATTTAACTTTATGAAATAAATACACTCCACTCGCATCATCCCTTTACCTATGTGTAGTCTGACCTTTGGCACATTTAAGTCTAACCCCCTTACTAACTCATTTCCCTGCATGTTCCCTAGACATTTGATTGAGCGCCTTGTTAGGAGGGGGTCATGTCATGTCAATGACTTGGGTTAATCAAGGAAGGGAGGGCGGCTATTTAAATGAAAGCACTTCATGTTTAGCACTAAGTTGGGGGGGGAAAACTAGGTGCGGCCACCCACAGTTGTCCCTAGGTTGGCAGGTACCAAGTGGGGCAGCATGCCCATGTAAGGTGTTAGTGGGAAGTTTTTAAAAAAAAGGTCTGCCTAAGAGTTTAAAGCACTTAGGGTTAGGGGAAATGTTATGTGGGTAGGTAGGGTAGTAGAGTGGTTAGTTTAGTTGAATTTAGTTTTAAGTTAGGATTTATTTTAACATTAGTATATTTTTATTTAAAAAAAGTTTAGTTTGGTTTTAGTTAGGTTTCATGTTATATGTATTTAATTTAAATGTAGTGTTTAAATATTAGTTAGATTTAATAATTTAAATTTGTATGTTTTAATTATTGATTAGTAAGTTTTGTTTTGAATAAATTTTCTTTTTTAAAGTTAGTTAGTTTAAATGTTTTTGAAATTAAAAGCAACCAAAAGCAAGGAGGTCAGCCCAAATATAATCAAAAAGCTGGTAACCAACACACTACCAGCCAGATACACCAGTAGTCAAAAAATTAACTAAGCAAAGATCCAAAAGTTTGCAACCACGAACAAAGACCAGCAACTAATCTAAAACCAAAAAGGAGACAAACTAACTACTAGATTTCCACACTATCCAAAAGGGTACCCAAGCTAACCCAAGTCTTAATTACAATTGATAACTAGCAAAACCAATATTGTCGTAAAGTATTAAAAGTCTTTGGATCCAAAGATCCCAGTAACTAATAAGAACATAAAAAAAATTAGTTTTCCTTTTTCCCCTTCCCCTATGCATGTAGTAGGATCTAGGCCTAGTCATCAACAAGAAACTTGAAGAGCAACTTATGGTCCTCCATGTCCAAGCCCGGTCCTCCTTTTCTTGTGCCAAAAATTGAAGGGTTGTTGCCACAACATGGCTAACTTTAAGGCCAAATTTGGAGAAGGTGAAAAACCCCTCCTCCAAAGCTTTGACACTTCTTTCTAGATGCATTTATCGCTCGTCCATTACCTCGGTCCTATCTTTAGGCCCCACGTCTCCCTTTGCAGCAACTTGCTTCATTTTTTGCACTTGTGATTTATCCTACAAAACCTGTGGGTTAGAGGAAACCTTCGAATTCTCCTTAACAGGGGATGAAATGGTTATGGGGGAATTATCCTTCTTGTTGTTCTCTTCACAAAAGGTAATAGGTTTGAGGAAAAAGCTGACAAACACATGGGTGGTCTCAATTTTCTCCACTTTTCCATTAGACGCCTGGGTTTGAGTATCATCCACCGAATTGTTCCCAGAGTTAAAACTTTTCTCCCCTTCCTCATTACCATCATCCTTCTTGGAGTTGGGATTATCTTCTTCATCCCTTCTATCACTGTTGTTGCTAGAGCTATCTTCTTCAACCTCCTCAACTGGGTATCTAAGGGACTTTTGTTTACACCTAGCCTAGGATTGGGCAAGCATACCAGACCTCCTTTTAGGTTTACCCCCATTATCCTCCCCCAAATCCTCTCCAAAAACCTCCATTAATTTTTCAATTTTAATCTTCTTGTTTCCCTTTTGTTCTAAGGCTATTTCAAATTTTTTCTTTTTCTTAGTTTCCTTACTAGGGGATGGCCTAGGGGTGTGCATTTCTGTCCCCATACTTGAGCTCGGGGGGAAGTTCTGACCATGGTGTGGGTTTTACACAACCACCTCTCTAAGGGGACACAAGGCGAGGTGAAATTGATAAAGGAAAAAAATTAAGCCTTGATGAATTATGGTAAAATTTAAACCTTTACTCTTTTTTTCCCTAACATCAGCAACCATGTCTTCAAGAGAGTGTAGAAGAAAAAAAGGAATAGAAATGAAGTCCCTATTTCTAAAATGATTCAACAGAGGAAAATGGTATTAATAGTGTACACCAAACCTAACCTCCAAGGTCAGATACCTCATAAGGACTAGGCACACATCATCCTAGGGAATAGGTAACTTATCTCTTTTAAATCCACCTCTATAACAAATCGACTCCTCACCCTTTGCGAAAAAGCTATTCATTCTAGCCTCGTTAGTAATTTTGGTAACTTTCCTCCATTTTTTGCCTCATCAGTAGTTTAAATGTTATGTAAGTTACTTAGTTTAGTTTTAGTTTTTACATATTAATTAGCTTTCATTATGTTAGTAATTTATCATTTTATTAAGTTAGCATTATTTTTTTAAAAGTATTTTTAAAAAATTAGTATTATTTAATGTTACATTTTTAGATTAGCATAAGTTTTGGAATTATGAGTTGTTAATTATAGTAGAGTATTATATACATTAAGAGTGTTAATATCTTATTTATTTATTTAGTTTTTATTTAATTTTAATGGTATTATTATTTTATTAGAAATGTTCTATTTTAAATAGATTATGGATTGAAACAAATTGTTATTTGAATAAAGTTTATTTAATTGTATGTAAGACGTTATTTTAGTTAGTGGGTACTTTTATTTATAGACTTGAATAATTTGATTTATGTTTTTTTTTATGGAAATTCAAATCAAATAGTTATATTGTTAATTGATATTGTGCCTAATAGTTTTATTATTGATTAAAGTTAATAGGATTTAAATTTATCATAAATTATGTTTTACTATTGTTCTAAGGATGTAATATTTTAAGGGTAATTAAAAATAATAAGGTGTTGGGTCTTTTGATTAATTGAAATTAGTTTGTTTAATTTAGTTTAATTGATTTAACAATGAACACTTAAATTTAATGATCTAGTCCTACAGATTGATTTTAAAACCAAATGAAATGTCAAGGTACTGATAGGAAAACTTGTTGTTGCCTTGCAATGTACCTATGTTTTAAATGAGTTAAACTTATCAACTTAGCATATTTAATTATTATTTTAAAAAAAGATTTACGTGTGTTCTTGCCTTTATATTTTGGGCATGACACAACATTTGCAATGTGTCTTAAAAACTTCTTCTTCTTCATTGTACTTCATATCTAGGGGTTCCTTCATTATCACCATTCTCATTGTCAGAAAAAAAAATTTGAACACCTTACACCTTCTTCACAAAGAAACCCAATCTAAGATCCCTCAAGCCCAATGCCACCACTTTGGAACACATAGAAGGATGCATCTACTTCTATGTCAAATCAAAGGACAACAAGCACTTAGCATCTTAGACCAAATTTCAACTCTCCAAACATCATACCCTCAAGACCTTTTTAGGCTCTGATACCACTTGATGTAGAATCAGTGGTCAACCATTGATTTGATGCATGAAATAACTATCCCTCCCTTTGTTTTGAAACAATACTCTTGTATCTTCCTCAAGTGTAATTGAAGCAATGACCCTACCCACTAAATCTTCTAGGTTAACACACTAATCTCCACACCTTTGAATTCACAACACAAACTCCACTTGCAAACTTATTCAAGCATGTAAGTTTTCCAAGTTTTCCAAAACACCTACAAACCCCATATGACTCCAAATGACTCCAAAAATCCAAGGGACTCAACCAAGGGTTTAATACATCACATTGCAATAGGTCTAATGTATATCTTAGGCATCCCATTATTTAGAAAATAGGGGGTGAAGTTTGTTCAGTGCATCTTGTAATTTTTTAGATTATTGCGATGGTTAGTTTCAAATATTTGTGAAAATACTATAATTTGTTTTAGGCCTATATTTTATGTGGGCCAAGCTTCACAAATTCATACTTCATGAGTTTCACCTATAACTATAGATTCATCCATAAATAGTTTTATTCATCTCTTATTTTAAGTAGTCAAATTCTATCCTAATAACATCCATTATTGACTAGAGCTTATGGTTCAGGAAGATCATCAGTGCATGTTGGTATATTAAAGCATATGAAGATGAATTTGGGCCACTAAATAGGAGCAGTGTAAAAGAGTTTTTGTCACCTCATGATGCATCAAGTCATGGAACTCATACTTCTTAAACAACAATGAGTAATTTGGTAGATAATGTGAGCTTTCTTGGGCTAGCTCCAAGATTTGTAGGGGGGTGCCCTAGCAGCTCACATTGTAACATACAAAGTATGCTGGGCTACTAGTGATTACAGTTCATCTGACATACTTGTTGCATTTGATTATGTAATTCATGATGGTGTAGATGTGCTCTTTGTGTCTCTTGGATCACCACCTCCACTAGATGCTTATTTTGATAATGCAATTTCTATTGGGTCATTTTATGCTCTAGAAAAAGGAATTGTCATAGTTTTTTCAGCTGGAAACTCTAGACCTTACTCAAATATAGTTAGAAATAAAACTCCTTGGTTAATTACAATAGCAACAAGCACAATTGATAGAAGTTTCCTTACTGAATTGAATCTTGGAAACAATCGAACCTTCAAGGTTAAACACCCATTCTTCCCTATTTAGCAAATTGTGTAAGATGTTTAATGTAGTTGGATTATTTGTAATTAGTATCAATAATAAGAGATTTCCATAATCCAGATTGTATAAAAAAAGCTATCTCTGGATTAAATTGTGTACATAATTTTTGTACCCCACTTTGTGATTCATAAGATCTTGATGATGAATCATGAAATCTAATTTGAAAGATTGATACAAAAAACTTGCACATAATTTAATTTTAAACTAGTTTTCTTTCTCTACTGATTTAGTAAGTTAAAGTTTGATGGCTATAAGGCATATTTTGTCCTACATGGTCAAGCATTGTATACCAAAAAGCATATGGGGAATTCGTATAGCCTTGTTTATGCAAAAGACATTGCTTCTAGGGATGTTGCTACCTCGCAAGCTAGGTATGACTTCTAACATTTATTGCTAACTTTCACCTTGAATGAAGTAATGGTTCTCACAAGAAGTAATAAATTTTCAAGACTTGTGAAATAGACTTTCTTAATGCTACTTTTCCAATGACAAAGGCTCCTTGGGAAAAGACAATTAGTATGGAAAGTAATGCTCCTTTTGCAATGTGAATATAGTCAATATATGGTTCCAATCTTGAATCCCCCATTTCCTTCTCTTCTTCCATAGTCAATTGTATCATATTAGGTGTAATATCTCCTCTAGTATCTTGGATGATGAACTCAATTGAATTTTGCATCCTTGCAAGTTGCAAGGATCCAATCTTAGCTTCAAGTGGAGAAGCTTGGTTATTCATGGGATCATTGACACCATAGTATGTTAATAGTAATAACTAGCATTATAATGCTTGGTTTAAAATATCCCCATCATCATACAAAGATTTTTATTTTTTTGCATGTATGTAAAGTTAAACCCAACATATATACCTTATCACTATTTGTGCAGAAGAAGATTTTGGAGCAAAATGGTCAAGAAAATTCTTGATGGAGGATATAGAGAGTTGCTTCTGTATGACGAGGTATTTTTACTGTAACAATATTTTCTAGCCTTGGCACAAATTTGTATTTATATGTTTTTGTGATGAGAAATAATTCTAAATGCAGTAGAAAAATCTTTAAAATGTTGCAAGCATGCCATTAGCTGCAAAGGGAAAAGGCATCATCAAGAGTTTTCCATGGCTTCAAAGAGGGAGTTTTCCAGTTCCCCCCAACTTATAAGGTAAGCATATAGAACAACTAAATGAATTTGTGATGCATTATGTCTCATGTAGTACTTATTTCAAGCATTAGGGAACTCAAATTTTCGAATAAGGTTTCAAAAAAATAAAAGATAATATCCATATGTCAAGGGCAATGAATTGTTATATGTGTTTATTCTTCTTGTATGGTGAGTGATCAAAAGAGTTTACACCATCGAAAAAGACAATATGTTGAATTCTTATTCCTTTTTCTGATAAAGATGCAAAGGAATTCCACACAAATGTATGATCAAAAGTGAATGCCAGCATGGTGTGAACATGTTCTTTGGTGAATGTTGCAAGGATTCCACACAAACCTTATATCGTATACATATTCACCACAAATTGTAACAAGCTTATGTCTGATGTTCTACTTAAATATGTTCTTGTAACTTATGGGATATGATGCCTTGGTTAAATGATAATTGTCATTCAATATTGCTTTAAAATTTGTTCATGTTGTTGTATATTTTAGTGCTTTGTAATGGTTTCTTATTAAATGCATATAATTTTCTTTTTGAATTCATTTAAGTGTCTTTGATTTGAAATTTCTACAAACTATTGCACAAATTTTTGGTTGTAAAAGTCTTGATTAGGTGCCTAGTTGTTGTATTTTCTATCTAGGCTTATGTGACTTAAGTGACTCTTCAAATCCATTTATTGTGTGTTTTAAAATCCTTGTTGACCACATAGGAGAGTGTTGTGAAGTTATGCTACAAGGGAGAAGTTACCATTCAATTGGCTACCTACACTTGGATTCACCATTCAATTTTGAGATACTTTCTAGAAAACTCTGGGTCCTATGATTGGCAGAGATTGATCTTCATAGACTACTAATGTTTTAGTTTCATAAAATTCTTCTATTTTTTAGCTTACATCCAAAAATCAAGACTCTTGCTAAATCACACCATTGGGTCAAAATATGTGATAATACTTTGTTCCTTCATTGTCTACCATTTTTTATCTTAAAAGACTTTCTAGATTTACAATATGGTTCCTATTAAGGGGGCTTAGCTTGGATTCTTACATCTTCAATATCCTAGAACATGTACTCTCCTATTTTGTTCCTATGTCTATCACCTTTTCCTCTTCTCACTCATCTTTAACTTCTAGCACACTTTTTGTCACTTTTACTTTGAGCCTTTTAACTACTTTTCTACTTCCAATGTTTTTAAGATAAAACTCATCAAATTTTTCATGTAGAGTTGGTTTGCTATTTACTAATAAGGGACTTGTGATGGTATACTTATAAGACCTTAGGAGAATTTATCATGGATGAGATATTCCACAAACTTGTGCAACATAGTTTTCAAGGAAAAAAGGACAGTGGTAACAGTTATACATATTTCAGAAAGTTGGTGTAAGAGAAGAGAGTAAGAGAAGGGACAAAGAAAAGACAAAATAAGCCATGGAGAGCAAGCACAAATATGATGAGGTCAAAGAATATCTTGGATTTGAATCATAATAGGGTCCTGAATGTGCCTTCTTACTTTGGCTTGAGTATTAGATTAATTTATTTCCCATAAAAAAATTGTGCAAGATGTCAAATATTTTTTGTTTTCTTGTCTGGGACCTTTGGTTTGAAAAACAATATATGAGTGTGATATTGCATGATGTTCTAGTTTTTAAAGGTTCCCTTAAGTTCATTATTCTATTTTTTGAAAAATTATAGAGGTTTTCATACCCTTTTAGAAGTATTATCTATCTTGTTTCCTTGGTGTTTTCTCTGCTCAAGAACTGTAGAATGATTTAGATCTCATTATGCAATCTTGAAAGAGTGCTTTATATTACTAGCTAAAATGGATGATTTTGTGGGTGAAAAATAGCATGCTACATGAAATGTCTTCTCTAAGGATTTTTTGCAAAACTTCTCAGAAACATACTCCATAGGAAGAAATTGAGAATGGCTCATAAAAGCCATCTGATTCTAATTTTCCTTCAACAACAATGGCTAGTTCTATGTGTGTTTGGAATAATATATATGTTTACAACATGTTGCCTATTGGCAGTATGATCAACTTCATATTAAAGTAGTAAGGTAATTATTGTTTGTATCGGCATATTAATGTTATTTGGCTCATTACTTATAATTAGTTTTTCTTAACTAATGGACAGTTGGGCATGCCATCAAAGAGGCATGACTCTATGGGGGTCATGACTCTCCATGATTTTAGTTAGCTCATTTAGTTGTATCAATATGCTTCTACTACATACAATATGTTTTCAATATCCTTGTGCTTACATTTCATGTTAAAAGAGTATCGTTAACATTCCTTTTTTGATGACCTTTTGTTGTCTCAATTATATTTAGGGTTTCTTCAATATTTTTAGCTGATTCTCCATAAATAATTGCTAAAACAACTTTAAGTTTGCAACTAAATGAGCCATACTACTCAAAAATATATTTTGTTAGAATTTAGTCTTCTTAGGTATTATGTGGGTTTTTGATTGGAGAATAAATAGCTTTAAATTACTTATATTGGTAACCTATTATATTTATTTTAAGAAAAATTTGTGTTTCATATTCATAGTCAAAATCTAGCATTAGCTCCTTGGAACTAGCTACCTGGTAGCTATGCAACTTTGTACAAGTCTAACTGATGTAATTGGTTTTGTATTTCTAATGGGAAAATGTTCACACATTGGCCATAATGATGTGGTTCCAAAGACTTGGATGTGATTTGGAACATTTTTTTAATAATTTATTTATCAAGGATTGATTTTATAGCAAACTCTGCTATTACTCAATACCATGTGGCTAGTTTGAGATAAATGACATCTAAAGAAATCAAACTTAAGATTGTAGGTTTCAATTTTTGTTTCTCTATATTTGTTTTAAGATAATTATTTTGTAGAAACTTCAATGGAATAGCAAGAATAAAAGATCTAGATAGTACATGAACTACTAGAGCTCAATTTATTAACATGTCTAGGTAGACACATTAACCTTTAATATGATGTCAATGCAACTTTAAACTTAGGGATTTTAGGTGATGAGAATGTTGATGAACATTTTTCTTGAAGGATCCATACCTCCCAAGTTTATTTTGCTAAAATATGGGTTTGTACAAGCTAAAAAACCACTAGAAAAGGCAATTAATGTAGGATCACAAGATGGTTTGGAAGTAGAACAGGTTGGATGAAGATATTTATGACTGGCGGTATTTTTATTTAGTTTGTCAGAGTAGGTGCAACTCATATACACAAATGAAAAACTAGTGAACAACCATTTTACTGAAGGATAACAAAAATTGTGCAACAATTCACACATTGATGCAATTTGAAAGATGGATATGATCAAGAACATATTTTCAATATTTAATATATCAAGGGAAACTTTTATTTGAACACTCCTATTAGTGGATACCATTTGGTCAATTTACAGTGAATAATACTAAAAGACATCAAATTTAACTATGCTAGTTTTAGTATTCTTTATTTCGTATTTATTTTAAGACAATTTTTTTGCAAGGAAGAATTGAATGAAATAGAAGGGAATGAAGATCTTGATTGTATATGGGCAACTACAACTCAATTTATTGAACATTTCCAAGTCAATGCATCTAGATCTTTTGAAAAGAGCTGGCAATAAAAGGATTGTTGGATCTTGTCGATGATGTAGTTCCAAATACCTTGATGTGATTTGAAACATCATTTTAAGTAATTCATCTATTAGGGAAGAGTTCTATAGTAGATATTACTGGACACTATTTATTTAGTTTGGGATAAATGATTACCAGGGACATCAAATTTAACTTTACAGGTTTCAAATTATTTTTAATGTATATTTTGTTTTAGGATTATGTTTCATAGAGACTAATGGAATAGTAGAGATGGAAGATTTCGATGGTATATGAGCAACTATAGCTCAATTTATTGAGAATTTGTAGGTAAACACATCTACAACAAATGAAAAGAGGTGGCGACAAAAAGGTCTTGCTAAGTCTAGATAGGATGTAAAAATGCAATAGGTTCTCATTCAAAAGCAATATCTTTTCTCATTTAAACTTCTCTATTCTGGACCTTGAACTGCAAGTGTCAAGATCTTTAGAAGCTTAGAAACCATGAGCAAAGGAACTCTATGCAAGATCAGATGTATGGTTTGTAGTAGAGCAGATTCAGATGAAAATATTTATGACTGGTGGTGTTATTCCTAGTTTGTGGGAGCATGTGCAATTAAGGTACCAATATGAAAAAGTAGTCTATGCCAATTTTACTAGATGATAATGAAGCTTGTGCAATAGTTCACACAGTATCCATAATGGTGTAATTAAAGAGACCTTGATCTGATATGAAACTTATTTTTGATTAATGATCTATCCCAGGAGAATTTTATAGAAAATATTGCTATTACTAGATACCATTTGGCTAGTTTGAGATAAATGATATCCAAAAACATCAAATTTAACTTAACAAGATTGAATTTTTTTGTTTTCATATATTTCTTCTAAGATAATATTTTGCAGACTTAAATGGAATAGCAAAAATGTAAGATCTAAATGATATATGAGCAACTATAGCTCAATTTATTGAGAATTTGTAGGTAAGCTAAACTCATCCACAACAAATGAAAAAGAGCTAGCTACAACAAGAATTTGGGTCTTGCTAAGTCTTGGTATTTATATCTGTTCCTTTGCTAGTTCTTTTATTTACTATATTCCAAATTACCTAGGTTCAGGTAGTTTTCCTTCCTAGCAAACTTTTCCAAGATGTGTTTTTTTGTAGACCTTGGCATACATGGGGGATGATTTTATGTTCCAATTATTTGGAAAATATAAGGACATGGAAAATGTTGTTAAGAATCCATGCCATGTCAACAAAGCTATATGTTTGTTGAAACTAAACCATTATGAAGATGTCATTGGCTAGTGTAACATGGTATGCATTGTGCAATGGTGTATCAAGTCATTTTTTTTTTATAAAACTTGTGATACTTTTGTACCCAATCTAATTTGAGGCAAAGGATTCTATAAATTGCAACTGTGGGCCTCCTTTTACCTCTATATGTAGAAGAGATCAAGAAATGGGTATCAACTCTCTGATGTTCAATTTCCTTATCTATAGCTGTTAGTTGAAGATGAGAACAATGTGAAGGCTTTATTCAGATGTGGGAAGGCAAAATTAGATACTGAATATGTATTCCATTTTTGTGGTGTTGAGTTTTTAGAGCTTATATCTTTTGTTGTTGAAAGAATGGCATCATTATCATCAGTTTCCTGCTAAATTTCTATCATTTGGTGTTGATTATATGTAATTACCTTTATGATTTTAGTATATTGTAAGCATTGTTCTTCATGTTACAAAATGATTTATATTGTCTTAATGTTGGTATGCTTAAACTTTGTACCACTAAAGGTAAAATTTCATGCCAGTCAAAAATCTTCTTGGCCATGGCCTAGGACAGTATGAACTAGCCTTGTTCTAGATTCTATCATTATGTAATCTCCACCTACAACAACATGGCATTCCCTATTTTCTAAGGGATGAATATAACTACAATTTTCAAGATTTGAACCATAAAATGTTTCCAACACATCAAGCTCAAGTACCCCCACTTTGTCTGAATCTAGTGCCTTCGTCTACCTCATGATTTAAGTATTACATGTTAAATAAGCCAATTTGTAGATTTTTGGGTGGGTATTCATTGATCCCTCTTTTAATTGTAGGTTATGGGTAGAGAGTCAAACAAATCAAAAGGGATTGCAACATAGAGAGATCATTTTGAGGGGAATTTTGTTGAAAATTTTGCCCAGAATATGAATGGTATGCAAACCTTTTGCTTCTATTTTCATTCAAAATATATTAGGATTTCTATTTATATCAAACTCATCCTAAATTTCTTTCCAGTAAATTGGTTGGATATTGTGATTTTGCTGTCAAGATTCAACTATTTAGTCCTTGAGCCAAACTCATTGGATGTGTTTTTTTATTTTGCCAATCACACACATATGTGCGTAAGTGTGCACACATGCATGTGTGCACGCACACGCGCGCACACACACACACACACACATGCACACGCACACACACACACACACACACACACACACACACACACACACACACACACACACACACACACACACACACACACACACACACACACACACACATACACACACACACACCATCTTCTTAATGTAGGAAGAATGATATATCAAGCCTAGACACAAATTCTCACACCCATAATCTTAATAATTCATGAAGAATGATTACCTTTACCTTCGAGGTTGTGTCTTAGGTGTAGCTATTCTACCAAGAATAGCATGGGTTGTCATTGATATCACTCAATAACTAGTTGTAAAACACCCAACCTGAGGCTTGATTTTTTGTATCATGCATTATAAAATAGATTTTGTATTTTTAATCTACCATTTCTGGTTGTCACTAAATGTTTGAACTGTTTATATGCCTTTTAGTCTTCTAGCTTTTAGTATTTGAAAGCCAATTATCCTTTGTCTTTTAGATGTTATATAAGATATATTAGCACTCACATACAAACCCATTTCCTACTCCAAAAGCTTCCCAACCTTATTTCTTGTCAAATTGTCATTGCATTCATGTTTTTTATTACTTGTGGCAACATAGGCTTCACCCATATGTCTAGGCCATGGACAAAAGGACTAAATTGCTCATGCACATTACTTTGGCAACTTGATTTTGTTTGAATTGATGCTTGCAATCATGCTTAGCCATTTAGAGTTGCAAATTTTGTGGAAAACTTTGCTCATTTTTATATAGTGCTTTTGTTCTTATATAAGGAACAAGCTACATATCTTGCACAAATGGACCTTCTCTCACCCCTTTTATTTCAGTTTCATTTTAAAATCCTACCACATAAACCTTAGTATATAGTGAAGATGCCTAACTTAGTTTTACAAAGGTCCAAGATGAAGGTTGAATTGTCTGTTGTTTACTATAATGCACTAAAAGTGTGGCTGAATTGACTTGGTTAGTAACTTGCATGATTTTTGAGAATCCTATCTTTAATGGTGAAGTCCCCAATGTCATTTGTACATTCTCATCCATGTATGCATGAGGAAATGAAGAAGCTTCGGTCAATTATTTTAATACTTTGACTTGATATATAAGAACACTAGCTTAGTAGTCTAAACATTTTATGTTGTCCCTAAAAGAGTAGGCAGTAAATAAATGAAGATATGATAACTTTTTTTTGTTATGAATATTCTAAATGAGAGGTTGCCTTCTTGGTTTTATTGGGTCTAACCTTTAAGTACATAAATTGTTAGAGCACAACTACTGCTACAACTCGGGCCTCATGTTGACATTCACGTACAAGTCTACAACATAATGTTTGAATAATATAAGAGGGTATTTGTTGATTTCAAAGTACATCATTTCATGAATTTTTTTTTCAAGTCATTTTCCTTTCTTTTCCTTTCTAGTTGAAAATGTCTTGTATGCTTTGCAAGCCCCTACACTTTTGCAAGTTGTGCATTCCTTTACTATTATAATGTTAATAGCTTGAAGGTTTGGGAATGGCGTCTTTGCTTGCTCTTGAGAGAGCAATGAATTTTACATTTATACAAATTTGAAATTCTTTTCTATGTACGCAAGTAGCATTTCACAAAAGTATCAAAGAAACAAGAGTCAAAACTTGAGTGATGCTTTCCTTGGTTCTTCTTTATATTATGGAGGGCGTGATCTATACCATGATCCTTCAACTACAAAAATAGAAGGGGTAGATAAGGTTAGTAATCAACAGCTTACCTTGGTTATAGCTTAATAATTTACAAGTATGGACACACTGACATTAAATTAATAATTTTAATTTGATTTTAATTATTTCCTAACTTATTCATAGCTCACTCAACTTGACTATAATCTAAGGTTTCTCTTGTGATACATGTCCACTAACATTCCTCCTACCACCGCAAGCTAACAAATAGTCTCCACGTTGATTCCAAAGGTCTCCTAATCCATCCCAAAAAAAGGATTCCTCCTAAAACCTACAAGACTATCCCAAACTAGTCAAACTGGCTCACAAAGCCCTAATGTATCTGCATAAGCTCCTGAATGATCCCCTACATAGTCTGATGGCCTACAAGAACCAAATAATAGGCCAAGCCAACTGCCAACTGACATGTCTAAGGAGGGCACATTAAAAACCACCTCTCCAAGATTGTTTGTGATGCAACAACTAGTGTGGAGGTATCCAAAACATAATAAGAGTTACAAATTTTCTAGATTTAGGCACTCTAGCCTATTAATTATATCAAATACTTTGTGGATCTGATTTGTTAAGACTATCTTCAAGGCTCCTAAATGAAGGATTTGGTTTTATAAACTTTTAAAACACTTGAACTCAAGGGTTCTAAGGCTCCAATTCAATTCAACTACGCCCAATTCACACAACACTTTCTCAAACTATTCCAAAAGCCTAATTTTTTGCCCTTTAGACCTATTGCATACTTGGAATGTGGATAAGTCTTCCTTTTCTTAAGATACTAAATAAAATGATGACATTTCTAGACACCCTTTGTGGAGTTCAACAATATACCAAAGGATTTTATACTATTGCTTTGGACAAACACCCCTATTCAACATTGTTGCCTTATTTCCATGCACTAAAATTGCCTAATTTTCCAAAGGAACTATAGGAAAAAGTCCTCCTAATGACCCCAAATCCTAGGAAGTACTTAGTTATGTATTAAGATGATCAAATATAAAAGGAATTAGTCTCAGGGTTGCTACAACACAAAAAAACCCAAACTAGCACTCCCAAACCCTTGAAACTAGGGCTACAGGTCAAGGTCAAGCTTATCATTAGTTGATAATCTTTTCCACCTTAATGACTATTTGGCCCTATAGTTCAAGCTTGTGTTGAGATGACTATCATGTAATGATCCTCTCTGCCTCTGATTATTTGGCCTGTAGGTGATCCTTATTTTGAGATATGACTATCATAAACATTAATTTTGTACTCACTCACATTGTTCATGGTGCCCTATGTATAAATGCCCATTTGTTCCAAGCTATATCAAGAATTTTTTTCTTATCCAAGTCATTTAATTTGCAAACTTTTAAATCTCTACAAAGATAAAGTTGGAGTAGGAAATTAGGAAATTTTTTCTTCTCAAAGGTGTCCTCTAATTGTAAAGCATCCATTCCATTATCTGTTGAACTAGATATGTCTTGTTTGTTGAACAGATAATGGAATGGATGCTTTAAAATTAGAGGACATGCTCAAACTTTATCTTTACAAATATTTAAAAGGCTGCAAATTAAATGGCTTGGATAAGAAGCAATTTCTTGATACAACATTAAAAAAAAATTTGGCCAAACATTGGTAGAAATTTCAACCAAAGCTTGTTAGTTTTCTACCAAGCATTGGTCAAAATTTCTACCAACTAAATTTTTTTTGACCAACCATTCGTGGAAATTTCCACCAATGCTAGAATATTTTGACCAAACATTGGTGGAAAAGTCAACCAATGCTTGTTAGTTTTCTACCAAGCATTTGTCAAAGTTTCCACCCATCAAAAAAATTTGACAAATGGATTGGTCAAAATTAAAAAATTTGATGAATGGACCACCAAAAATAAAAAGTTTTTGATGAATGTTTTGGTCAAAATTTTGACCAACCTATAGGTTGGTTGAAATTTCAAGGAGAAAAACTTCGATGAACATCTTGGTCAAAATTTTGACCAACCTAGGTGGAAATTTAGACCAAAATTGCTCAAGAATTAAGTTCAAATTTAGTAGTATGAGTGTTAACTGAGCTCACTCAGTTAATGAAGGAAATGTTAGATGGAACTAGTGTTAACCAAGCTCACTTAATTACCAAAGGAACTTTTCTAGTATGTAGTGTTGATCAAGTTTTAGTTGGTTAACACATGAAAATCATTTCTAAGTTAGTGTCTACCGAGCAGGGTCAACTAATGAAGGATTTTCTTATTTTGGCATATTAAGTTCAATTGATTTATCTGATGGTTCTAGACAACTAAGAAGTTGAAAATTAATTAGTCTAGGTTGTATTTGAGCCAACTTGACAAAATGAAGGATATAAATCAAATGTTAAGTTGTGGGCTAGAAAGTGTGAAGTATGTGTGAATGAGAATGTATGAAAGGTTTTGAAGATCTAATGATGCAAAGAGGAAGCAAATTAGAAGGATAAGATGAATATCCTTGTGAAGCTAAAAAGATACGTTTGATAAAAAAGAATCAAGTACAAGCCAAAATTGTAATCAGAAATTTAGTTGCATTCAAATCAGGTCATGTCATTATTACTCTCTAACCATTGTAGTAATGATCTAAATCTCTTAACAAAGTTGGCTTAATAACTATTTGTAAATCCTCTAACAATGTGACAATTATATTGAATTGTCTAAAGACCTCTAACAAGGCCACTCCTAATAGGGTGATTAAATCCTCTAATAGGGTCACACCAAACAATGTGTTTTGTAACATTTAACAAGGTTGGCTCCTAACAGAGCTCACTTCAGAAGAGTGAAAATAGTAACTAGTTGCAATTGGTGGTTTTTCCCGAATAAGGTTTCCACATTTAATCTTGTTTTCAAATGTGTTCATTTCCTCTCTATGTTTAGAAATAAGTTAAAGTAATAAGTAATCACAAATAACATCTTAAGATTTGCATGTTAAGGATTACCAAGCATTTGTAGTGTTTACCAAGTTACAACATCTTTGTGTGTTTGTTGAGCATTAGCAGAGTTCAGTTTTCATAGTTTATTGTTTTGTTCTGACATCTAAGGGATATAGGATTTATTTTTGTAGTAACTAATTCACCCCTCACCTCTCATTTACTCCTCTTATAGTTCCAACAAGTATATGTGCATGTCTATGAGAGTGGCTTGCAGTGGGGGTCATGACTCAAAGTGGTTGTTAGGGTAACTCATTGTAAGTTGTGTAACAAGTGATAAAATATAAATTTAAAATATTTAAAAATACATTAAAAAGATACATTAGAGATATTGCCTCGTCCATGCCTTAAGTTCTTGTACAAGCTAAAGATGGGAATGGGATGATACCTAGTTTTTCCTCATCTAGATGAGAGGGTATTTTGGTTCCACATGTGTCATATTAGGGGTCTAGGGTCCAAAGTGACCAATCTAGGGTGACTCAATGATTGAGGGTTTAGGGCCTAGTGAGAGGCCAATCTACAACTAAAGTTTTCTGACCATGTCAAGAAACTCCCCAATATGTAGCATAAGTCTCCTTCATGTTTTTAAAAAAAATCTCCTCTAGTGGTGTACTTGTTGGATATTACTTTTGATGGTGTATTTATTGTGAGTTGTTACTTATTGATTGGATGTCATTTATTATTGAAAATTGAATTTTTTTGATGAGTGTCAGCTATTTATTGGTGGTGTACTTATTGTTGGTGATTTACTTTTATTGATAACAATTGTTATGTATTGATTATTGCTCTTGGAATTATTATATTTATTGACTTTATCTTGATAAAACTTCTTAAATGAGACTCAATGCAAAGGAATCCTTCAAGATTGAAATCTATATTATAATTGCATTTGTGTAAATGTTGTGCATGTGTATATTTATTCCACATTGGTACTTTGATGTTGCTTAAACATTAAGAAAAATTAGTTCAATAAACTTTGTAACATATTACATTTATTTCTTTTGGGTTCCCAAGTGGGGCATTACATACCATTGGTTCTACAAAATCCAATCTTTACCAAATAATTGTGTAACCTTTCATACCATGCTCTAGGGGCTTGTTTTAGTCCATATAAAGCCTTGTGCAATTTACACACCATGTTCTTCTTTTGAGGATCAACAAATCCTTCTGGTTGTTCAATGTAAGCCTCTTCTTCAAGTATTCCATTTAAAATTTTAGATTTGACATCCATTTAGTAAATTTTAAATCCTTTATAAGTAGAATATGCAAGTAGTGTTCTAACTCCTTCCAATCTTGCAACTGGGGAAAATGTTTCCCCATAGTCAATACCTTCTTCTTGTGCATATGATTTGCATACCGATCTAGCTTTGTTCCTTATGACTTCTCCTTTTTCATTTAGCTTGTTCTTGAATACCCACTTAATTCTAATAAAATTATTATTCTTAGGTCTAGGTAAAGTGTCAGGGCTTTTTTCTTCTCTATCTATTCAACTTCCTCATTCATTGTTTGAATCCAATATTCATTATCGAAAGCATCTTTATTGGTTTAGGTTCAATCGTATAATGTAAACATGTATTAATTCTAATTATTATCCTTGTCATAAATCTACAGTCTTTGTTTCCAATAATTTGTTCATGTGCATGGTGTCTTCTCACATATTTTTCTAGTGTAAGTTCTTTTCTTCTTTCTTCTTTCATGGGTTCATCTTGAAAATTTATTTCAAGTTTATTTTTTATCTCCACTTTAGGTTTAGGTTCAAGTTCTACTTGCTCAAGATTGTCTTCCTAATATTCAACATCTTCTTCATGTATCTCAACATCATTTTGTTATTGCTCAAAAAATATAGTCTATTACTTGGTAGCCTGCTAGTGCAACTCGACATTCACATTTTGTTGTTTCTTGATAGCTTTGTTCTATTACTCAGGTAAGTGTAAGGAACACCTTCATTGAAATATATGAATATGTTGTAATCTTCAAGTTTTTTTTTTCATTCAACTTCATTCTTTTCTGCATATTCGTCAACTTTCACATTTTCACTCTCCACAACTTTGTTAGTCTTATAGTTGAAACACTCATAAGCTTTTCTCTTAGTGGAATATCCTAAGAAAATGCCTTCATCACTTTGAGCATCAAGTTTTCCATTTCTATTATCTTTTAGTATATAAACTTTTCTTCCAAAGTCTTTAAAATACATTACATCAGGTGGATACCAATACCATAACTCAAAGGGTGTAACATTTGTACCTTTGTTAACTTATACTCTCTTTAGAGTATAGACAATTTTACTTACAACTTCTCCCTAGTATTTATGTGACACATTTTTCTCTATCATCATTGTTCTAGCATAGTCCATAACTGATCAAATTCTCCTTTTAGCTATTCCATTTTAGGAAG
The DNA here is from genome assembly GCA_028749045.1 of Cupressus sempervirens. NCBI lineage: Eukaryota > Viridiplantae > Streptophyta > Pinopsida > Cupressales > Cupressaceae > Cupressus > Cupressus sempervirens. Next base: position 603,313,072 of record CM053789.1, read on the forward strand.
GGGTCATAGGTGATGACATTTTCCTTTTGATTCCTCTATCATTGTAGAATGTGTTGAATTCATTAGAGATAAACTCTCCTCCTCTATGAAATCTCAAGAACTTCAAAATATTACCTATTTCCTTTTCTACTCTTGCCAAATATCACTTAAATAATTAAAAAGTATTAGATTTTTATTTAAGAAACATCAAAGTCATCATTCAAGAGTAGTCATCAACAAATAAAATAAAATATGTGTCTCCACAGTAGTTTTGCACTCCAATAGGTCCATAATGGTCAGTATGAACTAGTTCCAAAATATCATTAAATGAGTGTGTTTTTCTCTTGAAACTAGACATAGTCAATTTTCCCAATTGACATTGTTTACACATGACATTGTTAGGTTTCTTCATTCTTGGCAACCCTCTTACTCTTTTCATCTTACTAATGCTTACCAAATTTTCAAAGTTCACATGACATAACATCTTATGCCATAACCATATATCTTCATTTTGTATAGATAAACATGTCTCATCAGGTAAATCTAGATAGAACAAGTTACCTCTTGTCTGATCCCCACTTCTAATCAGTTCACTAGTAGCATCACATATCTTTTCTTCCTATGACAAAATTCAATTTTGTATCCTAATTTGTTCAACTGTGTAACACTCAATAAATTATAATTAAGTCTTGCAACCCAATAAACATTTTCACTCTTGAACTTATCAGTTAGTTGTATTAATACTTTACCTTTCAAAAGATATAGTGCATCATTACCAAACTTAACACAACTAACTTTGTATGGTTCCATGATTTCAAACATACTTTTATCACTAGTCATATGTTTTGAATAGCCACTATCAATTATCCATCTATCACCTTTACATATATATGAAATTAATGCAATTTTCTCATATTAATCAAAATCTTCTTTCATAGTAGTATAGACAACTTCTTCATAATTACTATCAGATTCATTATTTGTTTCTTCTTTAGAATTGTTAAAATATTTCTTACCTTTGTCTTCATTGTCCTTTTTTCTCCTATTGTCTCAATCATCTCTTCTTCACTTTTACTTGCTTTTCCTTTTCTCATCATCATCCTATCTATTTGGACATCTTACAACAATATGACCAACTTTGTTATATGAAAAAATATTATAGGAAGTTTACCATTGTATTTTCTTTTGCCTCTTAGAATTTTTCCTTCCATCAGTGCTTCAAAATCATCACACACTTTCCTTTTCCTTTCTTACTAATAACCAATTAAGATTTAAAAGAAGATTCAATAGAAGTAGGGGTGAAATTATCAAAGTTTTACAATTCAAAAGTAGTAAGCCTACCAATTACACCTTCCAAAGTTAGATTGTTACTAGGGATACATCTCAATTCTTGAAATACAAAAACTCTAATAACATAAATAGGAAGTAGAGTTCTCAATACTTTTTTTAACATAGTCTATTCACCAATATTTCCATATGATCCTTTTATAGTATTTACCGCTTATTTAATTCTTCCACAATATTGTATAATATTTTCACCTTGTATCATTCTAATTTCGTCAAATTTACCTATAAAGCTTTTTGATTTTGGTCTCAAAATATTTCTATCTCCTCCATAGATAGTCTACAGTGTATCCCACATTTTCTTAGTGGTAGATCATTATTTTATGTCATCAAACTTGGTATAGCTTAGGGATGATGCAATCTCCAACACAGTTTGATCATGTTCTTGCTTCTCTTTCATTAACTGAGCTATCAGATGAGTTGATATCATCGCATATGAATGTTCCACATAGTGTATTGCTCCATCTCCAATTCCTTTCATATGTAACTTCATCAAACTCTATCATGCAGGGAAGCTCTCTTTGTTCAACTTTAACACCTCCTTTTTGCACATCTTGATGTAGGAGCATCCAGAGGTATAATGGCAATCCTGTGTTACCCAAAAAAATGTACTTAGACTTAGTTTTTGTTTCATGTCTTTACATTTTTGGATACCCATTTGGGTCAAATAAAGGTTCCAACTCTCACAGTTCCACTATTAGTGTGTTTGAAAATCCCAAAAAAATAGGAGCATGCAATTTGGCCATCATTTTGGTGACCTAGAAGGTGTGAATTGGCCAGATGAATGTAATTGTGATTTAGAGCATTCCAAAAAAAGAATCAGGTCAAAAGGCCCCACGGTTTGAAAGTTATTGCATTTTTTTGAGTTTTGGAGACCTCCTAAGAATGCTTCAAAGTCAGGTTAGGGGCATTGAATGACCTCAAAAAGGGAAAAAAAATGGGGGATGAGTGAAGCTGGTCCATAGGGCTATAGAGCGCTTTTCGAAAAATGTAAACGGTTCGTCAATCGGAGCTACGGTTCAAAAGTTATGCCTCTCGAAAGTTCGGTTACCATTTCTAGATTCTTCTAGATTTGTACCGACTTCTAACGCCACTTATGGAACCTTCTATTTGGTCAGTGGATGCCTACTAGCACTTTCTAGAATGTACTCCTAGTCCTTAACCCTCCAGGGTCTATTTAAGGAGATTTTTGGCATTGTAAAAGGCAGTTCAGAGTGGAGTTTGAGAGGAGGTACTAAAAGGAGAAATCATCTCCAGATTTATGCTATTGTAAGCCCTTAGGGCATGTTTTGAAGTTTATTTTCTCTGCACTATTTGTACTAGCTTATTTTCTTAGTTAATATAATTTTCCCTTTTCTATTGGTTCCATTCTGTTCTTGGGTCGTGTCCCCATCAAGTGGTATCAGAGCTGGTTTTCCTGAGTGTGTAGATAGAATGCTGACTGTGAGGCAGTTTGCACCAGGACTGTGTGGTTGTGGGTTCAAGTTAGAAGATGCCTCCATGAAAAGAGCATGGTGGAAGGGCCAGAGCTATTAATCCTAAGGAGGTTAGAGCCCTCCAAAGGTAGGTGCAGGCATTGCAAGAGGAGCTTCGTAGAGGAGCAAATGTTGCCGCAGGTGACAATAGTGAGGATGACAATGAAGAAGAAGCAATGGGACCAAAAGAGGAATTTGACAGGGAAGTTCTGAATCCTGTAGAGGAAAGGCTTTTTAGAGCCATTACTAAGTTTGGGAAAAGACCCATAATTGAAGTGGGTGTATTTTCAAGAAATTTGAAACCAGATGAGTTGATTGATTGGATCAATGAACTGGAAGAATACTTTGAGTATGAGGATATCAGGGACCCAGATAGGGTTAAGTTTGCAAAGGCCAAACTGAAAGGTCATGCCAAAATCTGGTGGCAAGAGGTTCAATTGGAAAGAAATAGAAGAGGAAAGGAGAAGATCACAAGATGGGATCGCATGGTGGACAAATTGAAGAAGCAGTTCATTCCTGTAGACTATGAGCTAAATCTGTTTAAGAAGATGCATGCGTTAAAGCAAGTAGGAAGATCAGTCCAAGAATATATAGAGGAATTTTACCGACTCTTGATTAGACCGGGGCATGCAGAAGCAAATAAGGAGAAGATTGCTCATTATATCAGTGGATTGAGACCTAGCATCCAGGAGGAATTAAGTCTAGTAAGAATGACCAGCGCTGAAGAGGCATACCAATTTTCCCTACGAGTTGAAGAGAAGCTGAATAAAAGGTTTGAAGGAAGACAAAGAGGGTGTGGTCAAGGAGGAAGGGGAAGTGGTAGATCATCTGGAGGCCACAATGAAACTCAAAAGAAAAATGAAGATGTAGAGGATGTGGACAAGGAAGAGGAGGCTTTCGTGGAACTTGTTTCCATTGCAATGAAGAAGGTCATCGTGCCTTTGAATGCCCTCAATGACAAGGAAGGACAGATAGGAGAGTTGAGGGTCAAGCTAGGGTTGCTCATGTACATGAGGATGCACAATCATCACATTCAAAGGATGCAGAAAGAGGAGAGACCTTGGTAAATGAAAGAGTCCTACTAAGTGGTGAGAATGAACCAGGACAACGGAGGAGTTTCTTCCGTACCAGATGCAAGTGTGAGGATAAATGTTGTGATGTGATCATTGATGGTGGTAGCACTGATAACTTGGTATCAGAAGAGATGGTCTCTAAGCTGAAGCTCAAGAGGGAGAAACATCTCCAGCCCTATTGTATTTCTTGGGTAAAAGATGATCATAAGGTCTTGGTAAGTGAACAATGTTTAGTGAAATTCAAAATTGGGAGTTACCATGATGAAGTTCTCTATGATGTTATTTCAATGGATGTTTGCCATCTATTGTTGGGTAGACCATGGCAGTTTGATAGACATGCAGTGCATGATGGACATGCAAACACATACTCTTTGACAAAGGATGGAGTTTGCCACAAATTGAAGCCCATGAAAAAGGAAGGTGAAAAGGTATGTAGCAGTGCTAGGATTTGTCTTGTTGATGGAAGGAAGTTTTTAGATGGCATAAAACATCAGCATATGTGCTATGCTTTGATTCCTAGGAAAGATAAAGAAGGTAGTAGTGAAATACCATTTGAAGTTTCAGATTTACTAGGGGAATTTAGAGATATTATCTTTGATAATGTTCCAAATGGATTGCCACCAGTAAGGCAAATCAGTCATCAGATAGATCTGATTCCAGGAGCTAGTTTGCCTAACAAGGCTACTCATAGGATGACTCCTACTGAAACAGAGGAGCTAAATAGACAGGTTCAAGAGCTATTGAGGAAGGGCTTGATTCTAGAGAGCTTGAGTCCATGTGCAGTACCCACAGTACTTGCACCAAAGAAGGATGGAGAGTGGAGGATGTGTACAGATTCTCGAGCTATAAATAGGATAACCATCAAGTACCAGTTTCCTTTACCAAGGATGGATGATCTTATGGACTGCTTGAGTGGAGCTCAGTACTTCACAAAGATAGATCTGAAGAGTGGCTATCATTAGATATGGATTTGAGAAGGAGATGAGTGGAAAATAGCCTTCAAGACCAAGGAGGGTCTTTATGAGTGGTTAGTCATGCCCTTTGGATTGACAAACGCCCCAAGCACCTTCATGCGGCTCATGAATGAGGTACTTAAGAATTTCTTGGGAAAATTTGTTATTGTCTATTTGGATGATATTTTAATTTGCAGCAAGACTTTGGAAGAACATTTATTGCATATTCGTAGAGTCCTTGAAAGGCTAAGGGAAGAGAAACTACTAATTAATCTGAAGAAGTGTGTCTTTACAAAAAGGGAGTTAGTCTATTTGGGATTTTCTATATCACTTGAAGGTCTCAAAATGGATCCAGAGAAGGTAAAAGCCATCTTGGAGTGGCCTACTCCAAGGACTACTACTGAGGTAAGTTCATTTCATGGTCTGGTTAGTTTTTACAGGAAGTTTATTAAGAATTTCAGTGGCATATGTGCACCCCTAACTGATACAATAAGAGGGGGTAGAAAAGAGTTCAAATGGACTGCAACAGCTGCGAGAAGTTTTGAATTGCTAAAGAAGAAAGTAATAGAACAACCTGTGTTGGCACTTCCAGATTTTAGAAAGGTTTTCCAGGTGGATTGTGATGCTAGTGGTAGCGCTATTGGGGCTGTATTAAGCCAAGAAGGTAAGCCTATTGCATATTTTAGTGAAAAATTGAATGATGCAAAGAAGAAGTATTCTATTTATGATCAAGAATTCTATGCAATAGTTCAGGCCTTACAGAAATGGAGGCATTATTTATTGCCAAAGGAATTTTTTTTGTATACTAATCATCAGGCATTACAGTACCTAAATAGCCAAGGTAAATTGAATCAGAGGCATATGAAGTGGGTAGAATTCTTGTAGAGTTATACATTTGTGTTGAAGCATAGAAGTGGAAAATCTAATAGGGTTGCAGATGCACTAAGTAGGAGATAGTCACTACTTACAGTAATGCAGGTTGAAGTAGTTGGGTTTGATGAACTCAAGAATTTGTACCCCAAGGATCCTAATTTTGCTGAAGCATGGAAAGCTTGTAAAGAACCTATTGTTGTAGATAGAACCAAGTAGTTAGACTATTTGATTCAGGATGGCATGTTGTTCAAAGGTAGTCAATTGTGCATTCCAAGGAGTTCCATGAGGGAAAATCTGATTAAGGAGAAACATAGTGGAGGGATGGTAGGAAATTTTGGTCGAGATAAGACCATTTCCATTCTTAGAGAACATTATTTTTGGCCTCAAATTTCACAGGATGTGAAGAAGTTTGTATAGAGTTGCCAAGTTTGTTAAGTTGCTAAGGGGTTTAGTCACAATACTGGTCTATATCAGCCGTTGCCTGTTCCATCAAGGCCATGGGAGGACATAAGTATGGATTTTGTTCTTGGATTGCCAAGGACACAAAGAGGTAATGACTCAGTATTCGTGGTGGTTGATAGGTTCTCCAAAATAGCACATTTCATTCCATGCCACAAAACTCATGATGCTGTCCATATTGCAGACTTGTTTTTCAAAGAGGTGGTAAGACTACATGGTCTAAATTTGTGGGGTATTTCTGGAGGACATTATGGAAAAAGTTGAGAATAGACTTGAAATTCAGTTCCATGCATCACCCACAAACTGACAGTCAAACAGAAGTGGTAAACAGAAGTCTTGGCAATTTGCTGAGATGTTTAGTTGGGGATAAGCCCAAGGGATGGGATTTAATTCTACCATAGGCAGAGTTTTCTTATAATAACTCTATAAATAGGAGTACTAGAAAATCACCATTCCAAATTGTATATGGGAATAGCCCAAGGAATGCACCAAAGCTGAGGAAGATAGAACAAGGGGAGAGGACAAGTGCTGAAGCTGAGGAATTTGCTGAACATATCAAGCATCTACATGAGCAAGTTCAGGCACACATAACCAAGATGAATCAAGAGTATAAAGCTAGGGCTGATCAAAGGAGAAGACATAAGGAATTCTAAGTAGGAGATTTAGTCATGGTGCAATTATGAAAAGAAAGATTTCCAGCTGGTACTTACAACAAGCTGAAAATGAAGAAATTTGGCCCTTGCAAAATTTTGAAGAAACATGACTTAGGAAATGCATATGAAGTGGAGCTTCCAGATGGTATTCACATTTCTCCCATTTTTAACATTGTAGATTTAATAGAGTATCATGATGATGGTGCAGATGATGAGCTGGTGTTAGAGCCATGTCCAATTCCTGCTTCTAAGAAGGAGGAGATAGAAGACATTCTAGATCATCGTGTGGGTAGGAGTACTAGAAACATGCAATATGAAGAGTATTTGGTCAAATGGAAAGGACGACCGATCAAGGACTCAACTTGGATTTCAACAACTAAGGTTTCCCATTTGGATTTCCTCTACCATCCATAAAGTGACAAGGTCACTTTTCAATCTACCCTGGGTGTCTGATGCAGGAGCATCCAGAGGTATAAGGGCAATCCTGTGTCACCCAAAAAAATTTACTTAGACTTAGTTTCTATTTCATATATTTACATTTTTGGATACCCATTTGGGTCAAATAAAGGTTCCAACTCTCATAGTTCCACTATTAGTGTGTTTGAAAATCCTAAAAAAATAGGAGCATGCAATTTGGCCATCATTTTGGTGACCTAGAAGGTGTGAATTGGCCAGATGAATTTAATTGTGATTTAGAGCATTCCAGAAAAAGAATCAGGTCAAAAGGCCCCATGGTTTGAAAGTTATTGCAATTTTTTAGGTTTTGGAGACCTCCTAAGAATGCTTCAAAGTCAGGTTAGGCCCATTAAATGACCTCAAAAAGGGCCAAAAAATGGGGGACGAGGGAAGCTGGTCCATAGGGCTATAGAGCACTTTGAGAGCTTTCCAAAAATGTAAACAGTTCGTCAATTGAAGCTACGGTTCAAAAGTTATGCCTCCTAGAAGTTCGGTTACCATTTCTGGATTCTTCTAGATTTGCACCAACTTCTAACGCTGCTTCTAGAACCTTCTATTTGGTCGGTGAATGCCTACTAGCACTTTCTAGAATGTACTCCTAGTCCTTAACCCTCCGAGGTCTATTTAAGGAGATTTTTGGCATTGTAAAAGGTAGTTCAGAGTGGAGTTTGAGAGGAGGTACTAAAAGGAGAAATCATCTCCAGATTTATGCTATTGTAAGCCCTTAGGGCATGTTTTGAAGTTTATTTTCTCTGCACTGTTTGTACTAGCTTATTTTCTTAGTTATTATAATTTTCCCTTTTCTGTTGGTTCCATTCTGTTCTTGGGTCGTGTCCCCATCACATCTTGATCTTTAGCTCCAAGTATCTTCAAAATTTTCTCTATAAGCACAAAGACTCTAATAAAAATGTGTATTGACAAGGTTTTTATACCTGTGTTCAATTGTTTGAGACATGTTTAAAAACCCTACTATTTCAAAACCTTGCTACTACTTGACTTGAATTGAAATTTGAAATGTTTGGTCCTAAAACTATCTGACTATTAAACCAAAACACAACAAAATTAGAGTCAAAACTTGTCTTCTTGGACAAAATTGGCACTTTATCACTCATTCTTTGGAGAAATATCATGTGATAGTTTTTTTTGCAAATTGTGTCACCATACTATTATTAATTATATCACCCTGCTATACAACTATTTATCATCCTGTCTTGTGCGAACTATTGTCCAAAGAAAAAGTATCACTCAAGTATTGCAAACTATAGTGCACAACATATTGTGCTATCCTACTATTGCCTTTCTTTTGAAAAAATATCACCTAAGACTTTTTCCTACCAAAATAGGGTTTGTGTTCCACTTTATCTAATCTAGGGTCTTGTTGCTTAAGTCTTTCCTAGTCCTAGTCACACATTTGTATGTTAGGTGTTGTCCAAAGTTGAAAAGATGGACCTAGTCCATTAGATGTAAGTCTCAAAGCATCATTGATAAATCACTTGTCAAAATTTTGTTACCATTCTATTCTAGCTATTTGCTATTGATATTCTTACTCGCTCAGCTTGAGTCACTAGTGCTATAAGTTCTTGAGCACTTTTTGACAAGCCATCTATTTTACTTTGAGAAGTGACTAATCTTGATTGTAAGAGCTTCAAATTTGACACATTTTTCTTGACCTATAAAGTAAAAAAAAATCGTTACATGTTTATTACAACTAGATTTCAATATGGTAATGGTAGTCATACCCCTTTCATTTTCGAGCAATTGGAGACACCACCTAGGTGTCCTCATAGACAACCTTGTGTAAAAGATCTTGAATCTACTCAGACACAAACAACCAACATTTGACATAATTTTCTTTATAGCTTTGAAAGACCATTTGGTACACCCTTTGAGACACTAAAATATTTTGATCACTATGGTTCAACTTGATGAGGTCCGATGCCACTTAGAAGAACAAGCACATGAAAACCAAAAGACCATGGAAGCCATATATGCTAGGGAAAAAGGATATCAAAAAACTAAAATTGAAAATCATGTGCACCATGAATGGAACATGGGAACCTATTCTTGAAACCATTTTTATTGCAATGATGGAAATAACACACTTCCAAGGACTCCTAGAGTCACCATGGGTGCATGCCCTTCACCACCTAGACAATCACATCATGAAAGTGATGATGAAATAAATAGTGAAGATGTTGTAAAGTTTCAACAAGACAATTTTTCTCAAAAATTGATGCTTAGAGCTTTAGAAGAAAATAGAGACCAATACTTCTGATACATGGTAGCAAGGGGATGGAAAATCCCTCAAGGTTTTGATGTTGAATGCATAATAAATAAATGAGAGCCCACCAAGGCTGAAATCTTAAGAGAAGAAAAATAGGAATTGAGGAAACAATTTGCACAATTTCAAACTTCAAAAGAGTCACCTAAAACTTCATTTGTTGAATCAATATGCGATCTTCCATTTGATAGGAGATTATACATGCCACCATTTCCTAAGGATATAGAGGTTCCTAAGTATGACAAATATAATGGAAATGGTGACCCTCATGATCATGTGATGCATTTTTATGCTATTAGCATGGATTTTATGCATGAAGACGCCTTTCTTATGTGCCTATTTCCTAGGAGTTTAAGAGGGAAAGCCATGGAATGGTTCAGAAAATTGAGTCCCCCTCTAAAATTTTTTGATGAGCTTGCACAATGCTTTATCCAAAAATACTCCTACAACATTCAACATCCCATAACTTTTTTAGACATATGCAATATCAAACAAAAATTGGGAGAGCTTTTTGCAACATACCTTCAATGATGGAGATCCTTATACTCTCAATACACTCAACAAGTTCTTGAGGCTAAAAAATTGAATTTTTTGTCAACATGCTTGTACCTAAACTATACTTTGACTTAGGAGAACAGTTATTCACATCCTTCAACACCATGGTTGAGAGCGTGTATTGCATTGAAGATGTTGCTCTAAAAAACGGTGATATTGTTATAAACAAAGAAAAAATAACAAAGGAAGTAGTAAAGACAAAGGAAAACCTTGTAATAAAAGTAAATATGTTGTTAATGAAGGAGTAGTGGACACTCCTAAACCAAGGAACCTATGTTTAACCTTTCTAATGCTATCTATGCTACAAAACAATAATAAAGTTTGAAACCACAAACATCTGACAAGAGTTCTAAGTTTACCAAAAAATCATGTGTTTATACACCAATGGTTGAGCCTTACGAAGTGGTCTTAAAAACCTTAATTGCAGACAAGTTGGTTACTTTACTAGATAATTTATGCCCCTATGACCCACCCATTAGACCTCCTTAGTAGAGAGAGTATCACATTTGCATTTATCACTAAAGCAAGAGTCAAAACATTGAAAACTATTTCATGCTCAAAGACAAAATTAAAAATCTCATTGAGGCTTGTAAAGTTGTCATAGATGGTCAAATCAAAAATTCTGACCACAAATATTTTAAATAACCCTTGCCATAATATGAGAAAGGTGAGACCTCCAAAGTTGCTAAAAAGAATCATGATGCCAAGATAAACTATGCCTATGCTGATGCAAACAACCTTATAGGAATGCTTGAGCCTATTGAGTATTTATGCATAGAAAGTTCTAATGATGTCAATCAACTTGAAGATGTAAGAACCAAAGTTGTCCTAAAAATGTGAAATGCTCCCCAAAACCATAATGATACTAGACCTAAGGTGGCACTCCAAGTGGCCAAATCTTCCTCTTCATAGAGTAAACCACTTAATGCCATAATTAGGAGGCAATCTAAGGTTGTCCTATAAGTTGCTCATGATCCTAAGAATGCTTCATCTTGTAAAAAATCAACTACTTCCAAGATCTCCAACTATGACCTTATCAGCCAACTATAGCATACCTTGGCTCAAATTTCCATTTTTGAGTTGTTAGAACTGTCTCCTTTACACAAGGGTATCCTTGAAAAAGCTTTATTTTCTACCAATGTTCTCATGCATATTGATGCAGAATGATTCAAAGCTATGGTGAACCATATCTCTTCACCTAACTACCTCACCTTTTCTGAAGAAGATGATTGAGCTCTTAGTCATCCTTATAACCATGATTTCCATGTCAAAGTCCAAATCTTCTATACTCACATTCATTGGGCCTTGATAGACAATGGTGCAAGGTTAAACATCATTTTATTTAACATGATCCAATAGTTAGGTATGTCTAAATTTGCAATTGACCCTAGGCACAAGATCTCTATAAAATCCTATGATGAGGTCAAAAGACCTTCCAAAGGTCTAATTGTACTTCCAATTAGAGTTGGTATAGCTCAAAAGGATGACATTTTCCAAGTTCTATACATACCACTTGGATATAGTTTATTGTTGGGACAACCATGGATTCATGACATGCAAGCAATACCTTCTATGTAACATTAGTGCATCAAGTTTCCTTTTAATGGTAATGAGATAATTTTTCTTAGTGACAACTCCATGTCTATCAATATATTATCTTCTATTGAAACATTGGTTCTAAATTATCACTCTTCTCACAAACCAACACCATCCTTTATAGTGTGTGAATAGAAATTGAAAATGATGAGCCTCGGCATGGGCAAATACACTCTAGAATCTATTGTTTCTTTCCCTATTTCTCCTCATTTTTATGGAAAACCTTCTACCAAAAAGATGCCTTCTACTTCTATCATGACTCTTTTTGGAACTTTTGTATAGTCCTCAGTTCCCCTAGAAGTAGAGAAAGAAGAACAAGCAATTAAAGATTGGATTTATAGGGAAGAGGAAAATGAGGAGGAAGTCATGGCCACTATGTTGGAAATATAGATGAAGTAACTGAGAGGGGAGGGGTGAATCAGTTACCACAAAAATAAAACCACATATCCTTGAGATGTCTTAATATTTAATCACTGTTGATACTCGGTAGCCATGTAGATAAATGTTGAAACCTTGTAGATGTGTTGTTAACTTATTAATCATTCAAAGTGATTACCATGTATGAATAAAAGAAATAACATGAACACAAGTGACACCAAATTTAATGTGGAAACCCAATATGGGAAAAACCACCAAATAACTAGTCACCAATTTTTCATTCTTCTGAAGTGAGCCCTATTAGGAGCCAACCTTAATAAAGGTTACAAATACACACTGTTAGGTGTCACCTTATTAGAGGATTTAATCACCCTTTTAGGAGTGGCCTGGTTAGAGGTCTTTAGAAAAATTCAACTGAGCTGTCACCTTGTTAGAGGATTTACAAAATGGCTGTTAAACCAACTCTGTAAGGAGATTCTGGATTCACTATTACAATGATTAGAAAGTAACAATGAAGTGACCTAAATGATATGCAACTTATCTTTTGCTGATTATAGATCTCTGTTATGCTTTACTAGATCCTTACTGATTGAATACAACTTTGCAACTCCTCTAGGATATCTAATCCTTCATCAAAATTTGCTGAATATTCACTTATTCCATCCTCATCCATACATTCACTCTCATGCTTGAATTCACAACTTGAACATCTATATATACCTTTTAGATTATCAAGTCATCTCAAATATAAGTTACAACAACTAAAAAAAACATTACATCAGTCGACTACATTTATTGCACGAAACAATTGAACTTAATATCAAAACAATAAAATCCTTTGCTGGTCAATCTACTTCGGTAACCACTACTCCAGAATGGTTTCTAGTGTTAACCAAGTGAAGCTTGGTAAACACTACAAACCCTGCAAAAATCCTTTGGAGACTGAGTGAACTCGGTTAGCACTGACCTTCCTTTGTTGGCCTTGTGAGCTTGGTAGAAGCTAACTTTCTGCCACATTTCCTTTGATGACCGAGTGAGGTCGGTAGACATTAACTTTTCTTCATTAACCTTGGGACCTCGATCAACACTAACTTTTTTCTTCAAAATCCTTTGATGCCTTAGTGAGCTCCGTAGACATTAACTTTTCTTCATTAACCTTGGGAGCTTGGTTAACACTAACTTTCTGCTACACAATCCTTTGATGCCTGAGTGAGCTCGGTAGACATTAACTTTTCTTCATTAACTTTGGGAGCTTGGTTAACACTAAATTTTTATGTAATGTTCAGGAATGTTCAATAGACACTGTAAATTACTTTGCTGATCATCTAAGCTTTATAGACTCTGTCTGATGACTGATATAGCATTTGTGTAACATCAAAGATAATACACAATTAACAATTGTATCCAACACACTACTCCCATTCTCCTAAATGTTATGGAAAAGGATATAAAATACTTGCAAACATGGGCTATCAGAGCAACAAGTCCTTAATTGGTAATAAAAAAGCTCTAGTTGAACCTTTAAGTTATACTCAAGGTCATGATACTTGAGATACTATTGGCCTAGGTTTTGGGTTAGAACATGACATACCAATGTAATCACCTAAAAATGGTCATCTAGACTATTAGCCCCCTTCTCAGCATTTTGGCTAAATTAATTTAATCATTTATCTAGACCAAATTGCTAATAATCAATTTATTTGATTATAACCTATAGTTTGACTATGCTATCCTAAGTTCATTATTTGATTAAAAGAACATGTCCCCTTTTAATTAAATAAAAGACCCCATTCTTCTAACCCACTTAAAGTGCACACATAAAGTCCTTTTTCTATTTTGCATTTAAAAGAAAAGGCTTTGTGACTTTTGTCTTATATGACAAGTCAACTTATATTCTATTGGTTGACTTGTGTGTGCACATGGATCACTCCTCTTTTTGAATTCCACCATTGATCATCCACCATCTTCATCTTGATCTCTACTATCTATATGACTTTAAAAGGGAGAGAGCTTTCCCCCTCAAAGGATCCATCCATCTTTTGAATATTGTTATGCTACAGGTTTTCTAATAGGTTTCTTTGGAGCTTTGTGGAGAACTTCTCATTTCTTGTCTCATTCTCTCATTACCATTGCACACTAAGTTTAGATTCATACTTACATGCTAGTTTAGTTGTTTTCTTGTAATTATCTATCTCACATAGTTTAAATAATGATTTTTTAAAACTCTCATTCATATTCTAGCATAGCTGCATCTTGCATTTCCATTATAGTTTAGTCTTCCATCTTGTATTGCATATTTGAAGGATTCCTTGAAGATATTTGCATTCTTGCTCTTGTCTCAAAGAACCTCTCGTTGCATGGTTTACTAGCAAGAAGCACATTTCTAAGGCTTGACTGAGAGCCTTCATGCTTGAATACTAGCTTCTTGCACTCCATGGATAGGGAGCTCTAAGCCGGCATCCAAACATTCCAACTCATGGAATCATTTGGATAGAAGGGTTTATAGTGTGACACATTATGAGTGTACATTTTTGGCGCCCACCGTGGGGCTTGAATCAAGTTTCCAGCTCCATTTGCTTTCATTTCTTATCTCTGATTTTTTACAGTAGCATATTGGATCAAATCAAGTGCTTTTGTAGAATTATCACTTTGGTTTTAAGGCCAACCCATAAGTAGATTGGTTTGAAGGCCAAAAATCTAGTTAGTTTAAAGACTTAATCATATCTTTTAAACCACTTAGAGTATGATTTTGAAATTTATTTTTCAAGTTGGGTATGTGTTCAAAATGTCTCAGTCAAATTTTCAAAGAATTTTGACATGATTTGCGAGAATTGTGATTTTTTCTTTATTTTTCAAAAAAAGCCATTTCTGATCGCAAATCAGTGCATTTTTTGGAAAAATTTACATTTTCAAAAATTTTTTTGAATTCTAAGTGGGGTATTATCTTTTTATTTTGACTTTTAAGGTCATATTAGGGATAAAAAACTCAATTTGATAAATCTGACCTGTTTTGACAAAATTGGTCTCTAGAGCGCAAATGAAGAGATTTTTTTGAATTTCTTGCATTTTTGGAAAGCTCTCTAATTTTTAGCAAGGGTCTATTCTTTTCATTTCTATTTTTAGATTTTAAATCATAGCAAACAAGTCCAATCTTGTTGACTACGTCAAAAGCAAAGAGTAAAAATGAGAGCATTTGTGATTAGTTTGCACTTTCTTTGCATACACTTGATTGGAAGATAACTTGGATATTTGAGGAAAATGACCACTTTTTATCGTATTATTTTATGTTATTTCACACTAACTTGTGGTGCTAACAAGTTGTGATTGCAGGTTGTCATCCTTGTGAAAAAAAAAATTGAAACATTGCATAAAAAGAACGTATGTCAAAGCTTCAAATGCACAAGGGCTACTAACGATTGTTTGCAGGGTTGCCCAACACATAAAAATCCAATTTTTCTTGTTCTTTACTTTTACATGTGTATCATATACTAGTTGTTTATTTTTAGGCACATTAAAACTTACAATTGGGATCTTTTGGTGATAGGAGAGTATGCTCTTCACCCTTGTGGTGAATCAGAAATCTTGACTTACCATTTGGTTTCAAGAGTAAGAGGCAACTGAATCTTCTTGACATGTTTAGGATAAAATTATTGGAATAGGAGAGTATTCTCTTCACCCTTGTGGTGAATCAGAAATCTTAACTTCCAAAAGTTGATCCACTCTTTGTGTAGTTTAGAATCCTTTAGAGGGCCTGCTCTCAGACAACCTGAGAGGAATGACCCAAGTGGGGACAAGCAAATTACCTAGGTTTTCCAACCCACTATAAATTCAAGGCTATCAAGGACACAAAATCTTGGTAGACATAGTGATTGTCTTTGCCTAGTGTGATCACTTATGGGATTTCGACCATAGGGAGATCACTAGGCAAGAATGCTTAAGGTACTCTTGTGGTCGTGAGATCAGTTACTCATCGAAAGGTGAGGTGTCCCATAATTGGGAGCAAGAGGAACACTATGAACAAAAGCCCTATCTAAACACCCTAAGTTAGTAACTACCCTTTTTTAGCCGCTCAACTTCTTGGTGCAAGGATCGATCCTAGTGGACTACCTGGATCACCCCAAGATTTTACACCCACCATATGTGTTCCCTTGGTTGTACTTATGGAACTTCTATGACAAAGCCAATATCTCTTGTGGGAATACACTTGGTGTGAGGCAAAGGAGAATCAAATGTGGGCCAAGTTATTGAGTAGTGAACCATGACTTCTAGGTAGATATTGCTTGATGTGTTCTTGAATGTGCTAGACCTGTGAAAATCTTTTGAACATACACATGATGATAGTTCTAGGGATTTCTTTTAAGACCTCACATATGCTTGTATCATGCAAGGTTGCTTTGTCCCTTGCTTGATTTTTTGAAGACTACTTCATGTGTCACTATCTTGCTTGGAAATAAATTATTTTTGAACATCAAACTTGCTATGCTATATACTATTGTCAAACTTTGTCAACCAAGTCAAAGCATCAGGTCTTAACATTTTTCTTGTGTTGCTTGCTAAGGGGAGTCTCATCATTTGACTTTGATTTTCTATGTCTCTAGTTTTTGAACATGCTTAAAGTGGCTCTTTGGTCTTAGTTCTCTTGGTCTTTTTGTCTTCATGGTCTATGCATGCTTGCTAGTTATCCTTTTGCTAAAATGGTTACATTGATTTCTTGACTACACTCTTGGGTTGGGAAAGTTGTTCACTTGTCACCCTGCTTGCTCTATCTATTTGGCTATTTGGGCATCTTTCCTAGCTATTGACTTGAGTCATTCATGTCATAATTTTCTTGGACATATTGTTTGACAAGTCACTTTAATCTCTCTCTACTATCTTGGCAAGTGAACACTCTACCTCCTATAGTTTCAACATCAAGTTATCTTCTAGGCTCTTTTATGCTTGGCTTTGCATCTAAAACTATGGGATCTAAACCTTGTGCTACCAAACTTCAACCAAATCTAGATGATCATGATATCCTCCATGTCACTAAAGAGTTTCTAGATCTATATGCACAATACAAAGAACTAGAAGAGACAAATGATCTTTCTTACCTTCATCTCTCTAAGTGCATGACAAAAATGAAGTCTAAACTTGAGAAAAGGTTGGAGGAGAAGATTGCATCATTACATGAATCTTCCTTAAGGTCTTTACATGCATATGAGTCACCTTCTTTGAGGTCATCCTCTTCTTCTAGGTCTACATGCTCTACTTCAAGACATCAAGTGTCTTCATCTTCTAGATCTAAAGACCTCTTTAGAGAACAAGCAAGTGATACCTCCTTTGAACCTATGCCAAAATTTTATGATGGACCTATCTTTGACGAAGATAATGATGAAGACATGAATGCATTCTATTCACTTGAGAAACAACCAAAGGACTCTAGACATACTTTTGAGAGAAATTTTACTCCCTTGGGGAATTCTTATGATGACATTTTGAGAACACTTCTTGGCACCAAGTTCATCATGTTGCCTAAGTCTAGCTCATATGGAAGCCCATTCTTGGATATCTATTGTGCTTATCATCAACATAATGAGCATAGTACTTCAGATTACATTGAGCTAAAACATAAAATCCAAGATCTTATTGATACCTCTAATGATTCATGCGATGAGGATACTTTTCTTGAGCAAGATTACATTAATGAACCTATGTCTAGTAGTGGCTCTAGTACATCTTCCACTTCTTCCAACACTTGTGCATGTCCCAACACTTCAAAGCTTTCCAACATGCCTCCATCAAATAAAGAACCTAATTCTTTCCACATTGACTACGTGTATCCTCAAGGGCTACCTCTAAAAGAAACTCAAGCTAACCTTCACTTGGCTGCAAACCTTTTCCATGCTACTAATCCTAAACATCCTTAACCTTCGTGCACTACTATGCCTAATACAAGAACTACTCCATTCACTCTTCATTCTCCCTTGTCCTTAGAACTGGCTCCATGTCAAGAGGACTCTCAAAAAGAAAAAGCTATAAATGTCAAGAAAGATCAAGATCAAGCACCCTTTCATCTCTTTCAAGATTTTTCCCCTCCATATCCTATATCTTGTCCACCCCCCAAGTATGATGAAGATACCACTTCCATTATCTCCCTTGAGCTTACTAAAAATTATGAGAAAAGTTCTCTTCATATGCTATCCAAAGCTACTTGTCAAGATCAAAGCATCGCCTCATGTTCTACTTCTCCACATCCACTTTAAAATTGTGCTCAATCTTCAAGTGCTTGTATTAAAAATGTTGTTCCTATCAAAGGTACTTATGAGTCTATTGATGGCTTTGACCATGTTTCTCATTCTAAAGATGTTGATATCCCTTCCCACTATCCCTTTGCATCTTCTAAATCTATCCTTCATCCTTATCCATCTAAGATAAAGCATTCAAACCTTCCATCCATATTGCGGCCTTATGTTCCTCCATCTCCTACATTTACTCATAGCTCATTCCCTAGCCCTCCTATAATACCTCAAGATCAACAAAGACACTCATCCTTGATGACTTTTCACTCATCTATACATCTAAACCAGTCATATCATCCTTATTCATCCACAAATACCAAGTCCTTTGGAAGTGATAATAAACATAAGAATCCATTGAAAAATGAAGATCACTATGTCCCATCTAATCGACATGTGAATGCTAAGAAGGAGAAATGACAAAAGAGACTGTAAAGGTTCACTATTAAAAAAGCTAAATTAAAGAAAATATGGGTTCCTAAACCCATTATTGAAGAAATGTGTTTTGAAGTATCCAAAGGAAAATCTAAAGCTACATGGATTCCCAAGTCTCTTTTAAAAGACTTGAATATTGAAAATACTTCAAAGTTGACATTCAAGCTTCCAAAGGCTTCCATTCCATATTCTTCCAAAAATCTTTCTAAAAATATTCCAAAGCCTTCCACTCCACTTTTGTCCAAATCTCTTCTACCACTTCATACATCTAAATCTCAAGCTATTTCATCCATGATTCCTCCATCATTCCAATACCCTTCAAGGTGTGTGTCAATGTTGATCTTGTACAATATTTCAACTACCCTCATGAAATCCTCTAAAGCTTACACTAACTTTCTATACATGAACTATTATCCTCCATATACTCTTCCTACTACCATTTCTCTTTCATCACCCTATCAACATCTTTGAGCATACCTTTCTATGGTCTTGGCTTATCTTGAGTTATCTTTTCTATAGGAGCATTATCTACATTCAAATAGCTTGAGCTCTTTCTAAAAATTCAAAAAAAAAATAATGAAAAAAAAAAATGAAAAAATGAAAATGTGCCTTGGTGAAAACTACTTCTTGTGGCATTTTGGTAGCAAAAGTAAAGAGAAATAAATTTATCCTATGCTGAAAACTACTTCTTGTGGCACCTTGGATAAGTACCATAATGAAAACCTTGCAAACAAGCATCATGCATAATTCTTCCATCATCCATCTATCCCCTCTTCTCTCTTTGATCTTGATAATGTTGAGCTATCTTTGCATATTTGCTATCTTATCCACCAGATTTTCTATTGTGCTCTCCCATTCCCTCATAGCCTCCATCTTGAGCTTTATTTTTATTTCTCTATCCCATCGCTATCCTATCTAGTTAAACCCTTGGTCTTTATCATAATAAATGAAACATGGTTCTCATAGGTCTCTTGACATGGCTACTCTTTTGGACTACATGCTTTCATGCTATCTTACTCATTAGCTTCCATCGCTTATCTTATATGCTATCGCACTTGTTGGCTTCACCACTTATCCTACATGCTATATTTCTCATTACTTCCATTGCTTATCCAAAACATGCTTCATATGACTATTTCACCTCTTTCCCTAGCTTGGGTACTCTTGAGGAGTCAATCCTTGAGGATCACTTTCACTTGCTTCATACTCTTTTTTTGTCGATCTTTGCTTATCCACTGGCTCGTTGCTCCATCATATCCTATACCTTGCTAGACATTGGGAGAAAATGATGTGATCTTGCTTGAGAACTAGTGATATCTAAAACCTTCTAAAAAATCCTAAAAATCAGAAAATGTTCCTGAAAAAAAGATCTTCTTAGTGAAAACCTAGCAATAGGCACTTTGATGTATCACCAAAAAAAATAAAAAATATAAAAATAAAAAAAAATTGAAAAAAGTCCTAAAAGAATCTATCAAGTGGTGACAACCTGGAAACAGGCACTACTTGAAACCCTCGCACCTATGTCTATCAGTCTCAATCACATATTTTGCTACACATTTCGTGGCTTGGAATTGTTTCTTGTCCTCATCTCGGGGGCATAGCTACTTAGCCTATTGAGATATTCTTGTGCATTAGGGTTTCTTTGACAACTCACAAAACAATGTTTCTCAACACTACCCCCACCCACTTTGACATCAAGTGTTTCTCAACACTTTTCAGATAGTTTACCTATAGTCTTCGATATTGCGATATTTCTCACTATCAGAATCAAGTCTTGAAGAAATGGCCAAGTGACTTACACACATGCACTTTAACACTTAAATGACTGAGTTGTGCTGACCTTTATCTACTTTCTGTTTTGTCTATGATGATTTATTTGCCATATGTTCCCTCCCTAATAGTCGTTTGAGGATGTCATTAACTAGAAGACTGGGGGCATGGGACATATTTTCTTGATTTCTGCTTGTGGGTATACTTTGTTTGTCTATAGTGTTGTAAGCATTTATGCTTGTCCTATTCAACATTTTGACTTACAAACGTATCATCCTTGACTGTTTCGCAAGACCACACTCAGGGTTTATCCTGGCACTTATGCCTTGATATAGGTTAATCTTGCTAAATTAAACTTAGGGAATCTAATCGCATAATTATCTTGACTTACATGTCGCTGATGCTTAGATTGGATTTTCACATACCTATCTAATATCAATGATATTCATATCCTCATAGTTATACTAGTGATGGTTGTATGATCTCATGATGTCCCTAATAAATGTTCAATGATGAAAGTAAGAATCTAAATGTTATGTGCTTCTTTCTGGTAAACCACTTTGCATATTAGCTTGCATTTTAGGTTCATTTTCTAGCTTAATCTTGCATTCCTGCATATGGGGAGAGCTCTCTCTTCATCTTTTTGTGGACATATCAGCTAACTCCTTTCATATATTTCTTTATTTTCTTCTTGTTCATGTCTTTTCACCTTCTTAATCTTTCACTTCATCTCTTTTCTATCTTATCATCACATTATATAAAGTTTTGACCTCTTAAATAATTTCAATGTCCTAGATTCATTTTCGGGATCAAAATCCAAATTCGAGTTCATCTTGATGGTCAAAATTGTCTTTTAAAATTCTACTTTCTTCTGAGCAGTTAGCTGACCTTTTGAGGTCTAATCTCTAAATCATCACTGGGGCATCTTCATTTCTTCATGTCTTCATCATTTCCATACTTCATATCTACTTTAGTTCATAGTTTCATGTCTAAAATCACCTTTCTACTCGTTTTGACCTAATTTTTATGCTATATCCTTCAAGGTCAACTCTAGTCAAATTGGGGCATTTTATCAATTTTTTAATAGTCATTCTTGGGCTCTAATCATCTATTTGTCATCTTGGACATTTCTATATTCTCAATTTTCTCATATCTAGCGTGTTTCTATGTCCCCTTACCTCATTTCAATTTCAATCCCGAGGGGGCAGAAATACTCTATTACTGATTGTTACAGCTATCTATTTCTTAGGAGCATTTGTTTAACCTTATCACTTGCTCTTGATCTATTCACTTTGCTAGATATTAGAATTCTTTTTGGATCCTAACATCATCTTCTTAATGTTCAGTACTACCGCTATCAGGCTGTGCATTCAGGACTTGCTATCTATTTCTGCATTTCATTCTTTGGAATCAGATATCTATATCTATCATCGCCTACTTGGCTTCAATTTTCTTTGACATAATGTGTTCCCAGATCGATCACGCATTAGTCAAAGAGGGGAAAATATAATCACCTAAAAATGGTCATCTAGACTATTAGCCCCCTTCTCAGCATTTTGGCTAAATTAATTTAATCGTTTATCTAGACCAAATTGCTAATAATCAATTTATTTGATTATAGCCTATAGTTTGACTATGCTATCCTAAGTTCATTATTTGATTAAAAGAACATGTCCCCTTTTAATTAAATAAAAGACCCCATTCTTCTAACCCACTTAAAGTGCACACATAAAGTCCTTTTTCTATTTTGCATTTAAAAGAAAAGGCTTTGTGACTTTTGTCTTATATGACAAGTCAACTTATATTCTATTGGTTGACTTGTGTGTGCACATGGATCACTCCTCTTTTTGAATTCCACCATTGATCATCCACCATCTTCATCTTGATCTCTACCATCTGTACGACTTTAAAAGGGAGAGAGTTTTCCCCCTCAAAGGATCCATCCATCTTTTGAATATTGTTATGCTACAGGTTTTCTAATAGGTTTCTTTGGAGCTTTGTGGAGAACTTCTCATTTCTTGTCTCATTCTCTCATTACCATTGCACACTAAGTTTAGATTCATACTTACATGCTAGGTTAGTTGTTTTCTTGTAATGATCTATCTCACATAGTTTAAATAATGGTATTGTAAAACTCTCATTCATATTCTAGCATAGCTGCATCTTGCATTTCCATTATAGTTTAGTCTTCCATTTTGTATTGCATATTTAAAGGATTCCTTGAAGATATTTGCATTCTTTCTCTTGTCTCAAAGAACCTCTCGTTGCATGGTTTACTAGCAAGAAGCACATTTCTAAGGCTTGACTAAGAGCCCTCATGCTTGAATACTAGCTTCTTGCACTCCGTGGATAGGGAGCTCTAAGCTGGCATCCAAACATTCCAACTCATGGAATCGTTTGGATAGAAGGGTTTAGAGTGTGACACATTTTGAGTGTACAACCAACATGTGATTGATGTGCACCCATGTCTAGAAAATTAGAGGATGATGATCCTCCCTTTTTTGTTTCCATTTTGCAAGATGAGGACTTTATGCCTATAACCTCTCTCCTTTAGGGAGAAGAAACACTAACTACCAATCATGATGATGAAGCTTCCACTTCTTGGCAACTAGAACAAGATGAATTTGACCATGAAGAGATGAACAGAGGATGAATTTGATAGAATATTGCTCATTTAATTGCTAGAGATCAAAGTAATGACTCTCATGAGTATGAATGGGAAAGCCTATCTGATGCATCTTGTAAACTATGAGTAGATTTTATTCATGCCTATGTAACCCAACCAAATGTAGTCAAAGAGTCTAGTATAGGGTTAGATGAGTTTGGCTCACAAAATGCTTTAGTGGATCACATTGGTCCCTCTAGGTCTATTCTTGATCTGGACTCCTTTGCAACATTCACTATAGGCTCAACTTCACATGTCATCAAAGATGACTATTTTCATATTAACAATATTGAAGCTTCTGCATCACTCTCATTGATTCACCCTAATCTCATAGATTGGTCTATTCAAAATCAAAGACCTAAAATGCCATCTTTTCAAAATGACTATGAGATCACTTGTTACCTAAATGCTAGTGAACTTGCAGTTCATATGACAAAATAAAATATCACATACCTTAGTCATAAAATTAAAAGAAAAAATAAGCAATCAGATCATGAAAACCACATCATGGTGGCATTTGAACCTAAAAATATTAAAAACAAAGATGTATCTAATGGTGAAAACCTCCTTGAGGAACCTATAGATGAGATACTTGGTAGTCTATCACATTATTTTCATGATAGATCTTTAGTTCTCATCAAAAAAACACAATCTATCAACTTGGGTATAGAGGAATCTCCTAAAATTATCCATGTGCTCAATCACTGTCAACTAAGAAAATGGAGCATTTTTCCAAATTCTTTCAAGATAAGAAAATCAATTTTACATGGATGTACTTAGATATGCTAGGGCTTAATACAAATCTTATCATGAATCATTTATTTATCTCTCCTAGTATGAAACCTGTTAAACAAAAATTGAGAAAGATGCATCCATGTGTAGCCATATTGGTCAAAGAATAGTTAGAAAAGCTCTTGAGTGAAAACTTTATCAGAGCTATTGACTATGCAAAATCTATTTCCCTATGTCTAAACATGATAAATCTATTTGAGTTTGTACTAATTTCAGAGACCTTAACAAAGCATGCCCCAAGGATGACTTTCCACTACCAAACATAGATATGATAGTAGACATGACTATAATGTACTCCCTTATGGATGAATTTTTTGGGTATAACCAAATTAAGATAGCTCCAACTAATCAAGAGAAGACAACCTTTACATGTGTATGAGGTACTTTATGCTAGAATGTTATGCCTTTTGGGCTTAAAAATGTTGGTGCTACCTATCAAAGAGCAATGACCACCATCTTCCACAATATGATGCATAAAATATGGAAGAATATATTGATGGAACACTAGAAAAATTTAGAAAACAAGACACACATCTTGAAGACCTTAGCCTAATATTGGACCATACAAAGAAATTTCAACTTAGGATGAACCCAAAAAAGTGTATCTTTGGTGTCACACCTAAAAAATTTCTAGGCTACATTATCTCAATAAAAAGTATTGACATTGATCCTAAAAAGGTCTAGGATATCATGGAAATGCCTTTGCCAAGAAATACCAATAAACTTAGAAGTTTGCAAGGATGTTTGCAATCCATAAGAAGATTCATTTCCTAGTTGGCTGATAAAGCTCAATCTTTTAACAAGATTTTGTATAAAGGCTCTACTCATATTTGGAATGAAGATTGCTAGAAAAGCCTCAACCAAATGAAAAGATACTTGGCTAGACCACTAGTTTTGATGCTGCCCATTATGGGAAAACCTTTGATCTTGTATATCTCAGTAACAACTTCTTCTCTAGGAGCATTATTAGCACAAACTAATGAGACTATTAAAGAATAGGCTATGTATTACATTATTCAAACTTTAGTAGCTTATGAAATGAACTACACCAATATTGAGATAGCCTGCCTTGTAATGGTCTTTACTTCTCAAAAGCTCTAACATTACATGTTGGCACATATAGTACACCTAGTTGCCAAAATTGATCCTCTAAAATACTTGTTAAGAAAAGCTAGACTTACCAATCATCTAGCTAAATGGATGATGATTCTTTTAGAATTTGACATTCAGTATGTTAAACATAAAGCCATCAAAGGATAGGTCATAGCTGACCAATTGACTAATTTTCCACTAGAGGATACAACACCCATAAAAATTGAGTTTTTAGATGCCTCAATTATGTACATCACTAAGAGAACTTGGAAAATGTTCTTTGATGGTTTTCATACATAGAATGGGGCTGGAGTAGATTTCTTGTTTATTTCCCCTCATAGATATATGATCCCAAAATCCTACAAATTCTTATTCCCTTGTATAAACAACATTGCAGAATATGAGCTACTAAAAAATGGGATCAAAATGGTTCTTGAATGGAGAATCATTGAATTTCACATCTATGGGGATTCCCAACTTGTTATAAACCAAGTGAACAATAAATATCAAAAAAAGGATGAAAAGTTGATACCTTACAAGAAGTTGATAAATGTTCTAAGGAATTATTTCACTTTTATGACATTCCAATAAATTCCTAGAGAATAAAACAAGGTTGTTGATGCTATGGCCACTCTAGCATCTATCCTCCAACTACAAGAACATAAATCATGTTTTGAGTTCTTAGTGGAAGAACTACATCATCTTGCCTATGATTCCTTAGATAACTAGGTGATATGCATTATTGTAGGCCATGATTCCTCTTGCTATGTGGATATCTTATCTTAGCTGCATGATCAGGTTATTCCTAAAACCCTCACACACAACCAAAAAAGGAAACTCCTCTGTAATGCTTCACATTACACTTTGGTCTCTAGTGACTTGTATAGGAAGAGTCTAGACAGAATGTTGCTTAGATGTTTAGAGCTTGAAGAGTCTAAAAAGACACTCACTAAAGTCCATGACAAAATTTGTGGGGCACATTATAATGGTATTACACTTGCTCAAAAACTACTTAGGATGGGTTTTTATGGGCCAACCATGCAAGATGATGTTGTTCATTATGCCAAGTCCTATTAGCAATGCCAACTTCATGGAAACTTAATTCATGCTCCTAGACATGAGTTGATTCCCTCTAACATATTGACCATTTCAACAATGGGCCTTTGACTTGGTAGGAAAAATTCATCCAAGTTCATCTAGTGGTCACAAATTCATCATCATAGGAACTAAGTATTTTACCAAATGGGTTGAAGCTATGCCACTATCTACTACTATAGGAAAACATGTTTCCCTATTTATACTAAACCACATCATTTGTCATTATGGTATTCCATCCTCCATTGTTACTGATAAAGGATGTCAATTCAAGAACAACAACCTCAGATAGGTATGCAAGAAATTCTAAATCAAACAACATTGGTCCTCTATCTACTACCCTCAAGGGAATGGCCAAGCTAAGGCCTCTAAAAAGACATTTCTTAGAAAAGAACACCAAATAGTTCATAAGTCTAAGAAAGATTGGTACCTATAGATAAATATGGCACTTTGAGACTACAAAACTACCATTTTTACTCCTACAAAGGCCATGCCCTTTTCTCTAGTCTATGGATCTGAGACTATCCTCCCATTAGAAGTTGAGAGATACCTTCCTTGTGAGTCTCCTTACATGGGTTGATAGCTAATGAAGACCATAGAGCTATGTGAGCATAGGTACTAGAGACTCTTGACAAATGTTGTAAGACTACTTTTGATCACATGAGGGCTTATTAGAAGTGCATGTCTACTCATTATAACAAGAAAGTTCACCTGCACAACTTTTAAGTAGGTGAACTTGTGCTTAGAGAAAATCCAAAAAATTAGTAGCATAGAGAGCAGAAGGGAAAGTTTGAACCTAATTGGTTAGGCCTATATATTATCATAGTAGTATTTGGGTCTGGTGCTTATCAACTATCTACTCCCAGAGGGGAAGAACTTGTAAAGCCTATCAATTTCCTACATGTGAAGAAGTTCTATTCTTAGAGGCTTGTAGCTCATCTATCTTGTACATACTTATTAATTCTAAAAAAATCCTAAAAATAAGAAAATGTCCTGAAAAATGATCATCTTAGTAAAACCTGTCATGCCCAAATTTTCTTGAACAAGACACACACATACATAATAATATTCAATTTTAATTCTTAGAAACAATTTTAAAAATATTTGAACTAAAATATATTTGTAGCATTGAAAAGTCCTTTCATATATTACAATCATAATTGGATCCTTACAACAATTCACAAAATTACATGAAGATCTACTTCTAATCTTTTACAAATTTTCATAATAAATCATCTTCAAATCTTCAACAGAAAGTGAAAATCTTCCAAGCTTTTCTTCATCACATATCCATTTAGAAAACCTATAAAAAACAACCTTATAAACCATGGAGAGCTCACCTCCTAGCCTGGGTCTCTAAGAGACCACCCACCGAGCTTGGAGAACCAAGACCAATCGAATAACAATCAAGCACACACATATAAATCAACAATATAGGATACAACATTTAACACCCTTTTTGAGCTTACATAGTAGGTTACTAGAGAAACCAATAGAATGGGTGAAGGTGTGTCTAAAATCCTAAGGAGAAGCCAAATACAAAAAACTAAATCTGCCTTCCTCCCTTATCACCCCCAAAGTGCATAATAAAGTATTGGCACATGTAGCCCATACTACATGCTTATCCCTCTTCCTTTTAGGTAAGAGACTCTACACTCAGGGGATAGGCCCAACTAACCCCTTCACCCAAAGGCTACTTCTTCCCTCCCAAGGGTGAGTGATGTCCTTCCACACCCATAACATCATACTCTCCAAATCAAAATGAAATAAGGCAATATAAATTCATCCACAACCAAAAATACAATAGGGACAATGAATAACACACATATGCATCTGTAGCAAAATTTACACATCTTTTATTTAGAAAAAAATACAAGAATTAGTTTCCAAAACATGGCAAAAGCTCCAACCTTTCTCCAAGCTATGGCAAATGAACTGATTTGAGAAGAGCCCTCTATCCTTCCTTGATCAAATTCCAAAAAGCAAAAAAATATCTAAAACTAGAGTGTGGGTGAATGAATCTCCTATTTTCAAAATCCCCTTTTATAAGAAAAAAACTCAAGTCCTTCTTTTTCTCCATTATGAAATAGAAAAAGCCCCTTAATTCCACCTAAGTTTCCCTATTTTATTGAAACTCCAATTCACTAAAGATAACGTGATAAGTTGGGTAAGATTTCTTCTATTTTCGCAATACTTGAAAAATGGGTTTTAAATAGGGGTTAGAAAAGTGATTTAAACTAAACTAAAGCCTAAATTAAAGCCCTAACATATAGTACTAACATGTAGGTAACTTAATTTTACCAAAAGAACACCCTAGGACTCTACTAAAGCCCTCTAAAGTCACCTTAAACTAATAATCTGAATTTAATCTAATTAAAGCCTCCATATGATAATTTTATGCAAGAGGATATAACTTAAACATTTCTAATTGGTTAGAGACAAGGTTGGATGTCTTTTTCCAATATCTAAAACTGACTTTCCACTTATACACATAACAATACAAGTACCAAGTGACACTATAAAATATACACTTAACATTACAAGTGGAAAATCTAATCTAACACACTCATTGACATTACTTTCACCAAGTAAAATACTAAATAATGAGGCTAAGATCTCTTCATTAGATGAAGCCTTGACATTTTCAATAGATACAAAGGTCTTGGTTCTCCATTTTACCATGGTTATTTCTTGCACACTCAAACCACATATTAGTAGTCCAAGATATATAAATCATATGCATATATAAATCCTACATCAATTTGTATTCGTAATTGAATCAAAGCATGAAATATATCTCAATTGAATCTCAAATAACATTTTTCCATTTCTAAACAACCATGCATATATAATACTAGCAAAATCAACTAAGCATGATGTGACTATTTGCAACATTTCATGATTTTCAAATATATGATCCATCTAACCTTTTCATTCAAACATAATTTCATACTCCTCAATAAAATAATCAACCAAGAACATGAATGTAAAATATCATCAAGCATCATTAATAAGTTCTAACATCATACATAATCACAATAAAAATAAAGTGTCCCATAGTATCAAATAGTTTGATAATAGTCCAACATAGTCCAACATATAACAAGGTCTCAAAATATAAAGTGTTTGAAACATAAATAAACTACTCTGATATGCTACGATGGGTTTGGGTGAGGCCTCACAAAACCCTAGCAATAGGTGCTTTGATGTATCACTAAAAAAATTAAAAAATTAAAAAATACAATTTTTTTTTGAAAAAAGTCTTTAAAAAATCTGTTTAGTGAAAACCTAGAAATAAGCACTACTTGAGACCCTTGCACCTATGTCTATCACTCTCAATCACCCACTTTGCATTACATTTCCTAGCTTGGGATTGTTTCTTGTTCTCATCTCAAGGGCATAGTTGCTCAGCCTATCGAGGTGTCCTTGTGCATTAGGGATTCTTTGACAACTCACAAAATAGTGTTTCTCAATACTACCCCCAACTTGATATCAATTCTTTTTCAACACTTTTTAGATAGTTTACCTACAGTCTTTGATGTCATGATATTTCTCATTATTAGGATCAAGTCTTGAAGAAATGTCCAAGTAACTTACACACACACACTTAAACACTTAAATGACTAAGCTATACTAATATTTATCTACTTTGTGTGTTGTCTATGATGATTTCTTTTCTATATGTTCCCTCCCTAATAATATTTCAAGGATTTCATTGACTAGAATATTGGGGGCACAGGGCATCATTTCTTGATTTCTACCTATGGGTATACTTTGTTTGTCTATAGTGTTTAAAGCATTCATGCTTTTTCTATTTAATGCTTTGAATTATAAATGTATCATCCTTGACTATTTTTGCAAGAACACACTCAGGTGTTATCCTAGCACTTATGCCTTGATACAAGTGTAATCTTGCTATGCTAAACTTTAAGAAACTAATTATGTAGTCATCATGACTTATGTCTTTGATTCTTAGAATTGATTTCCACATACCTATCTGATATCAATCGTATTCATATCCTCATAGTTATACTAGTGTTGTTTGTATGCTCTCATGATGTCCCTAATAAATGCTCAGTGATGAAATTAGAGTCTAAATATTATGTGCTTCTTGTTAGTAAGCCACTTTTGCATTTTATCTTGCATTATAGGCTCATTCTCTAGCATAGTCTTGCATTCTTGCATCTAGGGAGAGCTCTCTCTTCATCTTTTTGTAGATGTATAGGCTAATTTCTTTCATATCTTTCTTTTCTTTCTTCTTAACCATGTCTTTTCAGCTTCTTGATCTTTTGCTTAATCTCTATTTGTTATATTGTCATCACAAGGGGTTAATCTAAAAAAATTGCATTCAATCTATCCAAGTGTCACATGTTTCAAAAACATAAGTCTATATCATACACATGAAAGCTAAAACATCATACATGAGCATATTCACATAAACATCAAAGCAATACATACACGTGCAAGAAATAGAAATAGAAACATCCATAAAAATGAGACAAGTACAAAATTTTTTTTTGATCAAATCTAGTATCTCATATATATATATCAATGTGTCATAGTACATATACAAATCTGAAATAAAAAATATGGATATATGTCTCAAAAATATATGGAATATAATCAAAACTATCAAAACTATTAGAATCAGCCTATGACTGACTCACACCCTCTACAGCTAGTGGTAGCCCTAGTGGTGGAGCATGTCTCCTATCTAGTGCATGTACCACACCCTCTGATCTACCTAACCTCTTTAAATACATTGGAACCTCTACGCATGCATTCACTAGCTATTGATCTCATACAATAATGGTCACTCATGCTACCTGTAACTCAACCTCTAGAGCCTAGATCCTACCATCTTAGTCATTACCCACCCTAGCTAGCTACTTCACCTGTACCTCCACTTGCACTACTCATTGCCATCTTAGTGGCACCTCATCCTCCTCTTCCTCTATCTCCATATCAACCTACACCCATGTCTACCTCCTCCCGGATTAGGAACACTCCCCAATCTCCATCTGTCTCTTCCCTTTGCCTCCACCTCTGCCTCCATCTCTACCTCTTCCATGTCCCCCTACTATAGGAAAGGCATCTAGCTCTATAAAATGAGGGAAGAGATTCTTCTACCTCTCATATAGGTATGTTGGGTTTGCTCCTACATCTACCACATCTAGGTGATAAACCCAAGGAGTCCACACCAAGGCTACTATATCTCAAATCATTGTCTAATAATCTAGCATCGACAACCATCCTTGTGCCTCATCTAAGTGGAAACACACATAGATAGTAGTCTCCACTAAGACCACCTAACACTCTGTAAATTGACACCATACTTGGTTTATCAACAATCTCTCCATGATCTTTGAGTGTTTTCCCACTAATGGTCTTCTATAACACATACTCTAGCTCCTAGGCATTCGACCATCTATGGAACTCTTAATAGGGTTGCCATGTAAAAGCCTCCATCTCATCAAAAATCTATTGGTAATAGGTGATGTCCCCACTATGAGTCTATGGGAGAAATCTTGTGTATCTTGGCTCTGCTCCCATGGCTGCACCTATTATTGGATCACATCAATGTGCTCCCATGCCCAGATCTATGCTAATACTACTCTTCATGCCCAAGAGTGACCCTCATGGTACACTATCTCATGTAGCTCATTATACATATCTACTAGAATAGCTGGCCCCCATGCCATCCTGTGAGGCCACATAATCAAGTCTTCCACTAGTCTATGCCATCCTAGTGGAAAGCCCTTCTATCCCTTGCCAGTCACCAATGGTTGAGCAACTATAGAGCATAGTAAACATGTTAGGGGGTAATCACTCCCATACTCATCAATGAGTCACTCCCAACTCAAATGACTATCCAAGATGGTGATATTGTGAAATAGCTTCTACATCATTTCCCGCCCCTCTATTGGGGTCTGATCATAGTACACCTATGACATATAATTAAACTTAGTATCAATATAGCTCACATCAATATCAAAACTTATAAAACATGATAGAGCAATCAAATATACAACTCATTGGATCACCATAGTAATGTATTCAGAGAATACAATACACATCCTCTAAAGTCATCAAGGCCTCTCTAGTTAGTAGATGAAATGTATTATGCTCACTATGCCACCACATAACAAGCATATTCAAAAACCCATAATTCACCTGTATATGGGGCATCTATATAACCTATCTAAAGCCCATATTAGATATAGCAAAAATCTCATTATCTATTAGATATTGTATAGCCCATAACCCCACCACTTTAGGGGCTTTGATGAGAAGAGTAGGAAACACTATCTACAATACAAGACATGTAAACATCAGTAACACATCAAAAACATGATTGACATGCCAAATCTAATGAAAAATGCTTCAAAAAAAATTTGTGGAATATTTCCATATCGGTGTGATACATTTTTTTCATGCAATATTTCATACTGGCTCTTGTGACAAATTGGTATGTTCCATATGACATTACTTTTACTACCCATGCTATACATTTTCTAATGTGAAGTATCATGTGATATTTTATAAAGTACCTGTGTGATACTTTTTAAAATATCACACAGTATTCTATATTTTACTTCTAAAATGTGTGAAAAAAGGTCCAAAAAACTCAAAAACATGATAAAAAAAGTGAAAACTTACTGACACCTTGTAGTGGGCTGATCGATTGTGAAATTGGCTATGCTTGAAATGGTTTCAATCAGTTGGAATGCCTATTAATGGCATTTTATCTCTCCCAAGCACTCTAAGCTCTCCAAATTCACAAAAGAAAAAATGAATTTGAAAATGATACTTGGACCCCTTTATAGCCTTCGACATCATTTTGACCTAACTTTCAAACCCCTCAAAATTTTGTGAAAATTGCATCTCTAGCTAATTTTGACATCCTAGATCCATTTTTTGGATCAAAATTGAAATTAGAGTTCATCTTGATGGTCAAAAGTGCATTTTGAAATTCTACCTTCTTCTAAGCAATTAGCTAACCTTTTGAGGTCTAATCTCTGAATCATCACTGGGGCATCCTCATTTCTTCATGTCTTCATCATTGCTAAACTTCATATCTTCTTCAATTCACCTTTTCATCTCCAAAAACACTTGTCTACTCAATTTGACCTAATTTGCATTCTTTATCCTTCGTGATCAACTCTAGTCAAATTGGAGCATTCTATCACTACTTTATGGTCACTCTTTGGTTCTAATTATCTATGTCACCTTGGACAATACTATATCTCAATTTTCCTATATCTAGCTCAATTTTGTATCCCCTTTATCTCATATTGATTTTGATCTTGAGGGGGCAAAATTACTTTATCATTGCTTGCTATAGCTATCTATTTCTCTAGAGCATATGTTTGATCTTTTCATTTTCTCTCAATCTATCTACTTTGCTAGGTGTTAGTATTCTTCTTGAATTCTAACATCATCTTTTTCCTAGTGTTTAGTACTACCACTATCAGGTTGTGCATTCAAGATTTTCTATCTCCTTTTTCATTTCATCCTTTGGAATCATATATCTATATCTATTGCTACCTACTTGACTTCTATTTTCTTTGACGTAATGTGTTCCTAGATAGATCACACATTAATCAAAAAGGGGTAAATTTAATCAGCTAAAAATGGTCATCTAGACTATTAGTCCCCTCCTCAACATTTTGGCTAATTTAATTAATCATTTACCTAGACCAAATTTTTGAATAAAAGACTGTATTCTTCTAACCCACTTAAAGTGCACACATAAATTCCTTTTTATATTTTACAAATTAAAAGAAAATGAATTGTTATTTTTGTCTTATATGGGAAGTCAAATTCTATTTTATTGGTTAACTTGTGTGTGCACATGGATCACTCCTATTTTTGAACTCCACCATTGATAATCCATCATATTGATCTTGATCTCTACCACCCATATGACTTTAAAAGAGAGAGCTCTCCACTTGTCAAAGGATCCATCCACCTTTTGAATATTGTTATGCTACAAGTTTTCTAATTGGTTTCATTGGAGCTTTGTGAAGAACTTCATTTCTTGTCTATGTTCTCTCATGTCATGGCATTTTTGTTTAGAATCATGTTGCATGTAGCTTAGCTTTCATTTTGCAATATCTTAGATCACATGGATTAATTGTCAGATTTGTAACACTCTCATTCTTCTTAGCATAGCTGCATTTTGCATTTCATATTAGCTTATTTCATATTTGCATTGCATTCTTTCTCTCATCTCAAAGAACCTCCCATTACATGGTTTATTTCCAAGAAGAGCATTTTTAAGGCTCAACTAAGAGCCCTCACATTTGAATCATACTCTCTTGCACTTTGTGGATAGGGAGTGTGCCACATTCTTAGTGTACACACACAAGTAGGACACTAGGATTTAATGTGGAAATCCAATCTGGAAAAAACTACCACTAACATATCACCAATTTTTCAATATTTTGAAGTGAGCTCTATTAGGAGCCAACCATTCTAAAGGTTACAAAACACATTGTTAAATGTGACTTTGTTAAAAGATTTAATCACCTTGTTAGGAGTGGCCTTGTTAGAGGGATTAAGAAAATTTTATTAGAATATCACCTTGGTTAAAGGATTTACATACGTGTATTAGGAAAACCTTGATTAAAGGATTTTATTGCTGCTATAATCATTAGAACATAATAGTAGGTTGATATAACAAATATAACTCACTTTGCAAATACAAATCACAATTTAGTTCATATGTTAATCCACTAACTAGCCTCCATTGTCATCTTTGTCTCTAATCTACTTGGAAACCCTTCAAGCAACACTCTTCACCTCTTTACAAGTCTTCTTAGACTCCTACTAAAGTTCTCCAATCAATAGCTTCAAAAAAAGATCCAACGTTATTAGGTTAGCCCTTATACCTCCTTAAATAGAAAATTTTGATCTTTTTCCTCTTAAACATCAATGTAGATCTTATGGTTTCGATCAAATTCAGCACATACAATGAATTTGTCCACCTTCTTATTCATCTCCTTCTTTTCTAGAAAATTCTCTTTTATATTTAGCCATTGATATCTCAATAACCCTTTCCTTGCATTAAATAATCTAGGTTATTCATCCTTATCTTCAACACACTTTACATATTCCAAGAAATCGACAGTGTTGAATGGAAATCATGATTTCTTCATAATATGTCAAATGTTGTCCCTTGGCCAACTTTGTGTTCTTGCACTTGGTCATCACTAGATTACTCAGTCATTACTAATTTTTTTTTTTGATACATATACTAACACTTGGTCAATATTGATGCTTGGTTAATAATATATTTTCTTATCTTACACTAGCACTCAGTCAACACTAGCATCACTCAATATAAACTTCAAGTTCCTCAATCATATGCTATTTTTCTTGGTCAAGAATTTAGTTATTCTTTGATCACTTCTTCAAGGATTTAGTATAACTATATTCTTCACTTAGGTTATGATCATATTATCTTGTCAAAATCTAACTAATCAAGAGCCCATTGTAGTTCCTCATAGCTCATCCTTTCCTCTAGGTTCTTTTGTTATGTCCTTCTGTCAAATCCTCTTTATCAATCATCTAGATATGGCACTCATCTTAGATAAAAAAAAATTCTTACTAATAAAGTTTGACACCAATGACAACACAAAAATTGTTGCAATTTAATTTTCCATAATATCTTTAGAAAAATCCTAACCCTAAGCCAATATTACATGAATTAAGTTAGCTTATAAAGTTAACCATAAAAATTCTTGATGAGTTATCCTAGGGAAATATTTAATGAGTCAACTTGAAATAGAGTCAACTAAAAATGCCTTATGAAAAGTGTACAATACTTTCTTGATCAGTCGCCACAAATTAACAAGATCTCGATGGATACAAGTACCTTAAAAATTAATTTGTATGAAACATTTTAAGATCTAGATATTTCTAATATAGAAAATAAAAGATTAAAATTAAAGCTAAGAGATGCAATTAATTACATCAAAATATTAAAAGACCAATTTGATATTTCAAGGAAAAAGATGAAATAAATTGTTGATTAAAATATCAAAAATCCTAAATTAGGATGATTTAGATCTATTTGAGAGACTTTAAAAGGAGAATTAAAGACTTAGATATGAATTTGAAATCACATCAGTCCAAATGGCTATAGAGATTGAAGATTAAAAAATGCTAAAAGAGAAACTTTAAAAATATCTAAGAAGGAAGACATATAAATACAATGATTTGAGTGCATGACTTGGAATGGTGAAATTGGAACTTGAAGATTCAAGATTCTAATTATCAATAAATTGAGAAGTATTCTAAAATCATCAAATAAAAATTTATGAGAATAAAATTCCATCTTGAAAATCTTCATTCAAGTAGTGATAAATTTGATGAGCATTTGTAGTAGTAGAAACCTAAAGGTCGCATGATTGGAATTGGATATCATAGTGGTGAATATTCTAAAGAAGTAGAAGAGATACTAATGCAAGATCTTATTCAGATAACCATTTAGAATGAATAACCTAAATAATAGAAAAAGAAGGTCAAAGGAAGATGCTATGTATGATGAAAATATGAACACATGAAGAAAGCTTGCAAATGTAATATTGACACCAATCCTCTTATTGGTTGTTGTTTCAAGTGTTGGCTTTGTGGGCATAAGTCACATGTATGCAAAGTTAGATCTAATCAAAGGGAAAATGGAAGAAAAAATGAAGGATCTAGTTCTAGACCTAATTTAAGGAGACTTATTAAAAACAACAATGTTATATCTACTAGAGTTACATGTTTCAAATAAAAAAACATTGAACAAATTACTAGAGATTTTAGTCTAGAAGTAAATTAAAAAGGACCAAGGGATGAAATTTTAGTTGTTACATGTTATACATTTGATAATATAGGTCATACAACAAGATAAGTCAAATTTAATATATTTATGAATAACATAAGTATGGTTAGTGTTAGAAGGAATAATACATAAACATAGACTAACATTTGTTTTGGGTTAAATTAAGCATTAATACAAGCATAAAACAACCAAAATTTTGTAAGGGAAGATATAACCAACCAACCAAATATTCTCAAGGATTCACTACTTACCAATGCATAATTTTCCATCTAGATGAATTACCTAAAAAAAATTCATTCTATTAAACATATTAATATTAGAAGTGATGTTTATTTTTAATCCCAAATAAAGGGGGTCAAAGCACAAACCTATGTCACCATTTGTGATATTTGGAGGGGTTATGGCCAAAATAGTTCTAGTCGTAATGGTTATAGCTAACCACATATTGATCATACATATATGGCAGGTTTCCCCATCGACGTAGCATGCAAGGTTACAGTCGAAACACTTCCAACCGAAAGGGTTCTGACCATAACCCCAAGTATAAAATGACTCAAAATATCATAAAAAATAGCCAAAAAGTGATTGACAACAATTTTATAAGCCTGGGTAATTTGACCATAACCCTTTCAATCGGGACAGTAACAACCAAAATGGTTTCGGCTGGAACTACCTATGTGGCATCCTAGGTTGCACCCACAAAAGAAAAAATAAGAACTTCTACAATCTTCTCACTTTGAAGGCCAATTTGACTTAATAAATTTAAGTTTTTAAAAAAACTAAAAATATAGTTTTGTAGGTCTCAAAGTCAAGATTATGATCATATATATATATATATATATATATATATATATATATATATATATATATAATTTTATTATGGACAATATGTTATAATTTGAAAATATTACAAGTAGCTATTTTAAGATTAAGGAAGATGTCTATTTCAAAATAAGAAAAAAATAGTAAATCATGTTCAAAAATTATTATTTTTTAATGATGCACTAGAGGAGAGAGTCTTCTTCAAGAATATGTTATTTGTTTTAAAAAATATGTAGATTTGCTGGAAAAAGTTTGATGGGAGAAAAAAACTATCAATTTCTAATAACTTTGACTTTGACTAGTTATAACTTGAAAAATATTAGCCAAAATTCAATTTTTCTTTTTTGGTGCACTAGGTATACATGTTGACTCTTAACATATTCCAAAATTAGACCAAAATATGAGCATTTGCATATATTTGTTTAACTAAAAAAAAACTCTATATTTTAAGCATTTAAAAAAAAATTAAAAATAGATTTTAAAAAGTAAAAAATATATAAAATTTTAAATCAATTTTTTATTAAAAAAATTACAAACATAAACTTCATCTAATTTTACATATTTCATCAGTTTACATTATCTTCAATTCCTAAGTACAAATGCCACTTTTATGTCATTAAAGTTGAAGACTTTAAATTCTGATATCACTTTTCCTTTATAAAAGGTAACACAAGTTTGTGCTTTTACCCAAGGTTCTTAAATGATTAGGTCATACAAGTTTATTTATAAGGATAAAATGAAACAAGGATGAGATATCATAATAACTAAACCCAAAATGTTTGATAGATGATTTGTTCCAGTTTGAAGAGAAGCAACTCCCAAAAGGGTTTTCAAAACACCAACTTACATCCTCCAAAAAAGTCAGAAAATACTCATTATTTAAGGTAAGATAATTCCCTCTCAACATCGTACTATAAAATATTATAAGGCATTCAATAATATGGTGAAATTATACATGATACAACTATTTTATCATATGATATAACTATGAAAGAGACATGGAGAACTATTGTATCCCATGATACAAGCTTGTATTTCATGTAATCCAACTCCAAATTGTGTAAAATGAAACATACCCCATCATTTCAATGTACAAATTTTTAGTCTTAAGTTCTATGACCAAGAACCCAAATTAAAGAAAGAAGATAATGTAAACCATAACATAAATAAAAAATACGCATTGGGGAGTAGCAAATACATGCATCTAAATGAGATAGTCACTTGGAAACATGAATACATCAAATAATATAATGAATACATCTAACATACTATTCTCTCAAATACAATTCTAAACCATCATAGTGATAATAAAACATCAAGATATAAAATGTGTATTATTTAAAAGAGTAAATCATAAGTAACACATACATCAAGAATGAAAGACGAAAAATGAAGAGAGAAGGTCAAGGTAAGTTCCTACAATTAGAAGAATATTTTTATTACATTCTTCGATCCCTAGTAGTGGTATAAGAAAAAATGTCTCCCAACCTTATAGAGCCTTTAGGCTAATCCTACCATGCTCTTGGAGATAGAAAACTGATTAAAATAATGTAAGACAAAAAAATCCATGATTTACATACATGTCAAATAATGCATGACATAACAACTCAATGATCATGGAGATAATGCAGTACATTAGGTCACTAGCTAGAAGAACTATAGGATAACTATGCAGGGAATCTAGTGGAGTGTAAACAACTTTCTTTTACTAGCCTAAGATATACATGGTATGGTAACTCAACTCCCTTAGAAGGCCTCATACTCAATGTGGTAACTCAACTCTAATAGGAGGCCTTAGATTTCACCCTCGCACCAATTTTTGTAGAAGAGTAGAGACTGCACGAGCACCATACCCTCACATTTTCTCCCTTGGGACACTTTATTAATTCACATGTGTTCTCTTATATTAAATTTATTTTTATTATCCCATTTATTTAATTTAGTAATCACTTATAAAAAATTCATGTTACCTTGTTAGACAGTTCTAGGATGGGATACATGAGAGAAGACACATCACACATCTACCTTATAGACCCATGCTCTTTGCACAATGATGTTCATAGGTAATGAAAATTCCCAAGATGACCCCCAAATGAATAAACACTCAACCAACATAACATAGGAGTTTGGGTCTTACATGATTCTTTCCTATGCATGTGCACATGCATGTGGGTGGGAACAACCAACTTCACAAAATAAACATGATAATACCAAAGAAAGAGTTGGATTTAGTAAATGCCACAAATGGTACAAATATAATATTCACTCAAATAGAGTATGAATCTAAGAATGAATCCCAAATTATAAAAAGTAAATCCAAGGAATGAATAGAAAAATGAAATATAGTCCATTTTCATTATCTAAATAGACAATACCAAAAATCCAACAAAATTTGGTTGACATAGAAAATGAGGCAAGCTAAGAATGCCCAAAATTCTGACTTCTTAGATCTTTTTTTTTTTTTAAATTCACTTTCAAAATATGGTCAAAGTACCAAGGGTCTAGTAAAATTCCCAAACTGAGTTCATAATCAAAGTCTAGTAAGAACCAAAAGTCTTCATTCTCAATTTAAAAGCACACTTTTGAATTAGAATATAAATACCCTGGAATACCCTTTACTAATTGACTCCTTAATCCTTCTCTTTGTAGGAAAGGCCACTAACAAAAGATTAAAGTCAAGATAAATAAGGCAACAAACAACAAATGGATCTAGCACATAATATAAGGTGACACCAAGACCACTCAAAATTTAAATATCTCAAAATTTAATGAAATTGCAAATCTAGGTCAAAAACATGTTGAAACTCACCAAAATCAAATAAAAAAATATGTCCTAGATGTACATGCAAAATCCAATAGAATAACATTGCCAAAACTTACAAACCCATATAGGGAAAATATAAGATGCTCACACCTACCTAATTAGATGGAGTAATCAAACACAAACATGGGGAAATGATAATTTTTATCCCATGATCCTATTACAATATGTTTCATTCAAAATAATGAAGTTGTTTAAAGATGGTGAGATGCCCTACCTCACATGTTGGGTAAAAACCAAGAAAGGGAAGAAATCATTAAAAAATATATCAAATTGGATGAATACATAATGCCCCACTTAGAGATCCTTGCAAAAAGGATAAATAAAAGCCAAGATTTTTAAAGAAAAAAACAAGTATGGATGCACACAATATTCAACATACAAGGATCAATAATATTGCAATGGAAGACTTAACCAACAATCTTGACTACTAACAAGTCTCCAAACATCACTAACAACTGACACAC
The DNA here is from genome assembly GCA_028749045.1 of Cupressus sempervirens. Classification (NCBI taxonomy): domain Eukaryota; kingdom Viridiplantae; phylum Streptophyta; class Pinopsida; order Cupressales; family Cupressaceae; genus Cupressus; species Cupressus sempervirens. The sequence goes on from CM053789.1 coordinate 603,354,215, forward strand.
TCAAAAATGAAGGAAAAAAACCAAGGATGATAACAAAACATAAAATATTTGACCTATCAAAGCTTGGTAATTCAAAAAATCCAAAAGGATAAACAAAACAAAAAAATTCATTCTTTAAAAAATAGTGGAGATGCCCCTTGTTTTCCATGTGAGAAATCACAATAGACAATTTTCTGTGAGGAAGTACCCCTCACATAAGGAAGTAAAACATGTCACATAAGAAACTACCCTCTTACATGAACAAATTCTTGGTCTAGCAACCCAAAACCACTACACTATTGACAAGGTTCATGTGAGGAACTACCATGAGCCACATGAAGAATTGCAACATGCCACATGAGAAAATGCCAAGTCTCGCATAGGAGAGAGTTCAATCTCATGTAGGAGAGAGTATAATCTCATGCACAAGAGAGTAAACTCTTACACAAGGATTTTCAACAACAAGCAAGAAAAAAGACAAGGTTAGAAGATAGGGAAAACAATTCCTCCACACCGAGGAGTACTGGATCAACAAATCAAGGCTTAGACACTTGAACACAATAACAAAAACATGAAAAATGCATCTAACCATCTAAAACATAGCATTAAAGGAAATATATTGTAAGAAACATCATAATATACAAAAAAAACACATGTGTGGCTCATCCCAACCATAATGACATCATGAGACCTTAAATGTCCTAGCCATCCATCATGCATAACATCTCAAACTACTAACTAGATAGTTAGGGTTATCTTATGAGGATGTCACTACTAAAATGTAATAACATCATAAGGATAGGAAATCGAACATGCTAAACCAATAAGAAATAGATACTCCAACTAAGAAAATCACATCATCTAATCATAAGCTAAACATCATAATATAGGAATGCATCACATAAAACTAACATCATCTAAATATGATATCCAAGCATTTCAATGAAAGCATAAATCACAAGAAGGCATACTATAGAATCCCAAACATACCAAGTGAATATCATGTGCCAATCACACTAGAATAATAGATCATCTTTATATAGTAGTCCCCAGTAGTGGTATAGGTAGCTATGCCTCCCAACCACATGTAACCAATAGGTCCACTCCTATCATGCTAATGGAGATAATGATCCAACCACAAACATACATAAAGAAAACATCCATGGCTAACACTCACACTAGATAGTAAGAGGACTGTAATGGAGATCATGGGACAATGCAAGTGGATTAGGTCTTGGTCAGACACTCTATGGGTCACTATATAGGAGCTTGTTGGATGATAAATAACTTTGCATAAAGTAGCCCAAGCTAGTGGTGGTAGAATCAACTTCCTAATGGAAGGTGCACAATCCTATGTCCTCAAACTTAACTGGGTGCTCATAAAACAAGTGTCCTCAAACTGAATTGGGTGCTCACTTAACATTTAATTATCTTTCATTTATTGCCTAGTTAATTTATTTAGTTATCACTTAATTGTAACTTTTTTATGTCAACCCTCTGGGAATTAGTCACCAAGGTTGCAAGAGAAGCCCCTCCATGCCACCCTACATACCCATACTTAACATAATGACAAGTGTCTATATGCATGCATATTCCCAACCTAACCCCAATGAACTAACTCTACTAAAATAAAAAATGGGAGATTGATACTCACAAATCACTTGAAAAATACACGTGCATTTTCTCATGTGTGGTGCACCACCATCATGAACATCATAAGATAAGGGCTAGATAAGAACACAAGCAAAAAATATCACTCAACTAAATATAAGCTTAGGAGGATGGATGTGGCACATATCCTATTACCTATTTTTGCCCCGCCAAAGATTTGAATTCAAAAGGAGTGCACCCAACAACTACTTCCCACTATTTTATTATTTTAATGCCATGGAAATATAAAAAATAAAACAATTAAAACCTTATAATATTTCTTATTTCCCTAAGTTTTGTTTCCGCCGGCTTGCAACTTTTTGTGTTGTCAGATCTTGTCTAGATCTATGGTGGGTGCTTTCTCACATTATCAAAACAAGAAACCTTTAAACATTGTGGGGAAGCACTTTGGTGATGCATGTATAGATGACATCATGGTGGGTCCTTTTCCCTTGGCGAGCCATAAGACATGAGTTTTGATCACCGTTAGATCTTCACAGATCCATGGCCAAGGCTTCCTTGCATTATCAAGATGTGAGGGTTTAAATTATTACGAGCATGCCTCCTTGTAACACATGGAGGGAACAACATCATGGGCCTGCCTTATTCGAAGAATAATGCATGAGAAACTTCCACTATCAGATCTACGAGGATCAAGGGCTAGTGCTTCCTTACTTGATGGAAGTGCAAGGGTTTTAATTATTATGGGAAAGCACCCTAGTGACACCTATCCCAAATGATGTCATAGGTCTGCCCTTCTTACAGGGAGATATGTGGTGAGTTTTGACCATCCAATGTGAATAGATCCATGGCTGAGGCTTTCTTGCATTATCAAGATGCGAAGGCTCTAAAAAATGTGAGTGAGCACATTGACACCACGTGTCTTTGTGGGGTCTATCTCTCTATGAGTCATCAGGTGTTGCCAATTGGTTGCTAAGGTGGTGCCAAGTGTCATGAGCCTGATATATGAGAAAGCACAGAATACAGAAGATCTTCTCAATCATTGATCTCACAAAGATCAACAATCAAGGCTTTCTTGCTTTATGGAGTTGCAGGGAAGTTTTAAAATGTAGGAAAACACCTGAGGGACATGTGTCCCAGCAGGCCCAACCAAGGTACTAACATGGAGGCAGTGCAGTTAGGGCTGGCAATTGCCAGTTACATTGTGGTTAGGGTCTGAGGAGGTGGTGTAGTTAATAGGAAGATGTGGTCAACCGCGTGGAGACTTTGTGGGGTGGAAAAACAAAAGAAGATCATTGGTCCATGTGGCTCATCCTAGTGCTAGAATTTAGTTGACTATTTGACCTTGCTGATTCATGAACTAGAAATAGGGGAAATCAAGGTTTGATATGCAATCTGATCCTTGTGATTAATGCCAACCACTCTTGTATGAATGCTAAACTCAGTGAATGCAGGAAAATACTCCACCATCTTTGATTTGATCCATCTACCTGGTCAGAACTATTTAATGGTGTTGTTTCTATCTTCTCAGGGCCTTATTTCCATAGAGATTAGATATCATTACATCTAGATCTATGCTCAGATCAGATTTGCATCTGGATCTCCATGATTATTCTCTGTAGGACTTAATGGAAGTGGTTGTAGAGTAATGAAATCTCAGTTATGCCTAAACTATAAAGGAATTTTTTGTAAATTTTGTTCTGGTAAATTTTTCTCTAACTTCTCTGATATTGCCTTGCAATTTCATGTGTAAATTCCCTTTGCCTATGAACTGTATGACATTCTACCTTATCTCCTTCAGCCATTGATGTAAAGTGCAAGAACTATTTGCCTCTCATTGGTGTTTTGTAGAGATCTGCAATATGCATGATTGTATCTCTTCTGGCTTGTGAATGATATATAAGTGAGTCTTCTCTTCCTTGTGTCATTCATCTAAGTTTTCTAATCTGCATGTGGTTGCTAGGTTAAAATAATTTTGAATGTGTATATACTTTGGTGTCATGATGGTTCAATAGTGCATGTATGGGTAGAGATCAGTTTGAACACTCTATTTTGGTGCATCACCCCCTTAGGTTAGGGTAGGTAGATTTTCTTTCATGCATTCCTTCTCCCTTTTCCTCTCCAAGAGTAGTTAGGTGCACCCTAATAGGAAAGGAAGCTGACCTTCTCTGGAGACTCAACCTCACAATTCAAGTCCCATAGATTGGAGGTTGTTTCCATGTTTCACAAGGTTGTCCTTAGGTAAAAACTTTGGACAAGGGTGCAAACCTCTGTGACAACATATCCCAATGCAACATAAAAGTGCAACAATGGTCTAATTGTCATCCAATGGATTATCTAGGTCTACGATCAACATCATGCCAATAAAACTTGATAAAACTAGGCAAAACACAAATTGAGGTAAAAACCCCAAAACTTCAAAACTTCAAAAATAAAATCTATTTGATCTTTAGGCACAAAAGCCACAAAAATCCAATAAAATTTAGTTTTGGACACCGTATGCAAAAATGGTCAGCATAATGGTATCAAACCCCAAACCCTCATCCTAAAAATAGGGAAAACATTCATACCCATCCAACTAAGCAGGACTAATAATCAGAAATAGAGGGGAACACTAGTTCTTAGCCTCCTAACATACAACTACTAGAACCAAAAGTAAAAATGGAGCTGAAATATGAAAATGGGAGAGCCCTACCTTACAACCAAAAGGGTTAAAATGGAAAACAAATTGATAAAATAAATATCCCATGGAAGCTATTGAAGGTTGCAAAAAACAAAGGTCTCCTTGAGTTGGATCCAATGAGACCAACCTTGCAAAGATCCTACACTTGTAGCTCTCACAATGAACATAAATGCAATCCTCTAGAAGAGGATTGTGAAAAAGATCTCAAATTTTTAATTTCTTAAAGTGACAAGTGAGGAATTAATTCTCTCTTTGGATACTTATTCACTTTTTAAGTGAATAATCGATTAGGTTGAATAACTAGGAAACCTAGTTAAATCTTGAATCAACCCAAAAAAAAAAAGGTTATTCCAAGTAATTGGAATTCATCTATGGAAAATCTATCAGAAAATTAAAATTAATTAAAATAAAGCCTGAAAACCCTTGAACCAAAATCATAGAAATCCTTAACAAATTCATGACAATGTGAAATTCTAAATGCATAGACACGTTCATAGGTCTAATCACATAATTTAAATGAGTCAAGATTTATCAAATCACTAAAAGATTTAATTTAAATATTTAAATAAGATACATCGACCATACAAGAACAACATTGGTAAAATATGAACAACTAAATCACTAAATCCATGTGCCATTGTTAGGGATTTAAATCCTATACACTAAAACACATGATCAACTACAATTGCATATAATAACATAGCCAAAGCAATTAATTTCATTAAATACCTAATTTAACCATTTATTTTAATTATACTAAAATAATCCATTTACATCACACACCTTCACATAAAGCATGGAAAAGAAAGAATGAAGTAAATCACCATAGCATTAAATCCACATCTAACATAATTAGATATATGTCCAAATATTGGATAACTAGATATCATCTCAAAACATACTATCATCTCAAAATGGCATCATCATGCAAATATGATCAACTGAATTGCATAGTACTCTAACATCTATGATACTGAAATAAAGGTATAACATTTGACCCTCATGTCATCTCAAATGTAAGCATAACATAAGTAACAATTATCTCTCATATTAAAATAAACAAGGTACAAACTGCAAACACAATAGGCACCACATCCTCCCCCGCTAGGAATAGGCTTAGTATTGGAAGCCAAAAAAAATATAGGGGTACAATCCTCTCAATCATGTAGCATCTTCCCAAGTAGAAAAATTATCATTGCTCAGGTCTCACTAGACCCTTACCTACTCTATCTCCCAACTTCTCGAAGTTGGACTCTAATGTTGAAGGATACAGATTTGCTCCAAATAAAGATGTTCATCCTCCACCTATAAAGAATCCCAATCAAGAACATGGGTCCCATTGGTCATATACTGTCTCAAAATAGAAACATGGAGAACATCATGGATGCACAATAGGCTATGTGGCAATGCTAGTTGATAAGCAACAAGACCGATCCTCTCAAGGATATCAAATGGTCTAACAAAATATGGTACCAACTTAGAGTCTTTCCCATAATGGATGGAGATCTTCCTCAGATGTACTCTCAAAAACACCTTGTCACCAATAGAAAAGTTATGACCCAACCTACATGCATCTATATACTTATTCTTCCTATCCTAGGTAGTAACCAAATGCTCTCTAATGCAAACAACTTGCTACTCCATATCCTAAAGCATCTCTATACCTAAAAGTACTCGATCCTCCAAATGATCCCACCTCAAAGGGTTATGACGCGATCTATCATACAAGGCCTTAAAAGGTAGCATGCTAAGAAAACTATGATACCCATTGTTATATTCAAACTCAACAAGGTATAAATAATCCTCCCACTTCATCTACTTTTCCATAACATATCTGTGAAGCATATCCTCCAGAACCTACTCCACTCTCTTAGTTTTACCATTGGTCTCTAGGTGATAACCCAAACTAAAATTGAGTTGTGTGCCTAAAGCATGTTGGAGAGATGTCCATAGCGCTGAATTAAATACTAAATCTATATCTAAAATAATCCAATGATGAATCCAATACAAATGAACAATATCTTCCAAGAAAACATGCACTATAGAAGAAAGTGTGTAGGATATTCTCATGGGTGAAAAATGCGCTACCTTGGACAACTTGTCCACTATCACCATAATACAATCATATCTTCATGATGACATAGGCAACACTATGATGAAATCAATAGATATCATATCCCATTTCCACTATGGAATGTTGTGCAACTGCAAATGACCCGTTAGATGTTGATGCTCTACCTTATCTTTTTAGCAATCAAGACATCTAGTGAAAAAATCAAAAACATTGTGCCTCATTATTGCCTAAAAGTACAATTGTTTAAGGTCAACATGCATCTTCTTAACACTAGGATGTGCAAAATACAATGCACGATGTGCTTCCAACAAAACTAAAGTATGAAGATCACTAGACACTAGTACATAGATATGTCTTGAGTGTCTTAGTAGACCATCATAATCAAGAATGTAAACTAAAAATATCCCCTAAAGGATATTATTGGGACTCAAAATTGAAGCCTTGATTTTGAGTACCATTGAAAAAATAAAGCCCTATAAGTGCTTTTTGATGCATGTGTACTTGACTATCTATTTGAGGCCTAAGAGGTGTTTAATGTTTCTAAAACTTTAAATTTATTATATCCACTAATCCCATGAAGAAAAATTTCCATTCTAATTCATTCTATGAAGTTCCATTTTGAGCAATGTTGAAATCTGCATTGCTACATTTTTGCCTAAATGTCAAACAATGACAGGAGGCCTTGTTTGTAAGTAAATATCTCACACCCAGTAATGTTTCATAACCCGCCATTATTGGAGTGTTTGGTATCCATTCCAAAGAACCTATATTTTATATTTCAAGGTATTTTGATATGTTTTGACTAGGTTTTGAATCCTTCAAATTCGGTTGTTTATTGTTGTCGTGCCGATGCTAATTGTTCAAAAATTTTGGAGGCCTTGTTTGACTTGTTATAATTTTGACTTCGTTGACCAAAATGAGATAATTCCTTTTAAATTATGTTTTAGAGGTTAGAGATTTTATATATTTCAATTTTCAGCTTATAATGAATCCATTTGGTCATTTTTTGAACAAGATTCCAAATGCAATTTGTAAATTTTTACTGGTGTCGTAAAGTGTAGATTGGTCAGTACCCCTGTTGAAGATGTCATAACTTTGAATCATTGATAGGTGAGATCAAATGGATTGTACCATTGTGTTCTCTAAAAATTCTTCAAATGTGCTAGTTTCCAAATCTTGATGAATTCATCTCCACACTTTCCCAAGTCCATTCCATTTGTAAAAAATGTTTTTTTGCCACTGTTTCCAATCCTACAAATCTCAGTAGCCTACTTTGACTGCTTGCCAAATTCATCCAATTATTCTTCATAAGCCCTAATCATAGATTTATATTCCCCTCATGATAATGATCTAATTCCCCATTTTTCATGCTCCCAAGTGTTAGTTTTCCCTATTTTCAAAGCCAAAATAGAATGTGTTTTTATGGTCTTCTAACATGTTTTCTTGCAAGTAGTTTTGAGAAAGAAACTTTGATAGTCAATATCTTATGACCCAAATGTCATCATGAGATGAAATATAACAAGGTAAGAGAATCTTTAGTAGAGAATTAGTGTGTTAGATTACATAGCTTAGTCAAGTATTTTAGTTAGTTTTTAAGGCTAGTCAGAGGACCCCTCGGCACAAAATTGGCACTTTGCAAGGAGAGGTTAAAAATAAAATTTTAAAGGTTGAATCAATCATGTGAATTGATTTTAGTCAATGTCAAATGTTCATTCAATCAATTTGAGTCTTTAGGTGTTTCAATTTGAATTTATTTTTTACCCAAACACACTTTGGGATACAACTACTAAGATCATAAAAGTGGCAAATTAAAAAGGAGAGTGTATGTTGAATAGGGAAAGTAAAGTAATGCATTGGCTCAACTCCTTTGTGTCCATATGAAATGTGACATATAGTTTCTTAATCAATAGTATTGGTTTGTAGAGGTGAAGCACCAAGAATTCCTAGAAAGTCAGTCATCCTAGTACTTTCTTGCATGGCATGGAAAAGCAATATGATTACAAGGAGGATTATTTGATAAGTTATGATTACTTCTATATACAAGATAGTGATTCTATATAGAGTTGAGAGTTATCCAAAGAAATAATGATTAATTCAAAGATGAATATGACTGTAACAAGCACCATGAAGTAATACAGAGTGGTCAACACTTATCAAGATAAATATATGCTTACAATGAGTAAATAAAATGATACCAATCTTTAGTGATGGCCCAAAGATATGATGCCAACAATCAAATTATGCTAGACAAGTAATTGAATGCAAAGGAGGTGATGATATTAAAAGATATGATGAAATAGTTTGAATAACCTCTCAAAGGGAACAAAGAGTGGAATTCTCTATCATTCCATCACTTTTGTGTTTAGATTACTGGTGTTGTCCTACCTAATGTTATTGTTGATGTTGTTCTTCATTACAAGGAAGGCTCTACATTAGATTTGGAGGTTGTTTGGGAGCTCCCATGGTGTAAGAGAAGGACACAACAATGGATCTCAATTAAGGCAAACACAACAAATGAGAGTGCATTCAGATTAAGATCTATAGAACTTGTCACAACATTGCGAGGAGCTTGAGCACTTTTTAGTTCACATAAACATAAATCCTCAACTTTCTTAGTGAAGAGAGACTTGGGCATTGTTAAATTTTGCAAGATTGGGCATCCTATGATGGTCTAGAGCACATGGAGGAAGAATCATGTCTATTATTGTTAGTACCAACATTGACTTGCCCAAAGAAGAAGTCACAAATTGTTTTAAATTGCAAAAAAAATTGCATTTATATTTTTAATTCCACATTGGTTGTGCATTGGAGATTTTAGTATTTTTCTACCTTAGTGCTAACTTAGCAAGTATCTTTAGGACATACTACTTTTAGAAACCAAAGACCTCACGCTTGGGCCCACCACATGGCTAGAGGGATAACATAATAAATTTTGAAACATAATGGTGACATGGACATCTAGATCAATCAGGAGATGACAAGTGGCAGCACATGGAACTAGTGGATGAATTCAACATTGACACATGGTAGGGTAGTGCAACCTTGTCATGAATTCTAAGGTGCCTCGTGGCATGAGGTGGACATGTGTTAGCAAGGTGCATGTGGGTTTGTGCCTAGCCAATATGTGGCAGTAGGCCTAGTTGATGCTGATGTGATAGGTGTAGTTGGTGTTGGAAGATTGGAAATATTGGAGAGATTGCTTTGATGATGATATGTTACATTCATGACTAAGTTTGTCATTGATGTCAACATAGCATGTTTGATGTCTTCTATTGTATCTAACAGAAGAACAGTGGAAAGATTAAGTTTGTATGGCTGGCTAAGTTGAGCATGATAACCACCCAAGTTTATGGTATATTTAGTTAACATCAAAAGTAGAAAGGATAAATCTAGAAGAAGTTATGTAAGTTTTGGTGATATTTTACCTGAGATAGAGTTTATAGAGGCATGTTCTGGTAAAATTATTATATCTCTTAGTAGATTTGATATCTTGATGATCAAGGTTGAGGACATGAAGATGACATGTTGAAGATGATGTGGCTAAGCTCACTTACCATGATATTGAGTGTACAAAAATTTATTCAAGTTGCAAGGCAGAAGATTTGTGTTATCACTAAGTGTAACACATTCTTAGTGAGGTCCTATAATAATTAAATGAGAAGGAATAACATCTGATTCATGAATTGTTTTATGGACTCACTATAAAGGAAGGATATTTTTCTTTATAATGGCATGGAGATATGTGACTTGTGAATGTTCAGAAAGAAACAAAGTAGTATGGAATGAAAAATTGAGCAGAGTAATACGAAAGTGAAGGAAACTTCACTGCCAAGGTTTATCTAAGTGATTCAAGGTTTGATATTTGAATCTGAGTTTGTGACCTAGTCTACAAGGTCTAGCAGTGATTGGTCTAGTTGACAAGATAGAGGAAAGTATAAAGGAAACAAGAAGATATCAGTAAATTACTTGTGTGATCAGTGAGCCCTTCTTATAGTTGAAATTTCATGTTTGTGTAGTGGGCTCCTCTTGCATACATTATACAACAACTCCTAACAATGATTCAAAGTTTCCTAATGGGGACTCATTGTACTAAATGTTGTAATAGACTCCTAATAGGGTCTATCCTCTAGCAAGGAATATTTATATTAGTACATCATCTTGTGAGCATCATTCCCACCAAGGTTTTCCCTCTAATCAAGGGTTTCCCTAGTCAAAATATCTAGTGAAATTGTCTATATGCATCTTTGTATGTTTGCTATTTACTTTGATTGAATGGTTAAGTTTGTTTAATAGAGATAATTAGTTTAATTATTTTATAATTGATTCACACCCCCTCCCCTCTCAATTATCTTGGGGGACTATTTTTTCTAATAATTGGCATCAGAGCATCAGGTCCTTGAAGAAAAATTTTAATAGCTTTGGAAGATCCATGGCGAACATGTTCAGGAAAGATAGTCTAAAGTTTGATGGAAAAAAATATGATAGATGGAAGGAAAAGAAGAAGACACATTTTTTGTATATGGGTCTATGATATTGGATCTTGACAAAATTAGTGAAGACAATCATTGAAGAAAAATATTTGGAAACTTGCACTAAGATAGATAGAGATCTTTTCATGTGTGACATGAGAGCTAGAGAAGCACTATTGACTGCACTTCCTAAAATTGAGTATAATTAGGTAAAATCACTTCCAACTTCACATTTGATTTAAAAAGCCTTGGAAAATAGTTTTGAAGGTGATGAAAATTCTAATAAGTTGAGGCTACAAAGGTTGATTTGTGCATTTCAAGATGCTAAGATGATGCAAGATGAATCTGTAAGAACATATATAGGCAGGATATCAAAAATTACTATAGGATTAAAGCTTAAGGAGGAAACAAAGAAGATTATGAGGTTATATGGAAGATGTCGAGTTTAGATGATACAATTGTTGATATCATATACCAAATATTTCACTAAGGAGACATTCCTTGGAAGACTTCAAGTAGTTGAGAATGAACTTAGATAGTCTATAGGATTGACCAGAATAGAGATAGTTTTCAACACCTTGAATATTTGACCTAACCTATCTACTAGCAATAGTAGATCTAAAGAAGAAAGAAAGATTGATGAAGTAGTAGCCCTTTTGGTAAGAAGTGAAAAGGGAGGCAAGAAAATCTTTAAGTTTTGGACTTGTAATGAATATGGTCATCATGCATCTAAGTATTCTAAAAGGGAGACAAAGTATAAGGGAAGTCATAAGCCTAGAAAAGATAGAGATTGTTTCTATGCAAATGGAGATAATGATTATTATTATCAAGAATTAAGTGCTAGTGATGATGAAATTGGATTTGTGGCAATTATAGAGGAAATTCCAGAGAAGCTAGCTTTAGTATCATAGGTTGAGAAAAAAATCTAATTGGATAATTGATAGTGGTTGTTCACATCATATGGTTGGTGATATGAACAAGTTTGTTGATTTCAAAAGTTAGGATGGAGGAATTATTAGAGTAGGAAATAATACAGCATGTAAAAGTTATTGGATCTATAGCTCTTGATGGTAAAACTAATACTGAGGATGTATACTTTGTTGATGTTTTAAAGCACAATCTTTTGAGTGTTGGACAACTAGTAGAAAATGTTATCAGTTGTAGTTCACAGAAAAGATATGCATGATCATAGATAAAAATGGAAAGGTAATTGGAATAGGAAACAGATCTAGAGCTTATTTATTTCAGTTGAATCCTACTAAAATGACTTCTTTGGTTGCAAAAGTAGATGATCGATGGTTGTGGCATAAGAGATTCTATCATATAATCTTTGATAGTATTGTGAGGACTAGTAAAATGTTTTCTATTAGAGATTTTTCAAAGGTTGTAAATCCTACTAACATAATTTGCAAGGACTGTGTTCTGGCAAAGCATAACATAACTTCTTTTCCTAACAAGAAGTTTACCACTATAATGAAATTAGAGATTGTACACATAGATCTTGGTGGTCCTATAAAGACAAGAGGATTCTATGGTGAAAGGTATTTCATGATTCTTGTTGATGATTTTTCTAGATTGATGTTGGTTGCATTTCTTAGAGAGAAATATAAGGCATTTGACAAGTTTAGGATATTCAAGAATAGAGTTGAGAATGAATTTGGTGAAAATATTAAATGTTTAAGATCATATAGAGGGGGATAATTTATTTTAAATGAGTTTAACATGTTTTGTGAGGTATATGGAATTAAAACATAGCTATCAGCTCCAAGAACCCCTGAATAGAATGGAGTTGTAGAGAGAAGAAATAGGTCTATAATAGAAGTAAGTGTTACACAAAGAGAGATGATGACATTGGTAAGTTTGATGCTAGAAGTGATAAAGGTATGTTTCTTGGTTATTCATTGAAAAGAAAGGCTTGTAGATGTTGTAATTAGAGAACTAAGACCATTATGGAAAGTGCTAATGTGAAATTTGATGAGAAATTTAGAGTACAAGAGAGAATACTTGATTATAATTTAGATAATGATGTTGTTACTAAGCCAAGAAATGATGAGGTATTTCTTGAGACTAATAATGATTTGCAGAATGAAGGAGAGTGAAGGAAGGAACAAAGCTTGGAACCTTCAATCGAGCCAAGAGTTTAGATAACAACTGCTACTTCAAGAAAGAACATGATAAAGAATCACCCATGCAAATAGATCATTGGAAGCAAAGATAAAGGTGTGATCAAAAGAAGCAAAGTTAATGAAGAACTATGCTTGATATCTCAAGTTGAACTGAAGAATGTAGATGAAGCATGCAAAGATGATTACTAAAAATGAGCCATGAAAGAGGAATTGGATTAGATCATAAATAATGAGACATGGGAATTGGTCCTCAGACTAGTAGATAAGAATGTGGTAGAAATAAATGGGTATTCAGGAACAAGATGAATGAGCAAGGAGAAGTTGTAAGAAATAAAGAAAGATTGGTATGTAAAGGTTACTTACAACAAGAAGGAATAGATTATGAGGAGACTTATGCTCCAATAGCCAAAATAGAAGTTCTAAGACTATTCTTAGCCTATGCAGCATGGAAGAAATTTAAAGTATATCAAATGGATGTCAAGTCAGCATTTATGAATGGAGAACTTGAAGAAGAGGTATACATTGAGTAGCTTGAAGGATGTTCTTTGACAGATGACAAGGACATAGTATGTAGACCAAGGAAAGCATTGTATGGATTGAAGCAAGCACCCAAAACTTGGTATGCATGGTTGGATAAGAATTTGACAAAGCTCAGATATAGCAAAGTTATGGTAGATAGTAAGCTATATTGGAAAGAAATTGATAATGGTTTGATGATTTTGATAATATTTATTGATGACATTATATTTGGAGGTAATGATGAAGAAAGTAAGAAGTTTGTGGAAGAAATGAAGAAAGAGTTTGAAATGAGTATGATAGGAGAGATGAAATATTTCATAGGATTGTAGATAGTATAGAATAAAAAAGGAATCTTTATTTTTCAAACTAAGAACTTGAAGTATTTACTAAAAAGGTTTAGTTTGGAAACATGTAAACTTATTAGAACACTTATGATAACTAGACATAGGTTATCTACAAAGGATGAGACACTTACTATTGAGCAGAAGAAGTACAGATCTATGATTGGAAGTTTGCAATATCTAACTCACACAAGGTTGGATATAGAAAATGCAATTGGAATTGTTGCAAGATTCTAGGTTGATCTTAGAGAAGCACATTATTCAGAAGTGAAAAGGATATTCAAATATCTAAATGGAACTTTAGAATTTGGATTATGGTATGATACATCTAATAATTTTATTCTAAGTGCTTATACTAAAGCAAATTGGGTAGGAAGTATGGATGACAGAAAGAGCACCAGTGGAGGAGCTTTCTTTCTTGGAGGAAGATTGGTTTCTTGGTTAAGAAAGAAGCATGATTGCACATCTCAAATTACAACAAAAGTAGAGTATGTTGTAGCAATAAATTATTGCAATCAAGTAATCTAGATGAAGCAAACTAAAGGATATAATGACAAAAATCAATGAACCAATTGTTATATATTGTGACAATACAAGCATAGTAAATATGTCTAAGAATCCAGTATTGTATTTGAAGACAAAGTACATTTCTATTAAGTATCATATGTTGAGAGAAAATAGTTACAAAAAAGGAAAATAGATTGGAGTATGTAAGCACAAAAGAGAAAATTACAGATATATTCACTAAGCCTCTTCCCAAAGAGACTTTTGAGTATTTGCGAGTATGCTTGGGGTTATGCCCCTTCCTACATTAGAGTAAGACTTGATGCAAGAATGCATCAGTCCAGGGTAACAAAGCACCATTGTTTGTCTTGATTGGATGCCAATGCTTCCTATATGAGGGAGTATCTTATATGGATAGAGTCATTGAGGACTCTTTTTGATGTTGTTGATGTTGTTTTGAATAGTGTATTTTGACACTCGAGCTAACCAAGTACCAATTGTTGTAGAGTTTGATGCAAAGATGTTAGTTGTAGAAACATTTGACATTGATTTCAATGGGGGAAAATTTGGCTTTATACTATGGGGGAGAAGTATTGCAGGAAAACAATATGCTGAGAAGATGTTTTACATGAGTATGGGAGAATGTGAAATAACAGTTTAGTATAGAGGTATATCAATGGGGGAGTATGATGAAGATTGTTAGAGTAAATAATAAATTAATTATTAATTATTTATTCTATTTACTTAAGCTTACTTAGGTTAATGCATTCATTTAATTGTTGTAGTGATGAGTTGTTGACAATCGGGAGTTTGTTCCCTTCTAGCATGTTCCACCTTTTTTGTGGACATATGCTTAGTTGTCAACCTTATCTTTTACCACTTTCCAACTTTTTCTACAAGCTTCCATGAGGCCTTTATATTTGGGCTCTCTCTTTGTATTTTCTCATTCCATTTTCATTGTAAATACAATTTCCTTGTTTTGCAATATGTTCTCTCTCAAGTCCGTTTAGGGATTTTCCAAGCTGCACCTCTTCCTTCTTGGTTTCCCTTCAATAGGTTATTTGCATGTAGGTGATCTTGGTGAGATAGGGAGTCAATTTCATCAACTGCTACATGGTATCAAAGCCTTCATGCTACTTCTTGGTTGAAGGATTTTTGAAGCCGCAATTTAGAGACACAAACCCTAGTTTTTTTGTGATTTTTTCTTCAATTGGGAGGAAGTGCATTTTTTCGAGGAATTTTTTTTCAAATTTTTAAATTTATTTACACTTTTCTTGAGAAAATCTTGTAAAAATAAATATATATGCATATATATGTTTTTAACAATTTTTTTTTCCAAAAAAGTGTTAATTTTTTCAAAATTTTCAAAGACACCATCAAATCACCACCATATTGCTATCATAGCCTCTCCATCAGCAACCTTCATTGTTTTAATAGCCTCTATCATTGTACTAGACTTGCATGACCTATTTTTCACTCCATGACCCAGTAGTGTCATCCTGTTCAGCCACTACTACGGGGCAGAACCCGCCTGGTCACCACTACCAAGTGACATCATCTTTTGGCTACTGACATTAGAAAATCTATTAGTTGAAATATTTTTTGAGCAACCAGAATATATTTTTGATGACGGTCATATGAGCATCAATTTTAATATAGTGACTATAATTTTCCATAAAGGTGGTCTTTTGTAGCAACAGTCAATTTTTTGGCTATAACTTGACCATATGGATGTATTTTTCAATATGAAAGAAGCACCAAAAATTTGACTTAGAGATGGAGAAAATGGTGCTAGTTTCATCAAATTCCAAGTTCATTTGGGCTTTCATTTTTGGTGTCAAAGTAGAGGCTTTTGTTTCCTCCATCTGTGCATCAACAATCCAAGTTCTTTTTCAGTCTCCTTGCTTTCCATAGTTATTTTTGTGGTATTTGAGGGATATTATCTATTGTGGGGGGTATTTTCTTTTTATATAATTTTTAGAATAAGACTCTTCTACTTTCATCTTTTTCTTCTCTCAATGACAAATCCATCTATGACCTATCTCACACCACACAAATACGACACCTAGAAAACACAAATGACATGACTTCTCATGTCAAGGGGCTTATGGTCATATATGGTTGAGAATCAACCTATTCTTACATGAGATTTTAAGGTTCTTTAGCACAAGAAAAAAATGGATGAGGCCATGGAATTGATTGCACTGAATATTTCTAATAGTATACTATTTCACTTGGATGGTTTGACCACTCCATGAGCTTATTGGCTCAAATTTTAGACTTTGTTTGGCATAGTGAATGAATTTCATGCACTTCAAGTTGATGCAAAGTTGACTTCTTTGACACCTAATAGCTTTCCCACCATTGAAGAATTCTTGATTAAATTCAAATCTTTGCATATACTTTTGTAGGGATGTGGGAAAACTAAGATAGATGATGAGTGTATCTTTTTGATACTCTCAAAGTTATGGAGACAGTATCAGATCTTCTCTTCCACTTTCTACTCCACTATGGATGCCTTGGGTGATAGACATAGGATGCATTCATTTGAGATATCTTATGATCAATTAACTCATGAATAGTTGAAGATCATTCATGTGGATTCACTTTTAGGTTCACAGTCATAGGCATTGCTTGCCAAGGATACATAGGAGCAGAAGTTGAAGCAAATATCAAATTCCCCTTCTACTAGTTCATCATGTTCTTCTAAGAAGAAGGAGAAAAAGAAGACTTAGACTCCTACATAATCCTATTGTTAGAAAGGAACTCATGATAAGGCACATTATTTTCAAAAGATATTTGATGGTTATGAGAAATAAAATTGTAGATTTACAAGCTCTTCTTTAGAAGAGCACTATTTCTGCTCCATCCTCTTCTACCTCATAGGGGTTTGCCTTTCTTTCTTCTTCCACATCTTTGACATCTAAATTAGATCTTGGAAAGGGTCATGCATTATGGGCATTCATTACAACCTCTTCACAGGTCCCTTGGATATTGGATTTAGGTGCTTCTCACCATATGACATCTTCTCAAGGTATCTTCTCTACTCTTGAGGCTTCTCCCATTACTCATATTCTCATGGGGAATAACATTGCCCTACTATTCTGTGGGAAAGGTTTATTTTGCATCCAAGATGGTATATTCAATGATGTATTGTATGTTCCATCTTTGTCTACCAACCTTCTCTCAATTTCTCAGATTACACACAATGGATCAGGGAAGACAGTTGAGTTCATTGTTGATTCAGTTTTCATTTAGGATTGTACCATAGGAGGCCTTATTTCTATACGGACCATTGATTCTTCCACCTATCTCTATACATTCTTGCACTTTTTCTCACCATCTCCATTTTTGGAGCACACCTCTTCTCCTTTGCAAGAGCACCATGTGGTGGATTCTAGATACTTGAACTTTTGTATTGTTCCTGAGATCCCTATTTTGACTACCACACCACATCTAGTTCAGGGCTTTTCTTGTCTATAAGATTCTTCTTTCACTCTACCTTATCCTCTAGCTTCATTCATTAAGACTCTAGGTACACTTATTGTGGATAATACAAAAAAATAATTCATGACGATGTCATCACACCTACCTTGGGGATTGCATTTTTGAATCGTCATATTTTTTCCTTTGGGCATTAGCTAGACCTTCCAATTTTTCCTCTCATTTAGGTGTTCCCTTGTTATGTGCCCTTGTTCCTTCCGCATCAGAGTTTCATTGGTTTGATCATTTCTATAGGAGCTCCATCATTTTGGGGGGCTTTGGTGTCTATTCTTATGGGGGGGCTTCTTGTACTTATGATTTTGAGAGAGTCTCTTGAAACATTTCTAATGGAAGTTGTCCTTGGGGAGTTTTGTTGAGGCCTTCCTTCCTTCCTTCATTTTTTTAGCATTTTTTTTACCTCTTTTTGGAGGAGGATTTTTCCCATGAGGTTTTCCCTCTTTCTCCATTTTCAAAAGTTGCATTTCTTTGCATTGTACATGGGTACCTAAGATTGCCTAGTTGCCAAGACCCATTCTACTTTTTCTCTTAGTTTTGTGAGCTTAAGGAATTCCCCTAAGTTGCACTTAAGGATGGGTGTTAGTATAAATAATTAATTAATAATTATTTATTTATTCTATTTACTTAAGCTTACTTAGGTGAATTCATTCATTTTATTTGTTATAGTGACAAGTTGTTGACAACATGAGAGTTTGTTCCCTTCTGGCATGTTCCACCCTTTTTTGGATGTATGCTTAGTTGTCAACCTTATCTTCTACCACTTTCCAGCTTGTTCTACAAGCTTCCATGAGGCCTTTATATTCGAGCTCTCTCTTTTTATTTTCTCATTTCATTTTCATTTTAAATACAATTTTCTTATTTTGTAATATGTTCTCTCTCAAGTTCATTTAGGGTTTTTCCAAGCTCCACCTCTTCCTTCTTGGTTTCCTTTCAAAAGGTTATTTGCATGCAAGTGATCTTAGTGAGCTATGGAGTTGGATTTCATCAACTCCTACAAAGATTGTTTTTCTTTTATTGGTATTCTTGCAACTAGATGTTTTTTCATCTATGTTGCCATCAATGCCAAAGGGGGAGATTGTATTGTTGGAAGATTGGAAAGATTGGAGAGATTGGTTTGATGATGATATGTTACATTCATGACTAAGTTTGTCATTGATGTCAACATAGCATGTTTGATATTTTCTATGGTATCTGACAGAAGAAAAATAGAAAGATTAAGTTGGTATAGATAGCTAAATTGAGCATGATAACCACCTGAGGTTATGAGAGATACTTCTTAGTATCTATTATATTTAGATAATGTCAAAACTAGAAAGGACAAGTCTAGAAGAAGTTATGTAAGTTTTGGTGATATCTATACTGAGATAAAGTTACAGAGACATGCTCTAGTAAACTTGTTATATCTCATAACAGAGTTGATATTTTGATAATCAAGGTTGAAGACATGAAGATGACATGTTGAGGATGATGTGGCTAAGCTCACTAGTCATGATATTGAGTGTATGGAAATTTATTCAAGTTGCAAGGCAGAAGATTTGTGTTATTGCTAAGTGTAACATGTTCTTAATGAGGTCCTATAATAATTAATTGAGGACTAATAGTCAACTCATGAATTTTTTTATGGACTCAATATAAAGTAAGGATATTTTCCTTTATCACGGCATGGAGATATGTGACTTGTGAATGTTTGAAAAGTAGTAGAGTAGTACGAAATGAAAAATTGAGTAAAGCAGTGTGGAAATGAATGAAACTTCATTGCCAAGGTTTTCTAAGTGATCTGAGGTTTGGTATTTGGATCCAAGGTTTGTGACGTAGTCTATAAGGTCTGATAGTGATTGGTCCAATTGATAGGATAGAGGAAAGTACAAAGGAAAGAAGAAGATACTAGTAAATTACTTGTTTGAGTAGTGAGCTCTTCTTGTAGTTGAAATTGCATGTTTAGGTAGTGGGCTCTACTTGCATAGATTATACCACAACTCCTAAAAGGGTTGGAATCTCCTAATAGGGACTCATTGTACTAAATGTTTTAATAGACTCCTAATAGGGTCTATCCTCTAACAAGGAATATTTATATTAGTACATCATCTTGTGGACATCATTCTCGCCAAGGTTTTCCCTCTCATCAAGGGTTTCCCTAGTCAACATATCTAGTGTAATTATCTATATGCATCTTTTTATGGTTGCTATTTACTTTAATTGAATGGTTAAGTTTGTTTAATAGAGATAGTTGGTTTAATTATTGGATAAAAAATTCACCCTCCCCCTCTCAATTATCTTGGTGGACTATTGTTTCTAATAGTTGGATGGTGATGTGGCACTGATAGGATAGTCTAAAGAGCCAATAAGATATTAACAAGTGGTAGTGACATGTCAACCAATTAGAGGGTGTCACATGGCACTTAGATAGAAAGTGATGTGGTAGATGCCAACCAATGACATGCTTCCATGTGGCATAGGTTGTCAAACACAAGTTTGACTCACATTCATAGGTGAGAGAAAAAATCAAAAGCAATGAAAAAGTGATTTTTAAAATATTTTTCTCTAAATCACGTGCAAGACTTTTTTAATTCAAAAGAGGATATAACCTAATGTGTGAACTATAGGTTATTTTAAATTTTTTTCATAAAAGTTTAAAAGTTAATCGTAGACCATAGAGCTATGACAGGGGCATGATTTTCAAAATGGTGTTCTAGGAATTTTTGGTAAGCAAATATAGAGATCATGTTATATACTGACAAAATTGAGAGAGAATGAACTTTCCATTTCTTGAGTTTATTTTCACATAGGAAGTCATATGTTCATATTATACAAGGTTTTTTTTCCCTAGATACTCAGTTTACAACCACATTCAGGTATTGAAGTTCAGATTTGATTTCCAATAAAATGGTGAATTGAATGAACATAAAGGACAATAAAAATATAGTGAAGGGTGAAATTTGTTACCTTCAAGTTAGTTGAATGAAGGTATTATCAGCATTTCATGATGCATTTTAGATATTTGGGAAACAAAAGGTTTTTCATCATTCGTAAGAGAGATTTCCAAGATTTTTTGTAGAATAATGATGAAAATCATATCAAATTTCAGGAGTAGAAAGAGGAGAGACGTTTTACAACTACAAAGAAGAAAGATTCAAGTGGACACAATGGACACATGCCACTTCTAGAATAGATTTGAGATTTCATTCTTCTCCTATATCTTTCTCTTTCTCATTCATTGCGAAGGTTGGTTCCAATTTGTTTCTGAGACCACATTGTTGGATCCAAAGCTATGATTCCACCACCTTCTTTAACATATTTCTCTTGTATGAACAATAGTACATAAGCTAATATAGCTTGCTGTAATATATTTAGTGGTTTTATGAATTATTTTACATGCATTTGAATGTATAATTTCAAAGAAATGAATACAAATGAGCAAGAATCTCTTAGTTTCATTCTAATTCTCATCTCCTATCTCTATGAATTGTTTTAAGGTTTAGGGACAAATAACTTAGACCCATTTGCATCCCCTTAAGGTTGTATGTCTAATATATTTTGTTGTTAGAATGAAGGGCCAAGTAAATTCTTGATGTATTTTATAGGTTTGCTAGTTATTTAAGAAGGATACTTCATGAGAATGAGGTTCTTATGAACACTAATGTCTAATTCACAAAGTGATAAGATAAATCTGATATCTTGATGTATGGAATATGTTAATGTTATCATAGATGTATGTGTGTGATTCATAGAATTTCCCAATAGATAAGGTATTGATCAGCTACAAGATCAACTTGTTCTTACTACTACATATTTACGGTTTTTCTAAAATCACCATTATAATCAGAATCTTTCCCTTTCATGTTAAAGAGATGAAAAGGATGTCCTCACTTAGCTTATTAATTTATTTGTCCATGTTATTAGCTATTTCATGTCCAAGATCTTTGCATAAGTGTTAGAAGATTAAGGGTTTTATTTTCTTTGTTATATTCAAGTGTATGTTTTAGCATTGGTACCATATAAGTGAATTTGAGGTCCACCCGCCTAGGTTTTGCAAAGCCCGAAGTAGAAGAAGGGTCTAGCCTTTTAGTTGGCCCAGTGTCTAAAAGGGTATGTTGAAAATGGGAAGTAGCTGCCCCTAGCTATAAACTATTCTCATCGGGGTAATTTGAAGCTGCAACATATCAAAACACCAACAAATATGTCTAGACTCGATCTCCATCCTCAACTCCTGATACCATGTGTCACCATGCAAAGCCTCCAAAATATGACCTCACAAATCCACTCCCAATGACAAGACTGATATCTCATCTCACCTCCTACTCAAGGTATCCATGACACTATTCTCTTTCCCTTTAATATAGTGAACATCAAAGTCATATTGACATAGGAACTCCATCTAGTGACATATTCATGCATTCAAGTTTGGCTAAGTAAAGATATATTGCAAGCTCCTATGATCACTATGCAACTCAAACCTATGTCCCAAAAGGAAATGCCTCCAATGAAAAAGAGCATGCACTATAGCCGCAAGTTCTAAATCATGAGTATGGTAGTTAGGCTCATGGTCCTTGAGTTTTCTAGACTCATATGCAATCACTCAACCATCCTACATCAACACTGGACCCATGCCTTCCAATGAAGCATCTATGCAAACCATAAAATCACCTACAAGATTGGGCATTGCAAGGAATGGTGTACTAGTCAAACACTCCTTAAGAGAATTGAATGTTGCCTCACATTGGTCTGATTGAAAATACTTCTTCCCTTTTCACTGAAGAGAATTGATGAAATGAGCTACACATGATAAATTCTTCACAAAGTGATGGTAATAACTTACCAATGCCATAAAACTATAGACCTTAGAAACATTAATGGGTATCGGCCAATCCATGATAGCTCAAATTTTCTTCAAATCCACTACAATACCATCACTATTGATGATATGCCCCATATACTTCACCTTCAAATAGAAGAATATGCATTTACCCAAGTTGTCTTACAACTGATGATCTCTCAAGCACTACAACACTTGACAGAAATGGACCTCATGTTCCTCAACAATTTTTGAATAGATCAAGATTTCATCCAAGAATATAATGACACACTAATTGAGGTATGTGTTAAATACTCCATTTATCAAACTCATGAAAATTTATGGTACATTGGTTAACCTAAATGGTGCAACCATGAATTCATAATGCCCATATTGTGTACAAAAAGTTGTCTGATGAATGTCGACCTCCTAAATATGAAGCTAATGGTATCCCAAATTAAGATCAATCTTTAAGAACACTTATGCTCCCTTCATTTGATCAAACAAGTCATCTATCCTTAGCAAAGGGTATCAATTCTTCACTGTCACCTTATTCAACTATCGTAATCAATGCACAAATGCAATGATCCATCCTTCTTCTTCACAAAGATGATTGGTGCACCCCATGTGGATGCACTAGGATGAATATAGCCCTTGGCCAACAATTCCTCCAACTATGATTTGAGCTCACTCAACTCCCAAGTAGCCATGTAGTAAGGAGCTTATGAAATTAGCAACACTCCTGGTATGGGATCAATTTGAAAGTTAATGTCATGCTATGGTGGCATACCTAGTATCTCACTACGAAACACATCTGCATACTCATGAAGGAGTGGGTGATCATCAAGTGTCACTCTAAACTCTCAATCTCCTCAAGATCATTGAAAGAGGCTATGAACATATGACATCCCTTCCACATAATCCTCTTTAGTTGGTTAGCTAAGATCATTCAATGTCAGATTGGTCTGTTGAACTCCTAAATGTTCCACTTTCCCAATTGTGTCATCAACACACTATACTGACTTACAATGGAAATCTATATTTTCTTGATGGGTGGCTGACCAATCTATGCCCAACACAATGTCATATGATCCTAGTAGTAGGATGCAAAGATCCACTATGGTGGTGAAGATAGCATAGTTCAATCTATAACCATTGAACAAGGAGTCTACAACCACTTTGGATCCTATGGCTAACTCAACCTACCACCTATTGAGCTAATGTGCTGGCACTAGCCCACATCACTAAATAAGAGATGGCGAGATAAAATAATCTGAAGCACCTAAGTCAAATAATATTGAAGATGAATACCATGTAACATACCTTTAGCCTAGACTATGGTACCCTGGTACTTAGCTTGATGGTTATCAATTCCCACAAATACTTGATGGTTCTAACCAATATCTCCCACAATAGGCTTTGATCTAGTTGCACCTTTGCTAGGTCCTATAGTTGGCTTAATAGGACATTTACATGCTTTATGGCCAAGCTAAACACAAGAGAAACATTCTCCTATAAATTTGGAAATGTTCTCTCAACCACCCTGGGTAACACTAGAATATGGTGCACTACACTTATTAGATTTTGTTGGTTACTCTAAAAAGGAAAACTTTAATGAGGATTCTAGCTATAGATCTGGTCATGTCCCTTCTTCATTGAGGCACCTAAATGTTTACACCTTTAGACCAATTTTTCTTTTGTTGATATCCATGATGATTACCACCACTTTGTGAGGTTATTGATTGGGCTTGGCCCTTTTTTGAGGACCCATTAAATTGGGCATCTTGTCTTCAATTTTGTGCACTATGGTTCTGAGAACTTTATTTTCTACTAAACCCTCTAGCCAAATTACTCTCTATAATCTATTCCTTCTCTGCAATAAGAAAAAGAGTCCTAGGTTGATGCATACGAACCTCTCCAATAATGGAGTCCTTCAAACCTTAGAAAAAATATTAAGTAAGGAGTATCTCATCATGATTATAGCATGAGTACTACCTAAGCTTAAAGAATATGATCTCATACTAGTCTACTAACATGTTTCCTTGTCTAATCTCATGAAACTCATTAGCAAGAGCCTCTCTAAACTAAGGATATAGGAATCTCTCTTGGAACCTCTCCTCAAAGATCTCTAACATGAGATCTACAATGTTGATCTAGAGCTTCTGCTCCTCTATATTATACCAAATGGATGTGTACTCCATTAGTTGCATATGAATATGTTACCACCAACACTTCATGTCCAATAACCAAGTCTCCTCCTTGAGGCCACTTCCCTTATCATCATAAAATGGAAATTTGGATTGTTGAAGGGTCTTCATAATGTCCAACTAGATAGAATCCTCATCATTATGATTCCTACCATCCCAATGGTGCCTTCGTCCACATGTGGTGTACATGAATGTTTACGCTCTTCCTCTCTATGTTTAGACATGTGGGACTATCCATGATGAGATCCCTCTTCTCAGCCATGGTTGTATTGGATTTCATCTACACAAGGTCCTAATTGAGCTATG
This sequence comes from Cupressus sempervirens, assembly GCA_028749045.1. Lineage (NCBI taxonomy): Eukaryota > Viridiplantae > Streptophyta > Pinopsida > Cupressales > Cupressaceae > Cupressus > Cupressus sempervirens. The sequence continues at coordinate 603,379,327 of CM053789.1, forward strand.
ATTTCCTACAAAGAAGGCATTAGTGCCCCAATGCCACCCTAATCATTGTTACCCTATTCTCCCTCAACAACTTGTCATTCCTCCTCATCATGTTCTTCTTCATTCACAACTCATCAATTACTACCCCAACCACTAGGTCTACATGTAGGAGGCATCACTATGAAAGTAAAAAGATAAGATTAGTATCATAGGACACAAGCATAAGAGTCACAAGTGTGAACCATGTTGAGAACAAGATATCAAATAAGAAAACATAAGATAATAATACACACACTAAAAACAATAACATAGTGGAAGCATAACATAGAGATCCAAATGTTGCAACATGGGCTTTGATACTAGATATAATGCCCCACCCAATGATCCTTGGAACATGGATAAATAAAAGCCAAGATTTTTATTTTTTAAACAAGTATGGATGCACATGAAAATTAAAATACAAGGATCAATAAGATTGCACCAGAAGACTTGATCAACAATCTTGACTACCAATAAATCTCCAAACATCACTAGCAACTAACACACTCAAAACTAAAGGATGAAAACCAAGGATGAAAATAAAACACGACATCTCCTACCTATCAAAGCTTGGTAATTCAAGTAATCTCAAATGATACTTGAAACACAAAATCATGTTGTTTGAAAAATAATAGAGATGCCCCTAGTTCTCTATGTGGGAAATTACAAAAGATAATTTCACATGAGGAAGTACCCCTTCGCATGAGGAAGTACAAACATTCCACATGAGAAACTATCCTCTCACATAAAGAACTACTTGCTCTAGCAGCCTAAAACCATTGCACTATTTCTTAGGTTTGTGTGAAGAAATACCACGAGTCACATGAAGAAATTCAACATTCCATGTGAGAAAATGCCAAGTCTTGCATAGCAGAGAGTACAATCTTGCATACGAGAGAGTATAATCTTTCATAGAAGAGAGTACAATCTCATGTGAGGATTCACATCAGTAAGAAAGGAAAAACATAAGATGAGAAGATAGGGAAAATAATTCCTCTAAACTGGGGAGTATTGGATCCATAAATTGAGGCTTAGAGACTCAAACAAAATAATTGAAAGACAAAAACTACATCTAACCATTTGAAACATAATAGTAAAGGAAATGTACTGAAAGAAACATCACAATGTACAAAAGAAACACAACTCATGTATAGTTCCTCCCAACCATAATAGCATCATGAGACCTTGAAGGTCCTAGCCATCCCCCATGCATAACATCCCAAACTGCCAACTAGATAGTCTTATAAGGATGTCACAACTAAAACATAATAACACCCTAAGAATGGGAAATCTAACATGCTAAACCAATAAACAATAGAAACTCCAATTAAGAAAATCACATCATCTAATTTTAAGCTAAACATCATAATATAGGAATGTTTCAAATAAAACTAACATCATCTAAACATGATATCCAAGCATTCCAATGAAAGCATAAATCACAAGGAAGCATACTCCATAATCTCAAATATACCAAGTAAACATCAAGCACTGGTCATACTAGAATAATAGACCATCTTTGTACACTGAACCCTAGTAGTGGTATAGGTAGCTATGCCTCCCAACCATGTGAAACCTATAGGTCCACTCCCATCATGTTGATGGAGTTAATGATCCAACCACAAATGTACATAAAGAAAAAATCCATGGTTAACACTCATTCTAGATAGTAAGAGAAATACAACCAAGATCATGAGACAATGTAAGTGGATCAGGTCCTTGTTAGACATTCTATGGGTCACCATATAGGGTCTCACAAGAGGGTAAATAATTTGGCATCAATTAGCCCAAGCTAGTGGTGACAGCATGAATTTCTCAACCAAAGGTGTACAATCCTAGTAGCATTAACTTCCTAATGGAAGGCACACAATTCTATGTCCTTGGACATAACTAGGTTGTAATAAAACAAGTGTCCTCAAACTAAATTAGGTGCTCACTTAACATTTTATTATCTTTCATTTATTTCCCAATTAATTTATTTAGTTATCCCTTAATTAGAACTTCTTTATGTTAACCCTTTAGGAATTAGTCACCAAGCTTGTGAGAGAAGCCCCTCCATGCTACCCTACATACCAATACTCATCACAATGATGAGTTCCTATAGGCATGCATATTTCCAACCCAACCATAATAAACATAACTTAACTAAAATATAAATGGGAGATCGGTACTTGCAAGTCACTCGACAAATGCACACGCATGTGCTCATGTGTGGCGCACCACCATCACAAAGATCATAATACAAGGCCGAGATGAGAACACAAGAAGAAAATATCACTAAACTGAATGCAAGCTTGGGAGGATGGATGTGGAATGCATCCCAATGCAACATAAAATTTCAAAAAATGGTCTAAGTGACATCCAATGGATGATCTAGGTCCATAAAACTCAAAAAATTTGAAAATAAAACCCATTTGGTCTTTGGGCACAAAAGCCATGAAAATCAAATAAAATTTAGGTTGGGACGCCATATGCAAAAATGGTCAACATGATAGTACAAAACCCCAAATCCTCATCTTGAAAATAGGGAAAATATTCATACCCATCCAACCAAGTAGAACTAGTAATAAAAAACGGAGGGGAACACTAGTTCTTAGCCTCCTAACATGAAACTACCAGAAACATAAGTAAAAATGGAGCTGGAATACAAAAATGAGAGAGCACTACCTAACAACCAAGAGGGCTAAAATGAAAAACAACTAGATAAAATAAATATCCCACAAAAGCTAGCAAAAGTCATGAAAAAGAAAGGTCTCCTAGAGATGGATCCAATGAGTTCAATCTCACAAAGATTCCACACTTGTAGCTCTCACAATGAATAAAAACATACTCCACTAGAAGAATATTTTGGAAAAAGATCTCAAATTTGTAATTTCTAAAAGTGAGAAGTGAGGAATTAATTTCCTCTTTGGATACTTATTCACTTTTTGAGTGAATAACTAGGAAACCTAGTTAAATATTGAATCAATCCAAATGAAAAAAGGCTATTCCATGTAATTGGAATTCATCTATGGTAGAGATACCAAAAATTAAAATGAATTAAAATAAAGCCTAAAAACCTTTAAACCAAAATCACAGAAAGCCTTAACAACTTCGCAGCAATGTGAAACTCTAAATGCATAGACACATTCATAGGTCTAATCACATAATGAAAATGAGTTTGGATTTATCAAATCATCAAAAGTTTTAATTTAAACATTCAAATAAGATATGTCGACCATACAAGGATGAAATTGGTAAAATATGAACAACTGAATCACTAACTTTGTGTCCCACTACTAGGGATATAAATCATGATCAAGTTCAATTTCATATAATACGATAGCTAAATCAATAAATTTTTTAAATACCTAATTTAACCATTTATTCAATTATACTAAAATAATCCATTTACATCACTCATGCTTGCATAAATCATAACAAAGAAAGAATGAAGTAAATTGCCATAGAATTAAATCCACATCTAATATAATCAAAGATATGTTACAATAATAGATAACTAGATATCATCATAAAATATACTATCATGTCAAAATGGCATCATCATACAAATATGATCAACTAAAAAACATAGTATTTTAACATCTGACCCTCATGATATCTCGAATGTAAACATAACATAAGTACCAAGTATCTCTCAGATAAAAAAAAATAAGGTATACACTACAAGCATGAGAGGAACTATGTAATACTTCATGGAAGTGGACAAATGCCAACAAAAATCCAAGGAGTCACTCCATGCCCAACTCTATCAATTAGATTTACCAAGAAATTAAACACTCGTAATTTGCACTTGTCATCATGGAAGAAAATAAAATCACAATGAGAATACATACACAAGAATGGATTGCAAATAAAGGACCAAGAAATTTATTAAGAAATAAGGTTTCATACATTAGTCCTTCACATGAATAGTTAAACTTATCCAATTTCCATAAATATAATCTATAATATTCGAATTGGCCTCTATTTGATAAACAACAACCACAATAAAAAAAAAATTCACTTTCTAAACATGAGCAAAAGTGCCCACTATTTTTGAAATTATATGTTTAAGAGCCTTAGTCTTATACAAGGATTTTCACACAAACAAATGAAAATATACCTATCACATACAAAAATATAAGAACTAATTCAAATTGTTGTATAGGTTTCCCATTCAGTAAAATTATCATCATTATGGAGGCCATAAATTTTGTATTTAGAATCTAATTGACTTCATTGAATATGTGTTAGAAATCTCCCAATGAGATCTATAGCATGTTGGCCTAAAAGAATCAAAGACTAACTGATAAGAGGACTAATAAACTTAGTCATCAATGGTGTTGTCATTATTGGAAACAAAAATAAAGAGATCTAACTAATAGATTAGTACAATCAATAAAGACACACTAATATACAACCCTAATCTTGAAGGGAAGGAAGGAGAGATGACAAGATGAGTATAAATGAAGATGTTAATCCACTTAGACATAGCATGAAAGGTGTACTAAGGGAAGTCCATGCAAGAAGAAGGAGAGACAAGCTATAGGAAAAACAAAGAGAGTAACAAGATGAGTCAACATAAAGGACATAAAGAAAGATATGCATGACTACCTAGTCATGAAGAAGGAAAGGAGTATACTCAATGTTGTATTTATTTTTGATGGGAGATAGGATCAAGAACCAATCTAAAGGATTCAAATTTTGAATTCTTTCTAGTAAATACAAGTCACCAAAGACATATGGCATTCATGACTCTTGTATAAACATGTGACAAATTGACAAGAATGGCACAACACTACAATGGGAAAATGAGTTGGTAATATGGAGGGAATTCAAATTTTGTATTCCAAGGGAATGCTTCAAAGTGAAGAAGAAAGAAAAATATAAAAGAAAAGACAATTGAAAGTGGGAAGGTTAGATTTCCAAGTTATTTATCCTAAGAGTTAGAAGAGCCAAGCTAAAAGTGGAATCTTAGAAAGAAATAATAGTGATCATAGAGAGATAAATCCTTCAAGGTGACTATTTTTTCAAGAAGATGAGAGAAATCCTCAATATCATAAAGAGTATCATGTGCAAAAAGTGAAGAAATCACACAAGTGATCAAAGACTAAAGTTGCAGAGCCCAAATAAGGTAGAGCACAATTATAGACTAGTCAAGAGAGCCAACCCAAGATCTATACCAAGATAATTGTAGTAGATAAACTATTAGATCATTTTCACTATTTTTTACTTACCTTATGAATTAAAAATCCCATTAAGGGTGGACCTTAACTAGATTTTTGTATACATCCTTTCATAAGATGACACATTAACTTGTGTTTCTAAGTCCTTTAACAAGGACACTCCCAATAGAGAAAGATCCTAATAGATCTTATCAAAATCTCCTATGAGGGTGGCACTTTATAGTGTCTTTATAATCTTTTAACAAGGATAAGCTCTTGAATGGGCACACTTGAGAAGAGTACAACATTGTGAGGATCAACTCACAAACTATAGTTTTTACCCTCACTAGGTTTCCATAATAAATAGTCTTTATGTATTGGTATTTCCATGTGATGTATTTTTTCTTAACACTATCCCATTAAGTTATTGGCTACACTAATTCATAGATAGAAAAGAAGAAAGCTCTATAGTGAAAAGTGAAAACTAGTGAGTATATTGATTCATCCCCCCTTAGTATACTGACTTGCAATAAGGATGAACAACTAGTATCAGAGCCTAGGTCCTTGAGTGACAAGAGTTTAACAACTCAAGGAAAATATCAAGATTTTTAAGAGAGATGTGCCAAAATTATCAGTAAAGAGCTATAGCTCATGGTGCATAAAGATGCACTTGCATTGAAGACATTGGGAAATGTGTACAAGACTCATGTGGAAGTCAAGTACATAGAGCCAACTAGTCAACTAAGTGCATACCAACTAAATGAATAGGATATACATACCACTACAATGAACACTCTAGCAAGCACCCTTTTATACTCCAAGTAAAAAGATGTGGAGGAGTTAGAAATTGGATATGAAATATGGGAAAATCTAAAGGTTGTCCATAGAGGAGACACAAATTTTATGTGAGCCAAAGTACAAAGCTTGAGAGAAATTTTTTATGACACAAGGACGGAACAAGGAGAGGAAATTGAGGCTTGTGATAAATTTATGAAAGATATCATTCTAGAATTTAGAATATGCAAATGAGTAATATCAAAAGATGAGTGCATGAGAAATATGTTGAGAACCTTTCTTCCTAAACATTCCATAAGTGTGTCAACTATCCAAGATTTTAGAACCATAGATAAATGGAGATGTCACTCAATGCCTCAATAGGCAAGTTTACTATATTTGAACTTAGAAAGTATAACAATAGTCAACTATCTAAGGTTAAGACTGCATTCAAAGACTCAATTTCTCCAAGTGAAACACAAATGGATATAGGAGAATCAAGCTCATCTAGACATAGAAAGGATCTTGAGAGTTTTTACACACAAGAGGTTGAACAAGAAGAATTGGAAATCCTATCTGCAAGGAGAATAATCAAAGGAAAAGGAAATTATAAAGGTAAGCTTCCTTTCAAATTATTCAATTAATAAAGGCAGGACACTATATATCTAGATGTATAGAGCTATTTAGAAAGGAGATAAACAACTGAAGAGAAAACAACAACTAGGAAAGCTCCAACAAGAAGTAGTCCAAGGTGAATGAATACAAGTGGTGCTACATTAATGAAGAAGGTGAGACTGATGAAGAGTCAACTAGTGTTGGGGAAGAGGATAAGGATGAAGTATCATTTGATCCATCATAGAAGAAATGGTGGAGAGAGCCCTAATAACAAGTACTAGTATCTATAAGAAATAGATAATAGACAATAATTGTTCACACTACACATCAAGAGATAGGAGCAAGTTTAATGAGTCTAAAGCCTATGATGGAAAAAATGGTATTATTTAGAAATAACTCTCCATGCATAGTGATAGGAAAAGATAATTTATCCTTGAATGAAACTACTACCTTTGAAGTTGTACATTGAGTGGAAGGATTGAAATACAACCTGTTGAGTGTTTCCCAACTAATCAGCAAAGGCTATAAGTTCAAGTTCAATAGAGGGTATTACAAACTATTTGAGAAGACAAAAAAGCTACTAAAAAAAAGAGAGAAAAACATATGTTATCTCTTTTACCTCAATATTTCTAGTAATGCATGTATGATAGCTAGTAGTGATAACAACTTGTTATGGAATAGGAAGTTATTTCATGTTAACCTTGAAAGTACTTTCAAAGTAGGAAGGGAGAAATATGTAAGGGGCTTACCCAAAATTACTAAACCAAATAATGTGATGTGTAAGGAATTTCAATTAGGAAAGCTAACAAGTTCAAGTTTGTCTAGCAAGTCATTCACTTTAGAGCATGTATTAGATCTAATGCATACTAACTTGTGCAGTCTAATAAGGAAAAAGATTATATCTAGAGAAAAATACTTTATGTTGTTCATTGATGAATTTTAAAAAATGATGTGGACTATCTATTTTTAAAAAAAGTCATAAATTTACAAGAAAAAGTAGAAAGGGATACCAGTAGAGCATTAAAATGCTTGAGATTAGACCAAGGAGGTGAGTTCACCTCGCAAGAATTCTTAAGTTATTGTGAGGAACATGGAATCCAAAGAAAAATGTCAGCTTCAAGAACACCACAATAGAATGGTGTTGCCAAAAGAAGAAATATAACAATCATATATCATGCTACAAAATTAATGATTCAAAATAATGTTTCCCAAATCTACTAGAGAGAACTTGTAAGTACAACATTGTACACCTTAAACTAGGTACAAGTAAAGAAAGAGATGAAGAAGACTACCTATGAGTTGTTCTTTGGAAACACACCAACTATCATCTACTTTAAACTATTTAGAAATAGGCGTTATATCAAGAGAGATAAATACCAAGGGAAGTTTGACCCTAGGAGTCATGAAGGTATCTTTTTGGGACACTCTACCAACAACAGAGTTTAGTGGTGTCTAAATCTTTAGAAGAAATTTTTTTGTAGAATCTTGCAATGAGAAGATGGACAAATTATCATAGAAAAATGTGGAAGAAAAAAAGGAAGTTGTACCAATAGAGAGAGTTCCTAATGAGGCAGAAATTATAGAAAAATGAGAAGATGGAAAATCTTTAGAAGAAAAAATTTATAGAATCTTGCAATGAGAAGATGGACAAATTATCATAGAAAAATGAGGAAGAAAAAAAGGAAGTTGTACCAACTTAAACAAAAGAAGCCAAACCAAAGGACCAAAGAGAAAATACACCAAAAGGTGAATTGGTACTAGAAAAATATGCAGAAAGACACCACTTATTATATTAGATCATTAGAGATAGGGATGTTGGAGTGATCACTAGGAGAAAGGTGAGAGAGATAGTATGCCTACTCTCACATATAGAACCCAAGGCCACAAAAGAGGCCTTGAAGGATGAAGATTGGAGGAATACCATGGAAGAAGGGGTTGATGAAATAGTAAAAAATGATACATGGACCTTAGTATCCTAGCTAGACAACAAGAATGTCATTGGCACAAAGTGGGTGTTTTGAAACAAAATGAACAAAGACAGAGATGTGGTTAACAACAAGGTTAGACTTGTTTGCAAGGGATATGCACAAGATAAAGGCATAGATTATGGAGAAACCTTTTCACTTGTAGCCAAATTAGAAGGAGTAAGGATACTCCTAGCATTTTTGGAACACAATAATTTCAAGGTATATTAGAGGGATATAAATTCTGCATTCTTGAATGTAGTTCTAGAGGAGAAGGTCTACATCAAGAAACTTGAGGGGTTTGAGAATGAAGAAGGAAAGAACTAGGTTTGCAGGCTAAGGAAAGCATTGTAAGGACTATAATAGGTACAAAGAGCATGAGATGAGAGACTACAATCATACTTGATAAAGATTTGGTTTGCAAGAATAAGTGATAACTTCAATCTTTATATGTATCAATAAATAGAAACAAGCTTGATAATTGTAGAAATCTTCATGGATGATATTATCTTTGATGGATATGAAAAGTTAAGAATGGAGTTTGAAGAAGCCATGAAGAAAGAGTTTGAAATGTCCATGATTGGATAAATCAAGATCTTCATTTAACTTTAAGTATCCCAGCTAAAAGGAGGCATTTTCATAGGATAGACCAAGTATGTTAAAGAAATACTTAAAACATTTGACATGGAAGACATAAGAATAGTATGCACTCCAATGGAAACTAGTTGCAAAATATCAAAAGAGGATGAAACTCCTAAAGTGAATGAGATACATTATTGATTAATGACCTAAAAACTATAGTATATGGTACATAGAAGACTAGCCATGGCACAAGTAGTAGGGTTAGTGGCCAGATTCTTAGCCAACCCAAAGGAGTCACATGTGGTAGTAGTAAAGAGAGTCTTCAAGTATCTAATGTGAACTAAATAAGATAGTGTTAGTGAACAAATTATCCTTCGAGAGAATATGTGCAAATCTGACCCTGAATGCCCAAGTGGAAGACAAGCCAACACTAACAGTTGGATAGGTTATCATGGGATTGATAACCTTCCTCTAAATTTTTATCAGGTACAGCTCCCCATATAAGATATTCAATGAATCAAATGTGGATTCTTTTAACTAGAAAGCACAAAATAATATCAAACATCTACCTATAAATACAACGTAGATGCAAAAATCTATACTATAGCATGAAAAGAAAGCAAAGAACAACAGATAACACAAAGTTCATTTGCTGGTCATTGCATTATGTGATAAGGATGAAATAGTGTCATTTATCTCCCTGAGAGAATTAAAATTAGAACCTTGCAGAATATTTGGAATGTCAATGTAATAAAGAAATAATGACAACAAATTGCAATTTTAGAGAAAATTGGAATTGACTCAAAGTACAAATTCAGTGGAAGGGAAAATACATTATCACCAAAGTATAATATGTTTAACCTTTAGCCTCCCTTCCCTGACTGTAAAAGATTACAAAGCCTCCTTCACGCATTACAATCTGGTCATTATTCAAAGGAAACAAAAACTTTTCCTACAATATTACTTTAAACACCAAAATTTAATCTTCATTTCAAACGCAGAGTTCTAAAAAGAAAGAAAAATTTCTCCTACTTTGCCTTTCCCTGTCTCCCAAGGAAATAGAATGGTTTTTGCAAGATCCCCTCCCTACCTGAAGCCCAAAGTCTGCAGCCTAGAAGAAGCGCAAATGGAACAGGAAAAAGAATGGGACCCCCTGTAGCACAAAGTCTCAAAGAAATCCAATCTTCCCCCCTATCACTGTATTCACAGCCTCTTTTCTGCTATAGCCCAAAGTCTCTTAGCCAAAACTCAGAAAATTGGACCCATTTTTAGAATCTCATTTCCTTCTGGAGCACAAAGTCTACCCTCGAAAGCAGGAAGAAGGGGCCCCTTGTTATGTTTTCTCTTCTTCTCTTTATAGAATTTTGAAATCTTCTTTCAATTCTTATAGCCTTCCTTTTTTGATGGAATATGTCCCTTCCAATAACTAATTCCTCAAAGCCTTGTTTGATTTGCATCTTTTCACTTTCTTCGTTGTTGATTTCTATTCTATTTTAAATAACTAATTCCTAAAAAGGAAACCATCTCCCTCTTTCTTCTTGTGTGCATAATGTCTAATTAATAATTAAACATATCATCATTAATCATTTTTGGCATCGAGCATATTCTCTTACCATTCCTTTAATTCACTTTAGCCTCATGGTCTCAAATTGAGATCGAGATCTTCATGGAATTGTCCTTGTAGGTTATGATGTTGCTTCCCCTCATAATGATGTTGATTAACATCCTTTTGCAAATTGGGAAAATTCATAAGCCATTTCAATCTTGCACAATCCCCTCATAAACCCGCGGGTCTTCATACCTTAAGAAGCTCGACGTCGAGAGAGGATAACTGGCCTCAGACATTCCTTCCTCAACAAGAGAATAAAATTGCAGCATTGAACACTTGACCAATTAAGTTCATATGTTTCCACGATCATGCCAATTTTGTGTTTGGTGATGAGATAAATGAATAATTATACAAAACTCGGCTTGAGGGAGAATGGTCTTTATTCTCTTAGTACATCAGCATCCACATTAATCGTGCTTGGGGGTTACAAGAAATGTGTGTGCAAATTGCAATCTTTATGAATCTACCAGCTGTATTGCTACTAGCCACATGCTTCCACACGGATGGACTTCGGGAATGAAGGTGACACCTCTAGCTATGAACCTCCTTTCAACTATTATGCTCTATCAAACATCCCACATAATGTGTGGGCACTCTATGTTTTTAGGCATGACCATAGGTCTTCCTCATCCCTTTGCCCTCTTGTGTTGGTCCGTGAGTATCACACACTTCTCCATGATGGGACCCGATTGTCTCAAACTCAATCATGGCACCCATTGAAAATGTTCTTTCCATGGGTGTACAATCTTGCAGAAGCTTGACCTGAGCCTTCAAACTACAAGCTCAATGTTATGTGATTACAACTTTGGTTGCTATCATCTACACTATTTTGTTAGGAGCATTCACTTTCACAACTGATGAAGCTCATGTCTTGATCAATAGATTTGTGGTCAGCCCATAACTCTTCGACATTCTATGCATCTACTGCAAGTTTGAAAGATGTTTTCAAAGTTTGAATCCTTCCTCTAAATATTTCATCATCATATGACTCAAATCGTGTTTGAAACTTTGGATATGAACCGTTACACCATTACTCAAATATGGTTGTGAAATTATAATTATGGATTGAACTTTATAATTCTTGGGATTTGATCTTGAAATGAAATCACATGAACCTTTCTGAACATAGAATAAGCCACATTGAACCAACCAGACTGTAGGATCACTCTGAATTTTTCTTATGTTGAACCTACAAAGATGAGTCATTTGAACCACCAAACTTAGATACCTCTGAACTAATATGGATTCTTTGAACCTTGATTCTGTGGACTTAGGAATGCATTGAATCAAGATAAGCCATCAAGCCTGCAAGATGGACCATTTGAACTGCTTTGAACTACTTTGAACCTCAGTTCGAAGTGGTTCAAACTCTACACTTGAAGTTTTAAAATTGTGACCACCTTGGGTACTAACAGATAGATTATGTTATCCCCATAAAGGTAGCTTTAAATTTAGTATCTTTACAAATTTCTATTGAGTGGGAAATATTGATGAAAAAAAGAGCACAATTGGAGGTGAATTCTTCCTTAGAGGAGGAATGATAGCCTAGGCTGGCAAGAAACAAAATTACATAGCATAGTCAATTGTAGAACGAAAATATTTTGTTATAGATATGAATTTTACTCAAGTTTTTTGGATCAAATAATTTCTTGAAGGAATTCAAGAGAAAATGGAGGAACTAGTAGTGATCAACCATGATAACATGAGTGCTATCAATATATCAAAAATATGATCATACACTTGAAAACCAAGCACAAATCCATCAAGTACCATTTTTTGAGGGAAGAATTGCAAGAAAAAAAGGTCAAGTTGGAATATGTACCAATCATGGAACAAATAGTAGACATCCTCACTAAATCTCTTAAGAAAGATACATTTGACTATCTACAGAAATAATTAGGGGTCTTATCCCTATCCACCTTGAATTAAGACAAGTCACAAGGACATCAATCCATGATCGCAATGTATAAAAATATCAAAGTGGATTCATTAAAAACATGGGACTACTCCATAGGGGATAAATAATGAAAGAAACATGAAAGGAAATGTGATCACCTTTTGCATTGTTGTCAAAGAGAGAGAAGTTGAGAGAAAGGAGAGATAGGCTGCAGAAGATCAAGAAAGAAGCATGAACACACACTATCTCAGGGGAAGATAATGAAGGAAGGAAACCAAGTAGGAAATTGAAGAAGTGCCAAAATTACTAAGAAGAAGATCAAGCATGAAGCATGAACATGCACTATCTCACAAGGAGATAATGAAGGAAGGAAACCAAGTAGGAAATGTCAGAAGTTCCAAAATGACTAAGCAAAAGATCAAGTATGGAGCATGAACATGCACTATCTTTGGATGACATAATGAAGGAAGAAAACCAAGTGGGAAATGAAAGAAGTTAAAAAAAATTTACGTGTTTCCATCAAGACCAAAGGGGGGATGTTTGGACCAAAAGTATCAAATAATAACCAGTAAGAAGACCAATAGACTTAGTCATCAATGTTGATGCCATTACTAGTAACATAGACAAATATATCTAATCAGTATATAAGGACAAATAATAAAGGAACTCTAATGTGTGACCCTAATATAGAAGGGAAGTAAGGAAAGATGACAAGACAAGTGGAAAAAAATAAAGAAGGTAATCCTATAGGAACAATAAACAAAGTAACAAGATGACTCAACATAAAGGACATAAAGAAGGATGCCCATGACTTCCTATTCATGAAGAAGGAAACGAGTGCACTCATTGTCACACTAATGGTGATGGGAGAAATAATTGAGGAATAGTCAAAAGAATTCAAAATTTGAAGTATTTCTAGCAAATACAATTCACCAAAGACACATGGCATTCATGACTCTTGTACGAACATACCACAACCTGACAAGACTAGTATACCACTGCAATGGGAAAATGAGTTGGTAATATGGAGGGAATCCAAATTTTGAATTTCAAGGAAAACCCTTCCAAGTGAAGCATAAATATAAGTATAAAAGAAAACATAGCTGAAAGTGAGAAGGTTAAGTTGCTAAGTGATTTATCCTAAGATTTGAAAGAGCCAAGCTAAAAGTGGAATCTCATAAAGAAAATAAGAGTGATCAAGGAGAGATCAATCCTTCAAGGTTAATCTTATGTCAAGAAGAGGAAAGAGAGCCTCAATAAAAAAAAGAATATCATGGGCACGAAGTGAAGAAAGCATGAAAGTGATCAAAAACTAAAGTTTTAGAGCTTAGATAAGGAAGAGAAAAGTTGTAGACTAGTCGAGAGATCCAACCCAAGATCTATAAAAAGATAAGTTCATTAGCTAAACTATTATATCATTTTTATTGTTTTTTACTCACCTTTGCAACAAAAAAATTGTCTCGATGGTGGACCTTAACTAGTTATTTGTGTAAACCCCTTAACATGGTGACACATTAAGTTGTGTTTCTAAGTACTTTAACCAAGCTTCCCTTAATAGAGAAATTTCCTAATAGATCTCATCAAAGTCCCCTAACAGGATGACACCTAACAATGTCTTTGTAAACTTTTAATAGTGATAAGCTCTTGACTAGACACACTTCAAAAGAATGTGAAGTTGCAAGGGTTAACTCATGTAATGTAGTTTTTACACTAGTTGGGTTTTCACAAGATAAATATTGTGTTATGTGTTTCTATTTTTATGTTATGTATTTTTTCTTGACCCTAACTAGTTATGTTATTGTCTACACTAACCCATAGATAGAAGAGAAGCAAGATCTATAGTAAAAAGTGAAACCTAGTGAGTATACTAATTCAACTTGAACTAACCCACCCCCCCACCCCCCCACCCCCCCTCGCCCCACCACCGACCCCCATGTATACTAGCTTGCAGTTGGTACCAACACAACATGTTAGAGATAAAATAGTCCAAAGACATAAATAATTTTAATGCCAAAAAGGAGAATCAAACACAGAAAAAAGAAAATAATCTTGAATGCCAAGAAATACAATGAATGAGACATCCGAAACTACAAAAGAGAACCAATGTAAAACAAAACATGAAAGATAATAATTCATTTTTAAAATGGTAATACAATAAGAATTTACTTACACATGGGGACAACTACTTATTAAAATCTAAACAATGGGTTTACAAAATAATACATTTTGAATCATTTACCATGTAACAAGTACATATCTTTTATCAAATTTCTTTTTATTTCATGAAAAAGGTAAAATTTCTCAAAATTTAAGAAAATTACATTCCCATTAACACCTTCACATTTACTAATAGACACACTATTATATTATTTATAATTTTATCCCTTATACACATTATTAGAGGTCTGAATTGAAATGAAAGGAAAGCTTTCAATACTACAATGAGGTATCAATAAATAACAAATATGATTCATTCAATTTAATTTTAATTATGAGATCACATAGAATACTATGCACCATACTACACAAGGAGAAACATAATGGGCACTAAAAGCCAAAAATGGACACAAATCAATGACTCCAACTAAGGGTCATACATGCAAACAAGTCATACTAAGGTACCATAATATCAGTTATACCTCAAGGTTTGTCATTAATGCAATAGATAACATGCTACACGAAAGGACAACATAACCAAAGTATCCAAGGCATCCATGAGAAATCCATGAGAAATACACCAACCACATGGTCTAATATACTTGGATGAGGTTCTCAAAAATGGGTATCATCTATGCCTAAGAGGTGCAAAAAACTAGGAGATTCACTTCCTTCTCCTCACATTACATGAATCACATCTATAGATTTAGCAAGTTCATGAAACATAGGTATCCAATTAACAAGATCTCATGAGCTCACTAAGCTAAACACATGTGACCACTTATCCATAAAATATGCTACATGAGAAATATTGATGCAGGAGCATCCAATGGTGTAATGACAATCATGTATCACCCAAAAATATGCTTAATTTGATTTTCTATTTAAAGTGTGTTCATTTTTGAATACCCATTTGGGTCAAATAAATATTCCAACTCTCATAGCTCCACTATTGGCTTTATGGGTTAGATTTTTTGAGCACCTTGGGATACATGCCAATGCAAAAAATAGGTTATTTTTGTAACTGAGCCATAATTATAATGGGTTAGAGGGTGTGAGTTTAAGGTATGATTATTGTAATCTAAATCACTCCAAGAAAAGAATCAGGTTAAAAGGGTTTATGGTTTGAAAGTTATTGTCATTTAAAGTAACAACACTTCAAAGCCAGATTTGAAGCATTAAACGGAATTATAAAGGCCCAAAAAATGGGGAACAAGAAATGTTGGTTAGTAGGGCTATAAAGAACTTGGAAAGATTTCTAGAAATGTAAATAATTCATCAATCAGAATCCCAAATCAAAAGTTATGCTTCCTAGAAGTTGGACTACCATTTCTGGATTCTTCTAATTTTCCACTGACTTTTGACATGTTTTCTAGAACCTTCTATTTTGGAAGTGGATGCCAAATGACATATTCTAAAATGTATTCCTAACCCTAAACCTAATTTGGTTTACTTAAGGATGTTTCAAGCATTGTAAAGTCAGTTTTTGGTGGAGTTTGGGAGAAGGTAATGTGAGAAGGGTTATCTCTAGAATTTAATAACATTGTAATCCCATAGGGCATGTAATAGAGCCTATTTTAATTTTACTAAATGTAATAGTATATTACTTCTAATAATAACATTTCCCCTCTCCTATTGTGTTCATTTTATCTTTGGTTGAGTCCTCATCAGTGGTATCAGAATGGGAGTTCCTAAGCGTGTGGACAGATGTCTAAATGTGAGGTAGTTTTCTCCAAGACTATGTGGTTGTGGCTTTTGATACAAGAAAATGTCTCTAAGAATGGAGTGTGGTGGAAGGGCTAGAGTTTTTACTCCTAAGGTCAGAGCTCTCCAGAGACATGTCCAGACATTACAGGAGGAGATCTATAGAGAGATAAATGTTGTCGTAGGTGATGAAAGTGAGGAAGATAATGAGGAAGAAGGAAATATTGGGTAGGAAGGGGAAGGATATGGATAAGTCCTAAACTAGGAAGGGGAGAGGATTTTTAGGGTCATTTCCTAGATGAGTTGATCAACTAGATCAATGAGCTAGAGGAATATTTTGAGTATAAGGATATTAGGGACCCTACTAGGGTTAAGTTTGAAAAGGCCAAAATGAAAGGCCATGCCAAAATTTGGTGGCAAGAAATTCAATTAGAAAGAAATAGAAGAGAAAATGAGAAAATCACAAGATGGGATTACATGGTGGACAAACTAAAGAAGTAGTTCATTCCTATTGATTATGAGCTTGATTTGTTCAAGAAGATGAAAAGTTAAAGAAAGTGGGAAAACTAGTCCAACAATACACAAAGGAATTTCTATTGAGTCCTTATTAGGGTAAGGCATGTAGAAGCAAACAAGGAGAAGTTTTCCTATTACTATAGTGGGTTAAGACCTAACATTTAGGAGGAGTTAAGTCTGGTTAGAATGACTAGGATTGAAGAGGCATACCATTTTTCCTTGTGAATTAAGGAGAAACTAAACAAAAAGTTTGATGCAAGGAAAAGAGGGTACAGTCAAGGAGGAAGGGGTAGTGGTAGATCATTTGAAGGCCAAAATGAGAACAAAAGAAAAATGAAGATATGGGTACTAGCCAAAACCAGAGGAATGAGGGTTTCAACCACTCCCATAATCAAAAATTTGGAGATCAAAGAGGAAGAGGTAGAGGACATGAAAAAGATTCAGGAAGAGGAGGCTTTCATGGTACCTATTTTCATTTCAATGAAGAAGGTCATCATGGCTTTGAATGCCCTCAATAGCAAGGAAGGACATATAGAAGTATTGATGATCAAGAAAGGGTTACTCATGTGGATGATGATGCATAGTCATCACATTCAAAGGATGCAGAAAGAGGAGAGGTTTTATTTAACAGAAGGGTCTTACTAAGAAGTGAGACTAAACTTGGACAAAGGAGGAGTTTATTTCATACCAAGTTCAAGTGCAAGGGTAAATATTGTGATGTGATTGTTGATGGTGGAAGCACTAACAACTTGGTTTTAGAGGAAATCTCAAAGCTAAAGATCAAGAGGGAGAAACACCCCCAACCCTATCGAATTGCTTGGGTGTAGGATAATCATAAAGTCTTGGTTAGTGAGAAATGTTTGGTAAAGTTCAAGACTAGGATTTACCATGACAAGGCTCTATGTAACATCATTCCAATGGATATTTTCCTTTTATTTTTGGGAAGGCCATGGTAGTTTGATAGACATACTATACAATACAATCATGCAAATACATACTCTATGAAAAAGGATGGAGATCGCCAAAATTGAAGCCCTTGATAAAGGAGGGTGAAAAGGTATGTAGTAGTGCTAGGGTATGATCCTGTGAATCAACTCCAAGGTTCCAAGTGATCTCACAACCTACTAGAATCCATTCAGTTGAAAATAAATGTGATTATTCACAAGGAGGACTTTTCTAGTTCATTTGATTTTGGATGAGATAAAGAATCTATTCACTGCTACAAAATAAACACACACAAAAGAACTATGTTTTTGTACTTCTATTTTATTTTTTATGAATTTAATCTAACAATGCAACTAATATGAATTCCTAATCTAACATGGGGTTAGTAAAGAAAATAACAAAAACTTTAAAACAAATAATGCGAAAGTAAAATCCTAATGGACATAAGCTATGAAAACAACATGTCTACAAGTTAAGCTTTCAAAGAAATTGGTGGGTAACCAATAAGAATGGGAGCAACGCTTCCTCAATTCCCGTGATGTAATTTTCAATGGGAAACTTTAATAATCATATGATGTTTCACTCTTCAACAAATTGCAAGGCCATGGAAAGTGTGCACATGTGACACAAGGAGTTATGCAGACATAATTTGATGATTTCTTCTCAAGCTAGATACATCAGTGAAATTTTTTAAAATTGTAGCAAACACTAGAACTAAAGAGATCACACAACCAAAAGCAAAGCAATAAACTTTTGGCTCAATCACAATTCCGTGAACATAAATTGACAAAAAAATGAAAAATTTAAGAAAGAATCACTACACTCCAAATGCAAGCACCAAAAGCATAATTTTATTACAAAATAACAATGGCTCCAATTACATATTACAATGGAATATTTATAAGAAATCATCTCCTCAATTTTTTTTGTGAGTGAGAGATATCTTCATGCTATCAAATTCTTTTAATTTAATAAAAAAAACTAATTATATACAAACTAACAATCAAACTAATGCTCAGTAGGACTCCATCTATTTTTATTCATTAATTGGATGCACGAGACTTTACATGTCATAGGAAAAAGAATTTATGAGAGGAGAAAGAATAAGAAATCCTCCAATCAAAGTGGTAGTATCTAGAAGTGCCAAAAATAGAATTTGGTCCTTCACTGAGCATCTATCAGAGTTAAATTGTCATTAGAATGCATTTTCGATCCATGGAAAGCTCTATTTTTGGAACTAGTAGTTAACTATCGATGTACCTCTTGAAAAGTGTACCTATAGACCTATGAACTTGCATAGCTGTGGACCTACGGATCTACAGACCTATGCACCTACATTCCTCAAAGATCCAAAATTGAAAAATTTCACTAAGTGTCAAAATTGAAATTCTAGATTCTAGATTTTGTTATCCTTCATCCCAAAGCTATGTGAAGATGTTTGCCCTTGAATTTATTTATAATCTCAGCAATTTTGGTTGCATCCAAAAGATCTAGAGAATCATACTTGTCTTAGACCTTTTGTCTATAGTTGTCTACTTCAATTTGGGCCTCAGAAAAATCCCTGAGTTTTATATCCAACTCTAACATGGCTTCCTCTGTCTTGAATGTTTTCCTAATGTCATCCTAATTAGAAGCTTCCTCAAAAATCTTCTAGAACTTCTCTACTGATACCTCTATGGGTATTAGTTTCTCCCATTCATTATCTTCAAAAATATTAAGACATGTGTCACTATAGTGCTTCTTTTCTTCCAAAATTTTCTCTTGGGCTAGGTCCTTGAGCTAGTGGATCTCCGCATGTAATGTTTCCATTACTTTATTACTATCTAATATCTTCTCAATCTAATCATCAATCAAATCTAAATCTTCTACTATATACACATCTACCAAAATCCTATATCTCTGCCCTTTTATGGCTTACAAAACCTATAAATTCTTACTCCATGCCTACACTTCATCCATTATACTGAAATCCTTCTTCAAAATTGCTACCATTTTGCCTACATTCTCCTGTGTAGCATGCAATAACTATAAATTTATCTTGATGATTAAAACACCTTTTCCTCAAAATTTTCTCACCATTTCTAATAGGATTTCAAAAATGGATTTAGATGCACATCTCCCCCTTCTCTAAGTACAACATTTAGAGTCTGTTCGGGGTGATTAGGATCTAGAGGACCAACAACTTTGGCTAAATATCCTTGTAAGATTTCATTTTTCCTACAAAGCATCCTGATTTCAACCCCTTCTTCCTCTAGGCTTCTAAAAACTTCCTTTAATCCCATTGTCACTATTAATTCTATGGTATCTAGTGTGGGCTTCCTGAGCATGACCTCTTTAATTTGATAATCTTATAGGCTTAAGTCTTCTACATCTGCATCCTGAGGAGGGATAGCAACTTTTGCAAATAAATCTTGATCTTGAGTACTGTTAATGAATGTCAATGGTCTTGCCTCCTCTGATGGGGACTAAGGTTTTCTTAGAACTTCAGTCAACTTGATTTTATCCTCTTCATTTGCATGGAGTTATGGCTTCCTATTTCTCATGATTTCCTTCCTTAGCCACCTTGGAACTTGTTCAAATAAAGTCCCACCTCTCAAGGATGAAGGAGTATGCTCAGCCACTACTTTCCCCTTATCACTCTTCTTAGGAATTCTTTCTCTTTGTGATGGCTCCCCCTTAGTAGTCTTAGTTTCTATGGAGCCTATAGTTTGAACCTCATTGTCTTAGGAGGCTTGTTGAGAATACTTGACCATTCATCCCTCTTTAGACACTTCATCATTTCCATTTGTTGTGATTCTTCATCTTGTAAAAGCTCCCTTTGAACTGGTTCTTCTTTTGAACTTGGAGGTGGAGGAATAATAGAACCATTATCCAGCATTGCAACCTATACTAAGGATGAAGGAGTAAGATTAGGACCCTATGATTCTGGAGGCATCTACATCCAGTCCTTCTATTAGGGCTCACCTATCAAGGTATCCCTAATCTTATCCCCAATTAGCTCCATCCCTATGGGCATAAAATCAAAAATTGACATATTGAATATGTCATCACCCTCTTCATTCTAATCATCCACCCATTGTTGTACTTCATCCTATGAAGTACTTATTTCTCAAGGTTCTTCTAGGATGAATGGTGGTCTCATCATGGAACTTCTCCTCCTTTCTTGTTCTATGGCTCTATTTAGCCATGTTCTTCTTGGTAAAGGCACATTTTCCTCTTCATCTTCCTCTTCTTCTTCTTCTCCCTCAAGAATAGGTTTTAGGAAAGATGCGAAAGGAACCATCTTCTAATCACCCTTTGCCTCTTCTTCATGGGGACCTTGATCTTATTTTATTTCTTAAAGGCAAAAGGGGATGTTGGTTCTACCTATGAAGGAGAGATTTTTTGGCTTTCACCCTCTATCACTTCTTGGCTGGGTGTAGCTAGTGGAAATTGAGGGTTTGGCTAGTCTCGAGAAGCTCTAGTATCTTTTGGCCCTTGCACATTTACTTTCTACTATTGAAGAAGTTCTTGGACTTTGCCCTCTTATGTTTCAGCTCTTTGAGGAGAACTCCTCTTTCTTTTTCCCTTTCCTTTCTTCTCTGAAGGGAAATAGTATCCAATTGGATGATCAAGTCAGTATACTATTTTTGGCCTTATTGGTGACTAGGTTGCAAAGGTAGGGATGGTAATCTTCTTCCTCTTCCCTTGACTGGGTAGGCTTGTGCATGAAAAATTATAGTCTCAAGTGTTGGATCAAGTTGAAATGGTTTCATGATCCAATCACGTGTCATCTTGATGACATGCCTTTCCTAATGATTAATGTCATCATTCTCCTCTCTGTCAACCTTGACATTCATTATGGTCCTTTCCTTGATTTTATCTGTGTTGAACATAGGGTCAAGTAGCTCCCTAGAATCTTATTGTAATATACCCTTAGTAATGCTTACATTTAAAGCCTTCTTAGCCAAACACAAAGTCATCCTATAAGTGTCCTTGATATGAACATCATAGTCATTTGTAACATTCATCCAATGATCTTCAATAGCTTCTTTGTGTTGAAAATCCTTGCCTGCTAGACTCTAAACTTTCCCAATATTGTCAAAACATGGCCTAGGAGAATTTTACTCCTTAAGGGGATATTTCTTCCATTCCCATTCAAAATATGAAATATCCTATTTCTACTTAACTTGGTATGGTCTTGACTAGGGGCCATGTCCAACATGGTCTTCATTGCATCCTAACCCTGTCATATGCAAATTCAATCTATCATGCATTCTCCAACAAAACAAGTCTATCACTAGGATATCTAGGGAGCTTCTTTAGATTGAGAGTGGCACTAGCTACCCTTAGATATGTGAATGTTTTAAAATGAATGAAATAGGCCCCAAGTGTCATAATCTGCATCATCAGATAATCTTTTTTCATAGTCTCCCTCTATAAATTGGATGGTAGCAAATATGAATGCATCATTCACAATTCTATATTCCTTGTTATATCCTAAGAGCTTTTTCTTCACCAATTGAGGGTAGATTATATATGACCAAGCATTGGGAGCCTACATGTTGCCCTTCCTATACAACCTAGGATAGTTTGTTGCCCTTGTAGCTAGAAGATTCACCAAATATGAAGTCATATAGAACTTTCTCTTGTCCTTAACTACCTCCAATTGTTCACCTAAGCTTTCACTCAATGTGGTGGCCTAGTTAAGTGGAATCCTTGCCATTTTGATAGTCTCAATAAAACTTATCATGAAAAAATTCAAGTGTCTAGCTGCTGGAAAACCCATTACTCTACTCAAAAGAATGATAGAGTATCATATATCTTCTTTCTTGTACCCCCTTGTCATATCCACCTTTCCTATTGCATTCCCTATAGGAGTCTTCTCAATAAGATAAGAGTACTAGATGATCTTAGTAGCCTCATTTAGGTGTTCCCTATACCATCTCTTTGTTGCCTCATAGGTAAGTCTGATGAATTGATCTGCCCTAGGGAGATGAAATACCCTCTCAATGCTATCGGCTTGGAGGTCCAAGAAAACTTCTCCAGTCATGTTCTTTACCACCCTTTCCTTGGGAATAAAGTGTTCTTCTAGTGTTGTTATGAGTTCTAATGATTGTACTAAGGTCAAGTGTGAAGCTAGATTTACCAACCCTAATTAGATCAATTCAGATACCATAGCTAATCTTTCCTTGCACTTGTTTTAAATCCTTAAGAACTCTCCCAAATCAATGTGTCCCAAGTCTATATCCTTAATCTCAGTGTAGTCATCTTCAAATCTTGACTTAGATGACACACCTTGGAACTTGAACACAATAGGCTTTAGTGCCATTTTCTTGCTAGATGAAGATGTCATTATATTTGTATGAAAAAATAAAGATGATCATTAGTTCAAAATCAAAATCACCATAACATTATGATAATGCTTAGCATTATCCTAAAAAATTAAATGCATGAAAACATCCAATTATCCTCTTTTCCCTCAAAACAAATTTTTAAATATAAGGTGTAGTCTTGTGCACCATATCAAGTGCATAAGTGCACATCTCGTTTGGCATTTTACTTTGGTTATGGGTGTGCACTAGCGCACCAGATTAGGTGTGAGAGTGCACACCTTGTTTTTTGTTTCATTTTTTGTTTGGTGCACACTTGTACACCATTCTAGGTGCATAGGTGTATATCAAACATTGAATGCCTTTTTATTTTTAGCTTTATGTTTTTTGGGGCTCAATAGTATCACACCATGCCAGGTATGCTACTGCACACCCCTAAGTGTTATTGTGTTTTTAGGTTTTAGCAAAGAGTTTTGGTGCATATCAGTGCACTTGGGAAGGCGCAGTGATGCATGCCAACATTCTTTCTTAGTGTGTTTGTTTGTAGGGAAAGGTGTAGGTGATGTAGAGGAGGGGGAGATGAGCACACTAGATGTGGTGTGGAGATGCAATGAAGTAAGGAATAGAGACACTAACATGAAAGGCACACCTCATGGATGTAGGAGCTACATTTGGGGAGAGTTGTCAAAGAAAAGTGGAAATAAGAACATAAGGTAAGAAAGGGGAAAGGGGATGGGGTCTTATATAGCCCCACCCACCTTTGGTGGTGCACAAATGCACGTTTGCATAGGTGCATAGGTGCACAAATGTGCATCACCAAAAGGTGATACACTTTTTCCCTTTTTAAAACTTGTCCCCTCTTAATAAGTTGATTCTTATTGACAAGATTTCTCCACCAAGACCTAGAATGTGAACTTAGGGGTAGGTAGGACCTCAAAATTGTTTTGAATCCTAGACTAAAAGCCCAAAATAAAGTAGGGGGTCCCCATTTCCTAATTGAAATGGGGCATGCATTGTGAAACCACAACAAATAGCCCCAACCAAAGGAAGAAATGACAAAGGCATTTCTTCATCAGCAAGTATCTTTTCAACATGTGTCAAACACTAATTGAATCCTAGAAATTCCAAGAAAATTTCAAATTTCTTCATAATCAAAAAATTTAGGATCTAAAACCTTGAAGCTTAGTGTGTGTTTTTTGTATTTATTTCCTTCAACATCTCAAGATGTAGTCTATCAAAGTTTTCCAACAACATGGAAACAATCTTCCACCCCTCCTAGCTCATTCATTAAGAATCTTCATGAAGGTTATTTATTGATTACTTTCTTGACTAGATGAGAGAATTATTTTGAGGGCTCTTAACAGGTTGTCACTTTCTTTTAATTTTATAGAAAATTTTGAAAAATTGCTCCATGTAGTTCATAATGTCACTATTTGATGAAGCAATGTTTTGGTACAAGATACTTCATTTTGAAAGTGTATCTTTTTGCCACTTCAGATCTTTTAGAATCCTTCAGTCTTAACACCATATTTTCCTTTTATTTTCTTTTTATTTTCTTTTCCTTTTTTTCTTTTTTTTCTTTTCTTCTATATCCTAACTACACTTAGATTGTGTAGCCAAGACATTAGTGTCATTTATTGGATTCAATCCTCTATGAACATCCCTTAGAACTTTTTAGAAATTCTCATGCCAAGGAATGATCTTAGCAATCCTTTGAGAAGACCCTTTCTATTTGAACCAATTGGGGTTTGAATCATCCCCTTGCTACCTTCAACCTTAATTTTGCAATGCCTAAGACAATCAACTTTTTAGATTTACAAAGTGCTCAGAACATGCTGGTCTAGAATCTTAAATTTAAGACTAAAAGTCCCCCTATTTTTGCAAGCAACATCTGTTGCTTAGTTGGTATAAGACACACAATCATATAAATATTTTGACAAAGAAATACCTCTTCCTAAAATTGGAACCAAAAGAGTAGTAAGTAAGATATCTTGAGATAAAATCTCAAGTGCACCTCACCCCCCAGGACTAACACAACTTTGAAAACAAACACATGACTGAAAGAAAACACACAACTGAATGTAAACATGCAACTAAAGGAAAACACACTTGCAAAAATAAACACACTTGTGGAAATAAACCCTAACTAATTGCAGAAATAAAATTCAACTAATTTTATTTTTATTTTTTTAGGATTTAAAATAATGTTTTAGGAATTGTCCATTGACTAGAAATGGAAGAAATTCCCCCTATAAAGAACTAAGCTTGAAAGTATTATCTTCTAGAATCTCCAAAATCTAATAAGGGCCAATCCACAAGCATTGAATCTTGGTGTGGTTGCCTAGCTTTTCTTTTGCATCATCCCAAAGTAGAACAAGGTCAAAAATCCTAAATGATTTTATCATGGCCCTCTTGTCGAACCATCTCTTTACAACAACTTGATGTTTAGTCATGTGCTCTAATGCGGCTATCATTTTCTCATCCATCTCTAAAAGATTTATCAATCTAATTTGTACTTTATCAGCATCTTCAACATATCCATTCATGAATTTCAAAATAGATTTCCTGAGGTTGAGCAAGAATACTGGTTTTTTTTTATAGACAAGATAATATGGAGAAGTCCCCAAAGAATTCTTGACCCTTACTCGATCTATCCATAAGGCATATTTGAGTTGTGTATGCCAATATTTAGGATTCTCCTTTAATAATCATCTTATTACTATGATCAAGTTCTTGTTTGTAGATTCTACTACCCCATTTCCTTGCAAGTAATAATTCAAAGAGAACTTGATAATGACCTGATTCTCAAATGCCCATTGAGTTAAGAATACCGATGCAAAAGCTGATCCATTATTGTACACTAGAGTGAATGGCATCCCAAATCTAGTAACAATGTGTTCCTTCAAGAAATCTATCACCACCTTGTCAGTGCAATTTTAGAAAGTTTCTGCCTCTATCCATCTTGTATAATAATCAGTGGTTGTAAGAATGTAGGTATGTCTAGTTGATGATGGTTGATTAACTAGACCAATCAAATCCAACCCCCACTTTGTGAAAGGTTGTGCCTCATATATGGGTTGTAGTGGCATTGCTAGGTGTCTTTCTCTATTAGCACTAGTTTGGAAAATTTTACAAGAGCACATGTACTCAAAAGTGTCCTTGAATATTGTGGGCCAAAAATAACTTGATCTTAGAATCATATGAGTCATCACTTCTGTCGAACCATGCCCTGTACCATACTTGTCATGAAATTGTTCTAGGACTTTCTTCACTTCCTCATGTCCTAAGCATTTTAAGTAGACCCCTTCATAGTTCCTTTTGTACAACTTGTTGTCTTGTAGCATATAGGATTCATACTTCATTTTAAGTCCTCTATGTTGTGAACTATAAATCCAACTGGGGCACCGATTCTATAGGAGATAGTAAACAATATCCTAGTACCAGATGTCTTTTACCAAACCTTGACTATTGGAGTTGAAGAAAGCCAACTCCGAAGATGCTCAAGATTACCTGCATGCAAAAACCTATCAAAGAGAAGCCAAGAAGAGGAAGAGCATGGAGCAAGGGAAAAACCCTAAATGGACATGAGAGACCACATATGCAAACACAAGAGAAAATGTATTTACAATGAGAAGTGATATGATATGATGAAAATACAATGAGAGAGAGGTCGCTTATAAAGAGCTCATGAAAGCTTTTAGAACAAGTTGGAAGGTGGTAGAAGATAAGCTTGACAACTCATCACACATTCACAAAAGATGGAACATGCTAAAGGGAACAAACTCTTGTGTTATCAACAACTAACCACAACATGCATTAAATACTAAATATTAAATAAATGCATTTACCTAAGTAAGCTTAAGTAATAGAATAAATAATTAATAAAAAATTAATTATTTACTCTAACACCCCCCCTTAAGTGCAACTTAGGGAAATGCCTTAAGCTCACAAAACTAAGATGAGTCCAGGATGGGTCCTGACAATGAGGCCATTTTAGGTACCCAAGTGCAATGCAAGAAGATGCAACCTCTGTAAATGGGGAAAGAGAGAAAACCACATGGGAAAAACCCTCCCCCAAAAAGAGGTAAGAACCTAGTGAAGAACTGAAGAAGCCTCCAACTAGGGAAATGTCCCCTAAAATAGGAACAAGGAGTGATCATGAAGAAGCATCACTGAAGCATGAAAAAGCCACAAATTTGCCAAACTACTAATCTGAAGAACCTCCATGGAAGAAGAAGGCATGAACCGAGCATGTCTATATGGTAGATGATCCATCTCACTGAAATGCATAGGTAGCCAGCCACTGCAATCGCCTTGTATATAGGATCAACCACTGAATACATAGTTCACACTATCGAACCATCAAACCATGGATGCATTAGAACAACAACATAACCCCCCCTTAATGCAGACAAGGTGTAATGATAGGCAACTGAGAAGGTGGGCAAAAGTCTCCTGCAGATGAACCAAGAATGACGAGAGAGGAAAAGAGGTACAAACACCTATAAAGACACGGTCAAACTGACTCTACATGGGGCTAATTTCATGGAAGGGACACTCACTTGACAAAGGGAGAATGCCTAAAATAGCAAACAACAATCCCCCCCATGGTGCTTTATAAAAAATAGTGCATGTACAATCAACTCAAAACAACGTTCATGACCCGTAGAATGCAAAGTGGCACTTTATCTCAGTGCAATACATAAAAGTGCTTCAAAATGATAGCTACAGTGATCAAAACTAAAAAAAAGCTGCAACAAAAGAAAGTACAGCCAAAAACAAGAGAATCCATGCCAAGAAAATGATCCTTGGGCCTAAAACACTCAAAATATCCACCATATAGCAAAAATGCCAAAACTATGATAGAAAGAGCATGGCCCAAAAACTAAGAAAAATGACTACATTTTTGAAAAGGTGACAGAACCAGCTTTCCAAAAATATAAATTTTTCAAAAAATAGGCATGGGATGCAAAAGATATGCTTGCCAGAGTCAAAAACACAACTACGGACTTTAACTGAAAAATAGGCAATAAAAAAATCAAAACCTAAAAATACCTACACCAAAGTCTTCATCTCGAAACCAACTTTTTGGCACTTCTTTCTGATCAGAAAAATTACCTCTGTATGCTCAAGTTATGGCCAAAAAACTAACATTAGGTCCAAAATAGAATTAGAAGAGGTGCATGCAAGGTCTGATGATGCAAGTGTGATGTCAGGCTAACATTAGCAGTCCGCTACATTAAAATTGATGATTTCTAGGCCGTCACAGCAAAAAATATGCCACATGGTTGCCATGTGGTAGTGCCACATGGAAAAATGTTGAGGTGGCAGGGGCCATGTGGCAAAGCACCACGTGGCAGCCCTGCCACATGTCACGCAGTGACAAGCACTGTAGATGTGTCAAAAAATGCTAAATAACCACTGACTCAAGCATTGACTATACTGGGTGGAGACCAAAGTGCAAGAACTAGCAAAGGTGGTGGGAACAAGAGCAGAGGTGGAGTTTGGCGGTGTAGCCTGCAGAGAGCGATGGACAGGAGGAGCTCGGCAGCACAGCAACTGAGGGTGGTGGCACAGTCTGCCAACTACTGACGCTCTACAACAGGCTACGATCGGTGGTAGAGGAGGCTGCAGAAGTGTGGGGGTAGCACCATGGTGGCATGGGGTTGCTACTGCGGTGGCGCTCCCAATATATATATATATATATATTTTTAAAATTTTTTAAATGTCGATCCATCCATACAACCGTACAGAATGCCTTGAAATGAAAAAAAAAATTCCTCCCGGAGCTCTGTCTCCAAAATTGAAAAGTTTTATATGAATCCTGACTACAAATGGCCTTTCGGATCCAATGGTGATTTCCATTTGGGCCTAATGTGCTCCAAAAAATTGCTGATACCCTTACTTGAAGAAAAAATGCACAAACAAACTAGGGTTTGTGACTTCAAAAATCCTTCAACGAAGCTGCAACAAGAAGGCTCTGATACCATGTTGGAGTTGAGGAAAGCCAACTCCAAAGACACCCAAGATCACCTGCATGCAAAAACCTATCAAAGAGAAGCCAAGAAGAGGAAGAGCATGGAACAAGGGAAAAACCCTAAATAGACATGAGAGACCACATATGCAAACACAAGAGAAAATGTATTTACAATGAGAGAGAGTTCACTTATAAAGAGCTCATGGAAGCTTGTAGAACAAGTTGGAAGGTGGTAGAAGATAAGCTTGACAATTCAGTACACATCCACAAAAGATGGAACATGCTAGAAGGGAACAAACTCCCGTGTTGTCAACAACTAACCACAACATGCATTAAATACTAAATATTAAATAAATGCATTTACCTAAGTAAGCTTAAGTAAAAGAATAAATAATTAATAATTAATTAATTATTTACTCTAACATTGACCAATATCAACTTGAGATACTATCATTTTCTTCTGATATTCAGTATCTATTTCTTTCTCAAACTTAAATTTCTTTTCATCACCAATCTAGTTATCAGCTATCATTCTTGACAATACTTGACCTCTAACTAATTTCATAGGTTGGATCTCTAGGTCAAACTCTTGAAGTATTTCCATCCATTTTCCTTAACTTTCACAAAGTTCATTTTGCATCAGCAATGTCTTTACTCCTGAGTTAGGTATGATAGCATACACCTTACTCCTCAGTATGTAATGGAAAAACCTCTTTACCACTTTAAACAAGGAAAAAGACTGTTTGTCAAGTTTAGAATAATTCAACTTAGCATTTCTTAGCAGGCAACTCATAAAAGCAATAGGTCTTTCATCTTCCTTCTCCTTTTTCTAGGCCAAGATCCCTACACACAAATTCTCTAAAGAAAAGGAGTATATCTTAAAGGGAAGGTTGTAATTAGGGCTTACAAATATTGGGGCTATGGAAATGGCTACCTTAATATCCTCGAATGATTTCTTTACCTTGTGAACCCATTCCATTTTAGCTCCCTTCTTGACTAAATCATTAAGAGGATGCACAATCTCTATAAACCCACTTATGAATTTTCACACAAAATTTATCTTCCTAATGAAATACTTGAGTTCCTTCTAATTGTTGGGTCATTATAACTTCAAAATGGCTTCAAATCTATCAAGATCAATAGAGATGCTAGCTTCAACGATGACATGACCAAGGAGTTTTCCCTTAGTGACCCCAAATGAACACTTCTTGGGATTGAGAGATATGTCATATTTATGACACCTATTGAACACCTATCTTAGATTAGCAATGTGAGTAGTTCAATCCTTTGAAAAGATAGTCAAGTCATCCATATAGATAACTATACATCTATTAATCAATCTCTTAAAAGCTTCATCCATGGCCCATTAAAATGTAGCTGCTGCATTAATCAATCCAAATGGCATTCTCTTGTAGGTGAAGGTTCCTCATTTGGTCATAAAGGTAGTCTTTAATCTATCTTCTTATTCTACCATTACTTGATTATAGCCTAAATATCCATCCAAGAAAGACATCATTTCTGAATCATTCACAATTTGTAAGACTTCATCTAGTGAGGGTAATGGGTAATTGTCCTTCTGAGATGCCAAGATCAAATTGCAAAAATCTACACAAAGTCAAATCTCTCTAGTCTTCTTTCATACAGGAGCTAAATTAGCCACCCATGTAGAGTGATGCACAGGGAAAATAATTTTTACATCCAACAATTTCTTGACTTCCTTCATCATGAGAGGCTCAAAGATGGGATTGATTGGTCTTTGCCTTTGTCAAAAAGGTTTGGCATCAAGTTTGAGTGGAATACCATACGTAATAATTTAAGGATCATATGTCTTCAGTTCTTCATAGCTCTAGGTGATGGAATCCTTATTCCATGAGAAATTCAAGCATGTCTTCCCTTTCTTGTAAACTACATGCTTTGCCAATCCTTACCATCTTGGGATCATCCTCTATTCCTAAATTGTATGAATTGGATTCCTTGATACCTTTTTCTTTAGTGGTTCTTTTACTAAACATAGACTCATCACAGTCCAAAATGCACTCCAACTTGATCATGCCCTTGGGAATAGTATTACTTTTCAAGTTCAAGATTCCATCTTCATCTTGAGTTGCAATATCTTTAGGTGCATCATCCAGAGTGTCATCTATTTCTTGTCCCTTAAAGTGGCCGTTGCACATAATAAATTCTAGAATATGTTGATCATCCTGAAAAACTTGGAATTTTGTGATATTGTCAAGAATAGATAGAGCAACAACCAATTCAACTAAAAATCATTTCAAATTTGTTCCTTCAACTGGCTACAATGTGCTTGCTAAAATAACAAGGGCATCTACTACCATTTTTTTCCTTCTTGGAATAGACTTTATGTTTAGAGCTTTGAAGTTGTCTAGTAAATCCCATACCCTTTTTCTATAAGCAAGAAACCTCTTATCATTACAAGAATATAGTGATTTCACTTGTTGAGTAACCAACTGAGAATCTCCTTTGACTATGAGAGTTGTAACTCCTTTCTTCAGTGCAAAGAGAAGTCCTCAAATTAATTCTTCATATTCTGTAACATTGCTAGTACACCTAAATTACAATCGATATGCTATGTAGAAAGACTTACCTTTTGGACCAATTAACTCAATACCTACACTAGCTCCTGATTTGCATTTGGAACTATCAAAGAAAAGTGTCCAAATTGGGTTTTCCTTGGGTTTTCTAATCTTATGCTTATTTTTCCTCAATTTTTCTTTTACTTGAGCTTTAAAGGACTATTTCTTAGGAACCCATTGCAATTTTTCATGAGGCAAACTTGATGATTCTCCATTATGAATTCTTGATAGAGGGGGTGTGTGTCTTTCTTGTTTGTCTTGAATTTCCCCTATCGGTTCTTTAATTTCTTCAACTTTAGGTAGAGGACAAATGACCACTGATGTCCATCCTTGGCCTTTTATGTATGATCTTCTTCTTTGTACTTTGATCATTCTGGGTGGAGGAGAAGACAAACCTCCACCATCTAAAGAGGTATCGCTATATGATGCATTTTGATCTTCCATTTCCCCTTCAATCTCTTCAACTACATTAGATGTGTTTGCAAGACTTTGGTTTTCTATAGCTTCATTTTATGGGTCATCGACTTCCTTTACTCCCACCATTTGTGTTAATACCTTAGCAATTGCTTCTTGACATGATGAACATTTGAACTTTGAATGGCTAACTTTCTGTAATTGACAAAATCTTGGAAGGAGGAGAATATTATGGTTGGCTTCTTCTCCTAGACATTTTAAGTTAGCCATCATATGGCCTATGAATTGTGTTATGACCTCATCTTTTGGGATTGAAATCTTGGAGTCCATATCTTGATTGTTTGGTTTTCTAATCAAAGTTGTATCAAAAACCATCACCTATAGGAGCCTAAATCTATTTGTAAGAAGGCTACCTCATTAGGAGCATTGTAATTAGTGATCATATTTTTTTAACTTTGGATCAACATCTATTTTGATTTGATTATTTAGACCTTTCCATGGTAACCAAAGCTAAGTGAAATCTATGGAAAACCATCCCCTTAGACACTTCATCCATTCTCTATTGAGGAGTACTCCATATGTCTCTGGGATATCAACCACATGTATATTAGTTACATCTTGAATTTGTGGGTCAATTGTTAACTATATCTACGCATCCTTCAATACATCTATGACTTTCACCTCTATTTTATCCAACTGTATCACTATCTAGTTGGTAGGTTAAGGGTTGACCCCTAACTTTTGTGCTATGGATAACTGAATGACATTGCATGAACCTCCTGAATAAATAAGGAAATTATGAAGATTCTTCCTATATATTATGATACTAAGCAAAAATTGGGGCACCTCTACCTTGTCTTTAAACATAGTGGGCAATGCCTCCACAACATTAACTTGTTGTGACACCATCTTTTGAGGGGTAGTATTTTCATTGTGGGAAGTCTTTATATGATCTAGGGTCTTGATAAGTGCCTCTCCTTATTGTGGAAAATTTTGCAACATGTCAAACATGGACATATTGGCCTTTGTTTATTTCAAGTCCTCCACCGTACTATATTTTTTGGTAGACCAAGCAGGATTTTTCAATATTATTGGTACATACACTTGGTTCTGATTTTGTTGTCCTACACATGGTGGTTTAACTAGTGTCAAATTGTTGCTCACACTTGGATTAGGATGAGTTGGTTGTAGTGCTTCAAAAATTCCATCTATTAGATGTTCCTTTCTACTTCTCAAGTTGTACGTATTCTGATTGTCATTATGAAAAGTGAACATCTCTTCATGCTGAAGGTCAAGTTCTTGGCTGAATGGAAATTAGAACTCTTCATCAACTAACTATTCTACCTATTCATTTTTCATGGAATCATAGGATTCTAACAACATAGCATTAGATTGCATAGGAGGAGCATTGTCATTTACTTGTGAGCTTTGAGCCATCTCTTGATTTCCATTATAGTATGAACCATCATTG
Source organism: Cupressus sempervirens (assembly GCA_028749045.1). NCBI lineage: Eukaryota > Viridiplantae > Streptophyta > Pinopsida > Cupressales > Cupressaceae > Cupressus > Cupressus sempervirens. Next base: position 603,413,023 of record CM053789.1, read on the forward strand.
TTAAGTGCAGTCTGACCATCATCATATTGATTGATATTTTCATATTGAATGTTGTTATTTTTATTATCTACAAGAATAATTCCATTATTTAGATGGGTTTTCCACTGTCAGTTCTATCTCAGGAAGCCATTATTTCGATCAGGAGGATTGAAGTTGTTCTCTCCATTATTGTTTCCTACATTGTTGTTGTTTCCATTAAAGTTTTTGTTGTAATTTTGGCCATAATTTTTGTTGTAAGGACTAGAATTATTTCTTTGGAAGTTGTTACTCTATCCTTGTGACAACCTAAGATGAGTCAATTCATTGTTCATTTGTGACATAGTCTTTTTCATTTGACCAAATTTGGAAATAAAGCTATTTTTTGCTTTAGTGGGTATTGTTACCATTTTCTCAAAGAAGGTGACTTTCAAAGGTTCATACCCTAGATATGTTAAAGTGGGATCTATGGAGTAGGTGACTATTGTGATGGAACTAGATTCATAGGTATGAATTGACTAGGCATGATGGGTACTCTGATAGGGTATATTGGCATTTTCTTGATAGCTTGTGCTAGAAGCATCAATCCTCCTCTGTTAGGATTGGCTTGCTTAGTGAAAGTTATTGCTTTTGTGAAGACCTTTTCCAATGTATCAATATTTTCTATAGGAAGCCTTCTTAGAAAGATAGCAGTAAGAGGGTCCATAGCATTCAGATAAATCTGAATAGCCACTTCAACTAGTATAGTATATGGTGTTGCCAACCTATGATATGCCATATGAAAGTGATGAGTGAAGCATGAAACTATCTCAGTTGGATCCCTTTTAATTGATATGAATTGTTGATGTATCACTTTTGGGTTGACAAAAGTTTTAAATTATTCTAGGAATAATTTCTCAATGGTATCCCAATCTCCAATACATCTCGGTGGAAAATTGACGTACCAATTGTAGGCAACTTCCCCCAAAGAGTAGGGGATTAAATGAAAGACCACATCCTCATTCACAATCTATTTTCAGTTGTAAATTTCTTTGAATGCTTTAATGTGGTCTTCGGTAGTTGTTGTTTCTCCATAAATGAACCTTGGGAAAAACTTCTTAGAATTTTTGGGATTTCATGAAGTGCACCCCTCAATTTGATTGGTAACTCTACAACATTTGCAAAGAAGGACATTGGAGGATTCAGTGAACCTAAGGGTGGTTGTTGAGGTGGAACAATTGGAATATGTGGTGGTCCACCAGGTGGTTGGAGTGGAGGTGGAGTTGAAGAAGATGATGAAAGTTCAAACAAAAGTGGTCGAATTCAGGGTATTCCTTATCACTTCATGGTTTGCAGAAGTGGGTAAGCTCAAGAAAATCATGGGCACTTGGCAAAGATCTTAACGCTCGCTGAAATGAGGATTGTGGATCAAAACCCTCCAATTTGAATAAACTCTAGAAAAAGTGCACCTCTACAAAAGTACACATTCTCACAAAATGAAATGCACAATAGAATTTTATGCACCTGTAGACCTACGCACCTACGGAGTAGCGAACCTAAATTTTTGGAAAACTCAAAAAAAAAATTGAACTCACAAAAAATGCAAAATTTCAAAAATTTGGCAAATTTTTCTTCTATTTCAAAAATTGAAATATGGCCCTTCTTCTAGCTTTACTTTTTTTTAGATGTTATGAATGATGCTAAAAGAAAAGAATTCTTTCAAACTCCTCTCTTGAAAATTTGATCATGTGAATCAACTCCAAGGTTTTGGGTGATCTCACAACCTCCTAGAATCCATTTAATTAAACATAAATGAGATTTTTCATGAGGAGGCCTTTGCTGGTTTGTTCGATTTCAGATAAGATGAAGAATTTGTTTGTTGCTTCAAAATAAACACACACAAAAGAACTATGTTTTTTTACTTTTTTAATTTTTTATGAATGCAATCTAACAATGCAACTAATATGAATTTCTAATCTAACAAGGGGTTAGTGAAAAAAATAACAAAAAAAATTCAAACAAATAACATGAAAGTAAAATCCTAATGGACATAAGCTACGAAAACAACATGTTTGTGAGTTAAGCTTTCACAAAAATTGGTGGAAAACCAAGGAAAACATGAGCAACACTTCCTTGATTCCACTAATGCAATTGTCAATGAGAAACTTTAATAATTTTATGATGTTTCACTCTTCATAAAATTGCAAGGCCACAAAAACTGTGCTCATGTGAGACAAGGAGCTATGTAGACACAATTTGATGATTTCTTCTCAAGCTAGATACATCAGCCAAATTCATTAAAACCATAGAAAATACTAGAATGAGATCACACAACTAGAAACAAAGCAATAAACTTTTGGCTCAATCATAATTCCATGACCATAAATTCACAAAACAATGACACATTTAGGCAAGAATCACTACACTCCAAATGTGAGCACAAAAAGCATAATTTTATTACAAAATAATAGTAACCCCAATTACATATTACAATGGAATATTTATAAGAAATTCTCCTCAATTTGTGTTAAGAGTAAGATATCTTCATGCAATAAAATACTTTTAATTTAATTTAAAAAACTAATTATATACAAACTAACAATCTAACTGATGCTTAGTAGAACTCTATCCATTTTTATTCATTAATTAGATGCATGAGCATTTACATGTCATAGGACAAAGAATTTATGAGAGGAGAAAGAATAAGAAAGCCTCTAGTTGAAGTAGTAGTGTCTACAAGTGCTAAAAATAGAAGTTGATCCTTCATTGGGTGTCTATTGGAGTTAAACTGTCATTAGAATGCATTTCTAATGCATGGAAAGCTCTATTTTTGGAAGTTCTAGTTAACTATCCTATAAACCTATACATCTATGTACCTTAAAGATCCAAAATTGTAAAATTTCACTAAGTGTCAAAATTAAAATTCTAGCTTCTGGGTTTTGTTCTCCTTCATCCCAAAGCTATGTAGGGATGTTTGCCCTTGAATTTCTCTATAATATCAGTAATTTTGGCTACATCCATATGATATAGAGAATTATACTTGTCTTTGACCTTCTATCTATAGTTGTCTACTTCAATTCAGGTCTTAGCAAAATCCTCAAGTTTTGTATCCAACTCTAGGAAGGCTTCCTCTATCCTAAATGCTTGCTTTATGTCAGCCTCATTAGAAGCTTCCTTAAAAATATTCTAGAACTTCTCTACTAGTACCTCTATAGGTATTAGTTTCTTCCATTCATCATCTTCAAAAATATCAAGACATGCATCACTATAGTGCTTCTCTGCTTCCAAAATTCACTCTCGGGCTTGGTTCTTGTGCCAATGGATCTCTGCATGTAATCTTTCCATTACTTTATTACTATCTAATATCTTCTCAATCCAATCATTAATCAAATCTAACTCTTCTAATGTATACACATCTGCCAAAATCCTATATCTCTTCCCTTTTATGGCTTGCAAAACTTTTAAATCCTTACTCCATGCCCATACTCCATCCATTATACTAAAATCCTACTTCAAAATTGCTACCATTTTGTCTACATTCTCCTATGTAGCATGCAATAACTTCAAATTTCCACGGATGATTAAAACACTTTTTTCCTCAAAACTATCTTGCCATTACTGATAGGATTTCAAAAATGGATTTAGATGCACACCTCCCCCTTCTCTACGTACATCATTTAGAGTCTCTTTGGGGTGATTAGGATCTAGAGGACCAAAAACATTGGCTAAATATCCTTGTAGGATTTCATTTTTCCTACAAAGTGTCCTAGGTTCGGCCCTTTCTTTCTCTAGCCTTCTAAAAACATATCCTGTTCATCTACATGGAATTGTGGCTTCCTATTTCTCAACATTTCCTTCCTCAACTAGCTTGGTACTCATTCAACTGAAGGCCTACCTCTCAAGGATGAAGGAGTATGCTCAGCCACTACTTTCCCCTTAGCACTCCTCTCAAGAGTTCTTTCTCTCTGTGATGATTATCTCTCAGTGGTATCAATTTTTGTGGACCTTATAGTTTGAACATAAGTGTCTTGGGAGGCTTGTTGAGAATACTCGACCATTCATCCCTCTTTAGACACTTCATCAATTCCCATTTTTTGTGGTTCTTCCTTTTGTAAAGGCTCCCTTTAAACCTATTCTTCTTCTAAACTTGGAGGTAGAGGAGTAATAGAACCTTTATCCACCACTATAAACTTTACTAGGGATGAAGGAGTAAGATCAGGACCCTATGATTTTGGAGGCATCTGCGCCTAGTTCTCTTATTGGGGCTTACCTATCAAGATATCCCTGATCTTATCCCTAATCAACTCTATCCCTATGGGCACAAAATTGAAATTTGACATCTTGAATATGTCATATTTCCCTCTTCATTCTGCTTATCCACACATTATTATACTTTATCCTCCGAAGCACTTATTTTTTAAGGTTCTTCTAGGATAGATGGCAGTGTCACCATGGAACTTCTCCTCGTTTCTTGTTCTGTGACTCTAGCTAGCCATTTTATTCTTGTTAAAGGTACATCTTCCTCCTTGTCTTCCTCTTCTTCTTCTTCTCCCTCAAGAATAGGTTGTAGGACAAATGGGAAAGCAACCATCCTTCTAATCACCCTTTGCCTCTTCTTCATTAGGATCTTGATCTTCTTCTATTTCTTAAAGGCGGAAGGGAATGTTGGTTCTACCTACAAAGGAGGAGAGATTTGTTGGGTTTCACCTTTGTTACTTCTTGGATGGGTGTAACTGGTGGCAATTGAGGGTTTGACTAGTCTTGAGAAGCTCTAGTATCCTCTGGCCCTTGCACATTTACTTTCTATTGCTGAGGAGGTGCCTAGACTTTGTCCTCTTCTATTTCAGCTCTTTGAGGAGAGTTCCTCTTTCTTTTTCCCTTTCCTTTATTCTCTAGAGGGCAATAGTATCCAACTAGCTAATCAATTTGGTATACTATTTATAGCCTTATTGGTGACTAGGCTGCAAAGGTAGGGATGGTAATATTCTTCCCTCTTCCTTTGACTAGGCGAGCTTATGCACGAAAAATTATAGTCTCAAGTATTGGATCAAGTTGAAATGGTTTCCTAATCCAATCCGGTGTCATTTTAATGACATGCCTTGCCTGATGATTAATGTCATTATTCTCATCTCTATCAACCTCAACATTCATTATGGGCCTTTCCTCAATTTTATCTATGTTGAATGGAGGGTCAAGCAACTCCCTAGAATCTTGCTGCAATATATCCTTGAGAATGCTTACATTTAGAGCCTTCTTAGCCAAATACAAATTCATCCTACAATAGTCTCTAATATAGACATCGTAGTCATTTGATGCATTCATGCAATGATCTTCAATAGCTTCTTCATGCTAAAATTTCATACCCCCCAGACTCTGAACTTTCTCAATATTGTCAAAACATGGCCTAGGAGAATTATACTCCTCAAGGGGATATTTCTCCCACTGCCATTCAAAAGATGGAATATCCTATTTTCGCTTAACTTGATATGGTCCTATGACCAAGGGTCATGTCCAACATGGTCTTTATTGTCTCTTGACCCTATTATATGTAGATTCAATCTGCCATACAATCTCCAGCATAACAAGTCTATCACTAGGATATCTAGGGAGCTTCTTTGGATTGATAGTTGCACTAGCTCCCCTTAGATATGTGAATTTTCTAAACTAAATGAAATAGGTTGCAAGAGTCATAATCTGAGCTACTACATCATTAGATAATCTTTTTGCATAGTCTCCCTCTATAAATTGAATGACAACAAATATGAATGCATCATTCACAATTCTATATTCCTTTCTCTATCTCAAGAGCTTCTTCATCACCAATTAAGGGTAGACGATATATAGCCAAGCATTGGGATCCTACATGCTACCCTTCCTATACAACTTCGGATAGTTCATTGTCCTTGTAGCTAGAAGATACACCAAATATGAAGTCATATAGAACTTTCTCTTATCCTTAACTACCTCCAATTTTTCACATAATTTTTCACTCAATATGGTGGCCCAGTCAAGTGGCATCCTTGTCATTTTGATAGTCTTGATAAAATTTATCATGAAAACATCCATGTGTCCAGCTGCTAGTAGACCCATTACTCTAGTCAAAAGAATGATAAAGTATCCTACATCTTCTTTCATGTATGCCCTTTTCATATCCATCTTTCCTATTACCTTCCCTAAAGGAGTCTTCTCAATAAGATAAGAGGACTAGATGATTTCAGTAGCCTCATTTAATTGTTCCTTATACCATCTCTTTGCTACTTTATAGGTAATTTTGATGAATTGATCTTCCCTAGGGAGACAAAATATGCTCTCAATGTTGTAGGTTTAGAGGTCCAAGAAAACTTCTCCAGCCACACTCTTTACCTCCCTTTCATCAGGAATAAAGTATTGTGCTAGTGTCATTATGAGTTCTAAGGATTGTACTAATGTCAAGTGTGAAGCTGCATTTACCAACCTTGATCATATCAATGTAGATACCATAGCTGATCTCTCCTTGGGCTTGTTGCAAATCTTTAAGAACTCTCCCAAATTAGTGTGTCCCAAGTCTATATCCTTAATCTTGACATAGTGGTCTTAGAACCTTGATTTTGATGGCATGCCTTGGAACTTGAACACAAGGGGCTTTGGTGTCATTTTCTCACTAGATAAAGATGCCATTATATCTACACAACAAGAGGAAGACACTCATTAGTTCAAAATCAAAATTATGATAATGTTATGGTAATGCTTAGTATTATCCTAAAAAATTAAATGTGTAAAAACATCCAATTATCCTCTTTTCCCTCAAAACAAATTTTTAAATATAAGGTGCACTCTTGCACACCAAATCAAGTGCACAAGTGTGCATCTTGTGTAGCATTTTACTTTGGTTATGGGTGTGCACTAGTGCACCAGATTAGGTGCACAAGTGCACACCTTGTTTTTTGTTTGGTGTGCACTTGCACACCATTCTAGGTGTGTAGGTGTGCACCAAACATTGAATGCCTTATTTTTTCTTTTTAGCTTTATGTTTTTTGGGGGTGTACAGTAGTGCACCAAGCCAGGTGTGCTACTATGCATCCCTAAGTGTTATTGCTTTTTTTTTTTTTTTTAGGTTTTAGCAAAGAGTTTTTGTGAGCATCAGAACACTAAGGAAGGTGAGGTGATGTGCATCAACATTCTTTCTTAGTGTGTATGTTTATAGGGAAAGGTGTGGGTGATGTAAAGGAGGGAGAGATGAGCACACCATATGTGGTGTAGAGATGCAATAAATTGAGGAACAGAGACACTAATGCAAAAGGTGCACCTTGTGGATGTAGGAGCTATTCTTGTGGAGTGCTTTTAGGGAAAAGCAAAAATAAGAACATAAGGTAAGAAAGGAGAAAGGGGGTGGGGGCTCATATAGCTCCACCCACCTTTGGTGATGCACAAATGCATGTCTGCGTAGCTGCACAGGTGCGCAGATGTGCATCACCAAAAGGTGATATGCATTTGCCCTTTTTTAAACTTGTGCCCTCTTAATAAGTTGATTCTTATTGACAAGACTTCTCAACCAGGACCTAGAATGTGAACTTAGGGGTAGGTAGGACCTCAAAATTTGTTCAATCTTGGACTAAAATCACAAAATAAAGTAGGGGGTCCCCGTTTCCTAATTGAAATGGGGCATTCATTATGAAACCACAACAATAAGGAAGGTAGTAGTGAAATTCCACTTGAAGTTTCAGGTCTATTAAGTGAGTATGGAGATGTCATCTCTAATAATGTTCTAGAAGGGTTGCTACTAGTAAGGCAAATCAGTCATCAAATAGATTTAATTCCTTGAGCTAGTTTTCCTAACAAGGTTGCTCATGGGATGACACCTATTGAGACTAAGGAGCTAAATAGTCAAGTTCAGGAGCTATTGAGAAAAGGTTTGATTCAAGAGATCCTATGTCCATGTGTAGTACCTACAGTGCTAGCACCAAATAAGGATGGAGAGTGGATAATGTGTATAGACTCTTGAGCTATAAATAGTATAACCATCAAGTATCAATTACCTTTGCCAAGAATGGATGATCTTATGGACTATTTGACTGGAGCTTATTAATTCATAAAGATAGATCTCAAGAGTGGCTATCACTAGATACAGATACAAGAGGGAGATGAGTGGAAGACTACATTCAAGACCAAGGAGGGTCTATATGAGTGGTTAGTCATTCTCTTTGGACTGTGCAATGCACCAAGCACCTTCATGTAGCTTATGAATGAGGTACTAATGAATTTTTTGGGAAAATTTGTTATTGTCTATCTAGATGATATTTTGATTTTCAGTAAATCTTTGGATGAAAATTTATTGCACATTTGTAGTATCCTTGAAAGGTTGACGGAAGAGAAATTTTTGATTAATTTGAAGAAGTGCAGCTTTGTCAAAAGGAAGTTAGTCTATTTGGGGTTTGTTGTATTAGCTGAGTGTTTCAAAATGGACCCAAAGAAGGTCAAGGTCATCTTGGAATGGTCTACTCCAAGGTCTACCACTAAGGTGAGCTCATTCCATGGTCTGGCTAGTTTTTACAAGAAGTTTGTTAGGAAATATAATAATATATGTGCACCCCTAACTGAAACAATGAGGGGGGGTAGAAAAGAGTTCAAGTGGACTACAAGAGCTACAAGGAGTTTTGAATTGTTGAAAAAAAGGTGAGAGAGCAACCTATGTTGGCACTTACTAATTTCAACAAAGTGTTCCAAGTGGATTATGATGCTAGTGGCAGTACTATTGAGGCTATGTTGAGCCAAGAAGGTAAGCCTATTGCCTATTTTAGTGAAAAATTGAATGATGAAAAGAAGAAGTATTTTTTTTATGCTTAGGAGTTCTATGCAATAGTTCAAGCCTTAAAGAAATGGAGGCATTATTAGTTGCCAAAAGAATTTGTCTTATATACTAATCACCAAGCATTACAATACCTAAATAGCCAAGGTAAATTGAGTCAGAGATATTTAAAATGGGTAGAGTTTATGAAAAGCTATACATTTGTATTGAAACATAGAAGTAGAAGGTCTAATAGGGTTGTAGATGCATTAAGTAGGAGACAATTATTGCTAATAGTAATGCAGGTTGAAGTGGTTGGGTTTAATGAACTCAAGAATCTATACCCTGGGGATCCTAACTTTGTAGAGGCTTGGAAGGCTTGTAAAAAACTTGTTACTCTAGATAGGACTAGGTGGCTAGATTACATGATTTAAGATGGTATGTTGTTCAACAAAAGTCAATTGCGTATCCCAAGAAGTTCCATGAGGGGAAAATTGATCAAGAAGAAGCATAGTGGAGGGATGGCAAGACACTTTGGTTCAAGATAAGACCATTGTCTTTATTAGAGAATATTATTTTTAGCCTTAATTGTCACAGGATATGAAGAATTTTGTACAGAGTTGTCAAGTATGTCAAACAACCAAAGGATTTAGTCACAATATTGGACTCTATCAGCCATTGCCTATTCCACTGAAGCCTTGGGAGGACATAAGTATGGATTTTTTTCTTGGATTTCCAAGGACACAAAGGGGTAATGACTCAATATTTGTGGTGTTTGATACGTTCTCCAAGATGGCACATTCCATTCCATACCAAAAGACTAGTGAAGTAGTGCATATTGCAGATTTTTTTTTCAGAGAGGTGGTGGGGCTACATGGTCTCCCAAAAAGTATTGTTTTTTATAGAGATACTAAATTTGTGAGGTATTTCTAGAGGACTTTGTGTAAGAAGTTGAAGATAGAATTGAAGTTTAGTTCTGAAGATCATCCACAAATGATGGATAAACAAAAGTAGTGAATAAAAGTCTAGGAAATTTGCTGAGGTGTTTCATAGGAGATAGACCCAAGGGATGGGATTTGATTCTACAACAAGAATAATTTTCTTACAATAATTCTATAAATAGTATTAGTAGTAGATCACCATTCCAAATTATGTATGGGAGTAATCCAAGGACTGCACCAGAGCTAAGGAAGATGGAGTAAGGGGAGAGAGGACAAGTGTTGAGGCAAAAGACTTTGCTAAACATGTCAAGAACCTACATGAGGAGCTGTGATCACATATTACCAAGATGAACCTACAGTATATGTCATGCCCAGATTTACAAGAAAAAAGCAAACCAACAATTTTTTTTATTTTTTTATTTTTTGAAAGGTGAACTAATGAATAATACATATAGCCCTATACTAGTTATGGATATACCATCAAACTATGCAATGTGAAAAATATAACAACTCAGGAATAGTAGGATGTTTCTTACTTAATGATTGAATTAGAGACATTACTTAGCACCATTGAGGAATGTTTTGAACATGTTTGAGATACCTAAGAGGAATGGTGACATTTTAGGATAAGTTTGAAGAAAATTCAATGCTAGTTTACTATTATATAGCTATAACCATTCAATGAATTTCCTACATTTTATCCTTTATCCAAAAATTTATATTTATATTTTTTATTTTTCTAACACTAAGCTTACATGCTTCTAAGAACTATTGCTTACTAACTAGGAATCTCCACTAGCCTCTTTTATGTTATTCAACATACAATCCCTCATATAGTCAACTTCTTCCTACTTAATAGAAAGATACCTTGTACTAATTAGAGGGTTTATAATTTCATACTCTAGTGTGTGTGTGTGTGTGTGTGTGTGTGTGTGTGTGTGTGTGTATCATCAAAGTGATGTACATATTAATTAATAATTTTACATGTCTTAACTAACATATTATTTTTCAATGTCATATTTTACTTTCACATATAAATCTGATTACACATTACTTATAGTATGCGACATTCATTGGACATAGTTTGTGGAGAGATTAATTAACAAAATTATATATATTTATTTAATTTATATATATTAATACACAATGCCTCTCAACATTAAGTATACTATTTATAATGAAATAATCATAATATAAAGAAAATTTGTAGCACATTGCCTAAACCCAAAATTAATCATATTAGTACTAACTAATACTTACATGATCCCAATAGTAACTCATAACCAAATGTGAATTCTAATCACCTCTACCCCCTTTCAACATGGTTAATTATTATTTTAAATCTTAACTTAACTTAATCACATTTCCACTCTACACCCTAACCCATGATTTTATATAGTGATTTTAATCCACAACATTACTAATCACCTATACACTTATGCTAACCTAACCCTACCTTACTACTAACAATATTACACTTAATCCAAACATAATTTACTTAGTAACTACAATCCTATCTTTATTTTCTTAAGTTCCTATTTAAGTATCCCCATTTCCTAACATTTACCTTTATCATGAAACTACACATGTCTATAACCACCCTTAATTACCAGAAAAATATATGCATCTTCCCATGTGTATTTCCATGTCTTGGGGTCACATGCCCCATTTTCCCTCCTTCCAAGGTGATTTAGCCTTGGTCCCATCACCTACTTTGGTGCCTAAAAGAGAGGAGTTGGGCAGCATGTTTAACTAGAGGTTGAGTTTATCTTTTTTAAGGGAAGATGACTAATGTTTGAGGGAACTAACATATGTCAGTGGGAAGTCCCTTTTGATATTGTCTAAATGACTTCAAAACATGGAGAATCACTTAGGAGGGTGGGGACCACTATCCCCCTCCCTTGTATCGTTGACTTATTTCATACTCTTTAGTAAGTGGTGCTCACATTCATTTTAGGTTTTTTTTTTTTTTTTTGAATTTTTTTGTTATTTGATGGTGATTTTTTTTTAGTACTACCTAGGTCTAAGGGGATAGATACCTAGGCCTTTCATTACTTGACTTGACATGGCCTTAAAATATATGTTTTTTTTTTGTGTTGTTTTATAACATAGAGACACGTGAGAAGTCTTTTCTTACAATATTTAGGAACTAGGTGTTTATTAATTGTTTAGTCTTACCCCTTACCTAGGATATTGTTTAATTAATATTTTATGCACAAGATTCCAAGTATATTCCTTCTAAATAAAATAGTGGTCTATAATAGGAGAGAATTTAATTTCTTATCCTCATACAAATTCTAGCTAGAGGACAAAAAGTACACCTACAACATACCATCCTTATAGATTTAGAGTATGACTTACATTGAAATTTATCTTCTCTCCACTACTATGGAATTTGGAGAGTTTTCTAAATGATAGGTTAGTGAAACTTATAGTCCATTAATGCATTAGTATTATATGACTTAATTTTAACACTCACATGCATAAACCCATGTTTCAAAGTTTTCTAAGGAACGAGTTAAAATCATGCACTAAATTTCTTTCTAACAATTCAATAATTTGTCAAGCATATGCATGGATAAATGAAATAATGGAACCTTTATTCTCATTATATTAGGCACAAAATCTAAAATTTATAATTATTCCACTTATCCTAGTTAAAACAAGTATGTCATTAACTCTTTCTCACATGAAAGTTTCACAACTTTACTATACATTAAATTCCATAAATCTATTTATGTACAAGATCTATCTACAACATAAATTTCCAAAATAATTATGCATATTTCATACATGAACCATTTATTTCTTCTTATAAAAAAATGAAGATACTATATTCTTTTTTTCACCATGCCATTTACATGCATAAAATAGTCCAAAGTTTACATCCCCACATTTCCCTTTTACATTTCAAAGAACATAACAATGAGAATTTGACCTTTAGAACCCATAAAAAATGACATGGAAAGGATGAAATCATCACAATACTTGATTTTTCAACTATGTCAAGGGGAAACCCCAACTTCCTCATAGGATCTACTTTCTCAAAAACTACAAAAACAACACAAAACTTGCAACCATGGAGGCTCACCTCCCATCCCAGGCTTATATGAAGCCACCCACCAAGTAGAGGAAACAAGATTCAAACTAGGTTTCATTCTAATCATACATGCATAAAAATCACATTACAACACTTGAAAAATTTCATCCCAAGGGTATTTTACAATGGTTCACCAATAGAACCTTGAACATAGGGTGAAAGTGTGCTTTCAAATAGGAGACTTGTCATATTATACCATATCTGCAATAAAAATCTTCAATCCCTTTTGGGGCTTTCACAAATCAACAATTTGCATGCCCTTTCAGGGCTTCCATGAAACCTCCTCCAACCATACTACCATTAGTTATAGATTCCTTGAATCCCATACTCCATAACCTTCCTTTCTACACCATCTTTCCCTTATCACCCCCAAAGAAAGATATGAATGAATATGGCATACAGTGGAGCCCATACTCCAAGGTTCTCAACTATATTTCAAGTCCAAGTAATCCCTTCATCATAGACTTCTCTTCCCTTCCCAAAGGGTGAGTAAAGCCCTCACACCCATAACAACACTCATGCACAAAATCATGGAAACTCAAAAAAAAAAAAAAAGAGAACAATGAAAATACAAACTTCATGCTCATCACAACACAACGAAACAAAACATGATACAAGGTGATATCACACATTTTTTTACAATTCCATTCTCCATACCTGCATACTCATGAATGAAATACCAAGATTCAACTTCAAAATGGAAGTGTAGACAGTCAAAAATGGTTCACATCTACGGTTTGATCAATATGAAACTCCATTTGACATACAAAACACTCTTTGAAAGCAATAGTCTTCACCTCATTCCAATTGGTCCTCATCTCATCTCTATGCTTTTCTTTCATACATCATCCAACACTGTCTATCAACCTTCTATGGCTTTCCACCTGGTCCAGCCTCACTCTAACTTTTGTTTGACCAATTTTGATCACATATGACCATTTTTGACTTATTTCACTCATGTTATGACATATTTCCATCATTTTGGGCATGCACAAGAAGTTTTGGATCATTATGAGTCTAGTCAAGCTATTTTTGGCCCCTAGAGCCTTCTAGGGAACATTCTACACTTTTTGAGCACACTTGGGCTTCTAAAGTGCACCATGGGTGCACTTGGTACTTTCATGGCACAATTGGGCTTACTTGGGTGATTTTTGGGCACACTTGGGGTAGTAGGATGCCAAGAACTACTTCTGGAGCCCCTATGTTGCACTCTGGAGGCCATAACTTTTGCATTTCAACTATAATTTTTGAATCATCAGTTGTGTTGGATTTGTATCTTCATTGTGAAAAAATTGAGATATCATTTTAATTATTTTTTCACTATATTTAGTGGTAACCCTTGAAAATACTCTTAGGCCCCTAAATCAACATCACTTCTTTATACTAATTCATCAAATTTTCTCATTCCACTAACTCTGATCTTTTGGCCAACCATATCATATTTCAATAGTGTCTATCATCATCATATCCTCTTTAAAATTAACTTCACATCATTTTGAAACCATTTCAACATCATTAGAAATTGTATCAAATAAACTCATAACCACTTCAAATCAACTTGCAATCATGTCAAATCAACTCATAATCACTCCAAATCAACCTAGAATCACCCAAAATTAGTATGAATCATCATGAAACATATCAAACATCCAAAATCAATCATCATATATCCAATCCTAGACATTATTGTACCTTTTAGTGCCTTGGAAACCTATCAATCTATCAAGTCTTATCAATCTGACCTTAGTACTATCATGGTTCTTAGTGCTAGGTCAAACTATCATTCTTGTCATCTAATCTTTGACATCGTTGAGTCTTTCAATGTCAGATCATGGCATTATCAACCATTTCTAATAATATTTACTATGTCCATCAATATTATTATGATCAACCCTATCAATCAATCTCAATCCTATAGCATTTACAATATCAGTTAAATGTTATGTATCTCTAATTCATGTCATGTGTCCTTGGCATGTTAATCAATCAATCAATTTGACCATGGCTTTGCTCTACTTTTCATCATCCTATTCAATCCATATCATCATCATATTCTCATAAAAAGATATTGTCGCACTTATTTAATCAAATTGGCCAATCATTTTACTAATTTTCTCTATGGGATTAAATAACCCATAATTTAATCCTACCATTCTTACTAATTATTCTTCCTAATTGTCATCCTCAATCAATTAATTAATCTTATTAATTAATTGGTTCATCATTTGCAAACCATGCAAATTCTTAAATTCCTAAGTTGCATTTTCCACAATTAATTCTATTTTCACTAATTTCTATTTGTGTGGAATAAAGGATTTTTAATTCAAATATTCCACAAAATATTGACATCATCATGACACCTGGGTGTAACACCTTGTGGATTCTCCTTTGAAACTTGGCTAAGATATGTCATAATCCAATATTCTTATTCCCTTATGCATGTCTATCTTTAGCTTCCTTTGTCATAGATTCTTGGCTTTAAGTTGGCTTGAGGTTTCATATGACACATCATAGATTCTCAACTATATTTAGCCTTATTTGACTTCCAAGGATCATAGAATCCTACACTTGGCATCTCGTGTCATATGTGTCATGGATTCTCAAGGGAATCTTGTGCAAAGTTGCAAATCTAAGAGTGAAAATTCCAATGCTCTCATCCTCAATGTTGGTTATAAAATGAGCTTTCTTCCTCTCATTTTTGGTCCTTGTAGTCCTAATTCTTATGTCTTTTCAAGTCCCTAGTTTTCTCATTTTTTTCACTCTTTCTGTCACATTCAAATCAAATCTTCAAGTATTCTCAATAGCACTATCATTATCATATACTTTTGCTTCAATATTTTGTCCGCTATAGGCCATTTGGAGCTACATCATATGGAGAAGAAAGAAGGATATGGGAGCTGCAAATGAAAGAGAGAGTTTTAGATTTTTTTTCTTTTGATTCATTTGGCTTTCATGGTCGACTAGAGGGTGTTAGCATATGATTATTGAATTTGTGATTTTTTTATATTATGTTAGACATTAGCCCATTTTCTAGGTCCTACAATTGGTGAACCTGATGTGAACATGCTTATCTAACTTGGGTTTTCTTGTTTTGTGCTTGTAGGTGCAAGGAAGGAGCTCACTTGGAAGGGTATAAAGACTATCTGCACTTCTATATCACACCTAGATTAATTAAGGGGTCTAGTAACATGCTTTTATGCTCTTGTTTCATGAATTTTGTTAGCTTTTTGTCCTAGATTGCACTCTTCTCTACCAGAGCACACTTGGGACCCCTAGGAGTAGTTTTAAGGGCATAGGAGACACCATAGCCCTTATTTGTCATTCCTAATTGACCAATTATGACCAAAAATTACCAACTACACCATGGGCATAGTTTACACTATCTAGGCACATTTGGTAGTATAGGTGTCAAAAAATTTAATTTATGGGTCTTGATCAGGCACCAATTCCCCACAGTCTGCACCTAGGCTCCCAACTATGCCTAGAAACTACCAACTACACCCTACTAAGACCCAAGTGCACCATGGGAATAGTTAGCACTATCTAAGTGCATGTGGGGGCATTCTAAGCCATTTTGGTCTTCTGGGGTGTAGTCTACTCTTTCAAAGTGCACCTGGTTCATAGAGAACACAGATATCACTCAGAATCTACATTTAGGACTTCTAGTTTCTTCTAGGACATAAGTTAGAGGTTTTTGTGTTATTTATGGCTTGTTTGCAACATGTGGTGATCATTTTATAAAGATCAATCATTGAGAACTACTAATGTTTGTTCATAGGTCATTGTTGAAGACCATTGTGTATTTGTCAAAGCCATGTGTGTGGACTTCCTAGATTAGAAAACACTTCGTTTGGTGCTTAAAATGAACTTTTTCTTTTTTTCTTGGCATGACTGTGACATTTAAATCCCTAGGAGTTTCATGCATTTATCCTCTCCCCTCACCATTCATGGATCTTAGGTATAAGAGAAATCCATGTAACTTCTATAGTGAAACCTGCCTTGGACCAAGATATTTGATATTGGATATGACAAGGGACAATTTCAGAGTGGTAATGAGCCAAAGCTAGGTCAAGGTTCTAGTCACTATATAAAATTTGATTACAATGAAAGTCGTGTTGGTGGTATTTTTGCATGATAGCTCTCCTCTAGTACCCTTGTGGTGTGTCAAACCCCGATTCTCGAGGTTGGGAGACCTTCTACGAAAGCTTATCATTCACTTTCCAAATGGAATGCCCTTACTAAAAACCATGTTTTAGCGGCCAAAATCCTCTCTATCCACTGGTTCAAGGGGTCACCCATGGCCCTAAGGACATCCTACATTCTCATAGTCCTTAGTAGAGGCAATAGTCCCTTGGGAAGTCATGCCCCTTGGGAAGCAGATCTTGGTAGCCTTGAGAAGTGAGTGCACTATAAGGGGGAGCCTTTGGTGCCAAAATCCTAGGTTTTCTACTCTAGATAAGCATAGCTGGATTTTAGTGAAGGAATTCAGTGGATACAGTTTTAAAGCCTAGGTTGTGGTGTGTTCGTTCACTTTTAACTGTAGCTATTCTTGTCTTAATGTGTCTTGCATGTGTGTAAAACATTAATCAAGATAAAAGTCAACATTCAAATTTACACCTTAGATATTGTTTAAACCTTCTCCAAACATCAAACATTATAAAAAAATTACACCTTTGGTCAAAACTTTTCAAACTTAAACTTGGGAAACATGGAACACTACATCCCTAAAAGTGCTTGGCATACCTTAGGTTGCATCCTTGCATAGAACCACTTGCATTCACCATAATCTAGGCCTAATATTTGCATCATATAGGCTTCATCTTACATCTTCTAGTCCTCATTGTGCATCCCTCATCCTTCACATTGCATTCATTAAGGTTTAGTTTGCATCCTTCATTCATTGTATTTCAACCCCAAAACCTACATTTTGCATTACCCATCTTGCATCTTTTCATACTCAGCCCTCATCTTGAACATTTTAACCATCATTATAGGTTTCCTAAACATCATTTTGAACCTGCATTCTGGTCTTAACACTATTCCCTGCTATCTAGCTCACTGTGGCATCAATCTGGAAACCCCAACACCTAGAATTGCCATAGTCTGAGCCCAACTTCCCAACTACACTTTGAAACTACCAACTACACTCAAACTAGTCTCAACTACACCATAGGAATATTTTTTACTATATGGGCACACTTGATAGTATAAGAACCTAATTTGGGCTTCCAGATAACATTTTGAGGCTTTAACAATGTCCTTAGGTACCTGGATAGGCCCCCTATCTTAGCATTTCTTGATTTGCATCCTCCATTGTCTTCACTTAGGACATCATTCCTTAGTTCATAACCTCAATTATACATCTTTTAACCCATCCTAACATCAACCCTTGCATCCTAGCTTCCTAGCATAGCAATTTGGAAACCACCTCTCTTAGATTCAGTAGATATTCAACCCAGCTTCCCAATTGTGCCATGAAACTACCAACTACACCCAAACTAGCCACAAATACACCATAGGCATATTTTTTACTATTAGATCATACTTGGTGCTGTTAGGGTGTAGTTGGGTACTTGTATGACCATTTTAGGCCTTGAAACTACATGTTAGGACCCCAAAATTGCATTTAGGAACCTTTGTACCTCCTCATTTTGCATCTGACCCAAAATGACATCTTGCACCCAAAATCTCGTTTTTCATCTTAGGACATGTCCATGTTGCATATCCAATCAGAATAACCACCATTTTTAGTCACCTAAATGTCATTTTGAACCCCAAAACCTTTGAACTTAGTCAAAAATCTGAACAAAGTATGAGTCTTAGAGTTTTTCCTAGTGTTGATGGGTGTTGGATCTTGACTAGTCTTTTTATCTTTTCTTATAATTTTCTTTGGTAAAAATCTATCCATTTCTTGGTAGATTTGACCTTGTCATCTTTATCATTTTGATCTATTTTCCTTTTATCACTTTTTGGTCAAGATCCAAAGTCCATTATCATAAGGTTAAACTCCTAGACCAAATACTTTCTAAAGATTTCCACTAAGTTCAAAAACTTTGCATACACCGTAGCCATTAAATTTCCATATTTATAAATGTAATTTTGACTTACCCTAGTGGTATATCCCCTTCATCTTGCATTGTTCAAAACCTTAGCATCATTTCCACTATCAAACCCTATCAAGTTCTCTTTCAACCAAATTGTCTTCTTGATCACTTATCCTCATTTTGCATACCCAAAACATCATTATCAACCCTAGGACACCATCTCTTTCATATTCCAACTTGTATACATCAACCCCTAGCATCATTACCAAGTCCAAAATCCAACCCTAACCTCCATTTTTCATACTATAGGGTCATTTTCATCTCCTTTGGTCAACCTCCAAAATGTCACTTTGCATTCACATTTGCATAGTTTCCCTAGAATATTTTCACCTTGCATGTCATAAACCTACTTCATTTGGCATTTTCCTAGGTTTAATATCATCCTTAAACACCTAAAAATCCAAAAAATAGTCATATCTTGCATACCCACATCCTCATTATCAAGTTTTGACTTGTTTTACTAACTACATGCCAGTTTTACCAACTACACACTTTAGGTGTGTAGTTGGTAGTTTTAGAGCACACTTGGTAGTTTTAGAGTGCACTTGGTAATTAGGTACTTCATTCTACATTCTAGAACCCTAATCTACACTTCCATAGGCTTCATTGCATCCCAAAACCTTGTAAAACACTCTAAATTACTCAAAACATTCACATTTTTCATTTTAGGCCCCCTAACACCTCTGTTTACCCACTGCATGCCTCCTACTTACCAACTGATTACCTTTAGGGCCCCAAGTGTACCAAGGGTGCACTTCGTATTTTCTTAGTGCAATTGGTAGTTTAGGTGCACACTTGGGAGGCAAAAAGTCCATTTAGCCTTCCCTCCACTTCATCTACATACCAGCACTCACTAGGACACAATCAGCTCAAAGACCTAAACAACTTTATCAACCTTTGTTTTTTGAGGCACCAACAGAACCAAAACCTCATCTAAGATAGAAGAAGAGCAAGAAAGCCCAACAAACCTTTGATGAAGAAAAAATTTAGGCTTCACAACCTTTACTTGCAGAACCCTTAAACATGTATCCACAAGATCACCATAACCAAGAAATAAGGCAACAAACCCTAAACAACACGCCTACCATGAGGTTTCCTTCAAACACTTTCCCTACACATTAGATGGTTTAATGGAGTCTAGAATTTGAACCTATATTCATGCCAATACCACCTAGAGGTGGAAGTGTACCGACCGCACTCGAGGATGAACAAATGCACTCCTTTGAATTCAGTAAACCCAACATGAGTACTTTCAACCCTAACACATCAAACACACAAGGTATTGTGCACCTAAGTGAAGACTCTAACATTGACTATGGCATCACTAATGAAGAAATGGCTAGGGCATGTAAAGAAAAAAAAATTTGCAAGAACTTCAAACTTTTGGTAGCCCAAGAAATTGTCAAGTTTAACCCAAACATGGAGGGACCTAAGTCTAAATGTCAAACCAACAAAAAAATTGAAAACATACAACCCATGATCAATTTGGACTTAGATAAAGGGAAAAAAACCTTTGGAGTTTTCAAAAACAATAATGGAACCTATAAGGTCCCATCAAGAACCCACAATCAAAATCCTCTAAAGTACATTTGACCACATTAACATTAATGCCTTGTTTGATGAACCACAACCAAAGAAGGGAAACAAGACTCTCCCTAAATATCCCAAGAGGACATTAAGACTTTACTTTAGTCACATGATGTAACAACAAGACAAACCTAAAGGGACTTGTGCTCTAGGGATGCTAGACATACCTCCTTTGGAGAAAAATCAACAAAGTACACCTTTACTCCTAACTCTACCAAGTGCTATGACATCAAATGTTATGGAGCTTCCCATGAGTACACTGTATGAAAAATCAACTACAAAAATCCCTATTGATGCACAAATGAAAAGTCTTATTAACATTACACCTATTCCCAAAGGAATGCACCTCATTGTCAAATGAACATGATGTCCCTAGGAGAAACCTCTAACACACAAAGGTGCCAAAGCAACAATACCAACATGGTGGTCAATTCACAAGGACTTAGTCAACTCCCATGACAACAACAACCCATAGTGGTACAAGGAATTAACACTTCCAACCCACAACCAATTCTACATCCACTTAACACACATTCCACATATCAAAAATGATATCAGCCACAATAGCAACAACCTCAAGTGGTATGAGCATCCAATGTCTGTAACACACAATCCAATGTAAACCCACTTGACTTACATGCAATGTATCAACAACAATTCTAACAAAAACAAGACATGTTTTTTAAGCAACAAGGGAAACTCAAACAATAGTTGGAATATCAAAGATGCCTTGAGCAACAAATTTCATATCAACAACATTTGTTACAACAACAACATGTGCCACAAAAACCCCAACAGATACCTTTACAACAACAATCACATACATGGTCTCACATGCAACCAACACAAGTATCCCCACAACAACCAAAAAAAATGGCACAACAACAACACATGGTACATCAACTACAGTCAATACTACAACAAGCTCCACATCAAATACCACAAAAAGTACCCCAACATGTGTCACAATAGGGCCCCTTTTGTCTTTGAGGTGCCAACATAACTCCACCACCTGTGACACATCACCAGACTCATTAGACATAAAATTTTTAGAATTGAGTAGACATAGCTCATGCCATAGCAAATGGTCTACTCATAGGCACAAAATACTTGAAGAGAAAGCTATCATGCAAAACCCTAATGAAGAGCTATTGCAACAATTTGAACAACTTTCCAAATAAGTCAAGGCATTAGGAGTCCAAAAGGAACAAGCTCTATATATAGAAAGGGACCTACATCCTAATCCATTTGACAAAATTTTGTATATGCCTCCATTCCCAAAACAATTTGAGGCTCCAATATTTGAAAAATATCGAGGAAAAGGCAACTTTGTTGATCACATTTGAGAATTTTGTGCCTCTTGTATTGAACTCAATGATGAGCCCACTTACCTCATGAGATTGTTCCCTTGTTCTCTAGGTGGGTCTGTACTTGAATGGTACTCCAAACTTACTAGCACTATCAAATCTTGGTCAGAGCTAAAAGATAAGTTTATCTCCAACTTTTCCTTTAACATCATGAATGAGGTGACACTTTCCAATTTGTGCTCAACTAAACAAAGGATGGGAGAACCATTCATCACATTCTTACTTCATTGGAGAAGCTTAGTTAGTCAATTCTCACTAGACATTCCTAAAGAACAAAAATTTAACTTGTGCATTGAAAACTTAGTCCCAAAATTAATGTATGAACTCAAAATCAAGAGTCCAAGCACTATCTCTAAACTGATGAAAAAAGGGGCTAGTATTGAAGATGCTCTTATCCATAATGGAATCCTCAAGATAAACAAGGAAAACACAAACACCAACTTGTCTAATGACAAGCCAAATTTTTTCTCCAAAAGCAAGAATTCGACCAATCATGGCATTGTGGATGCCCACATGATTAGCACAGCACAACCTCAACTAACTTTGAAAGGTGCAAACCCTATGAATTCACAAACCTCCAATCAAACATTAGCCCCACAATAGAAGACCGAGACTTCCACATAGCACAAACCTTGGAGACATCCTAGAACCAAAGATAGGAAATTTACACCATTAGGGATACCTCTTGAGACTGCACTACAATAGTTACTTAGTAATAACTTCCAACATTTACCCCTGATCAAGGATGAACCATTAACTAAAGCAGATTGGTGGGATGACAAAAATTATGTGATTACCACCACACCAAAGGACATAAGACCTCATCATATTTCCAAACTAAGCATATAATACAAGACCTCATTGATGATGGTGTAATTATAGTTGACCCATCACTGCTAGCATCCAACTTTGACCACACTATTTTCAAAGATCCTTTGGATAATCATGATAAAGAGAAACCCTCTAGTTCAAGCTCAAACTCACAAGGTAATGTGAATTACACGTGCACTGGATATGACTAGACTATCAACTATTTCAATGAGTCAGATTCCTACATATCCACATTATCTAAAAGGTTGAAGACCCTCATGCTATCACTACATGTTGTACCAAGATCACTCTTCCTGGAGCCCCCTCTAGACCTAATACATCTACTAGACCTACACCCCCTAGTAGACTTATTGCTCCTACTTTATTTGATTATAGCCTTGTTGAACAGCTCATCAAGACCCCTATGCAAATATCCATCTTGTACCTACTACGTACATCTCCCCAAGATCAAAAGATCTTGGATCAAGCCCTTAAAGATTTAGTAGTCCTAGATAACATTGATGTTGCTCATTTCCAAGCCATAGCGGGGAACCTATCTGCATCACAACATATCACCTTTTCCCCTTGGGATATTCCTAAAGATAGACACAACAATAATGATCCCTTTTATCTCAAAGTCTTTATCCATAATGCAAAAGTCAGACATGCCTTAATAAATGGAGGAGTAGGGCTGAATATCTCTCAACTTAAAGTAGTCAAAGGTTTGGGTTATTTTGAAGATGATATGGATCTCTCTCAAAGAATCACAATAAAATCCTATGATGATGGTGAACGCTTCTCTAAGGGTGTTATCATATTACCCATAAGGATTGGTCCAACTACTAAAGACACAGTATTCCATGTCCTAGATATAGAAATGAATTATAACATGATACTAGGATGCCCTTGGCTTTATGCTATGAAAGTAGTTCCATCTACATATCATCAATGTCTAAAATTTTCCTATAACAATGTAGAGGTTATCATCCCTGGTGATCTAGATCCTTTCCAATTTTGTGCAAATCTAAGAGATTCTACTACATACCAAATCCTAGAAAATAATGGAGCACAACCTATAGATTTCTCTAAATATGTGGATGCTAATATACTCCTTATTAATGCCAAGGAAAAGCTAAAGATTGAAAATAATAGGTGTGGAGAATACTTTATATCTCAAGTATTCACCATTAGGGAGTCACCACTTTCTCCCCAATCTTAAGGTAAATCACATTTATTACAAGACCAAAACTTTGAGATTAGTACACAAAATACCACTTCTACCAATGAGAATACTTCCATTTGTATGGAGAAAGCACAAGTAGAACAAAAATCACCTTTGATATCTCCTAGAAAGTATGGACTTGGGTTTACTATCATGTAGAAACAAGGCTATGATGGATGTAGTGGTCTTGGATCTCAGAAACAAGGTATAATTGAACCTATCACTAAAAAAGCTAACCAATAGAAATAGGTCCTCCTAGTACTACGGTACCTATGAGTAAGACTATGGATTTTTTGAATGATAAAAAGGCATCTGAGGATATCCCACCTGAAACCAACAATCCTCTAGCTTCTAAGCATAACCCCAATGATACAATAAAATCTAATGCCCATATCCATACCTTTAACCAAAGCCCACTCCACACTGATGATGACATCCCCTCAAGTTATCCTGAACTATTGGATTGGGACCAATGTGGACCACTAATTTTTGATCGATTCGACAATGATGATGCTCTCACAATAGACTTTGAAATATATGGAAGCATTATGAACAACAATCATATAGAAGCAATTTCTCCTAAAGTGAACACATTGGCATATTGTTGGGAGTTAACTCCATCTTCTGGTTATGAAACTGAAAGAAAAGGGAAAAATAATAAGCATAGGTCTCTTGGTGAAAACCAAAAGGTGCCATTAACTATGAAAAATCAAAAACTAAGCAGCTCCCAAGGATACAAACTAAAAATATTATGCCATGAATATCACTTTTCCAGTGTTCAACATGCCACAAAGTCTTTTAGAGTTCTCTCAATCAGCATTCATGTGGAAGGTCATTGGTCTCAATGCTCCTAATCCATCCTTATATCCAATAGTTCATCCCCCAATCTTACTACCTAATATATCCATCACCCAAAATCAACCCTCTATCCAGCAAGCCTCTAAGAATGTCATCATCAATGACATCCCACACAAAATATCTATTGACCCATTTATCCTCATATTCCTTGATTCACAAGAGGTAGATACTATCTTACATATGGTACATAATGGTATATCTTGAGGTCTTTCTAGTGGTTTGATCTTAGCTATAGACTTCGAATGACTCCTACATAGTTATGGTTAGTTGTGGATCCAAAGATTATTAGCTAGCAACACAAACAAATGATTTCTTCTTAGCATTTGTCAGCAATGTTCATGATTCCATCTAAAAGTCCTAAAAAAATATCAAAAAAATGGCAAAAAGTCCCAAAAAAATATTTAAAAAAAAGAAAAAAGTCATGAAAAAAGAAATTTTTTTGTAAAAAGTCATGAAAAAATGGATACCTTGATGAAAACCTGGCAAATAGGCATCTTAGTACAAAATTTTGAGTCAAGAGAAAAATTTCATCCAAAAGTGAGAACTTGGCAAACATGCACTTTGGGAAAGTACCATGGTGAAAACTTGGGAAATAGGTGCCATGTGTAATCAATTATTGCTCCTCCATCTATCAAGATCCTATCTAGTTTTTTCTTCCCCTATTGTCATTCCTTGATCATATCTATCATCTTGCAATACATCGTTGGCTCCTTGACCATGGCTTACGAACTGGTTAATATACATTGTTATCTTACCTAATGCATCACCAGTCTGCACATACTTTGTCGTTGGCCTTTGTACATAGTTTGCATCTTGTCTAGGGGCATATCCCTAAGCACTTTTTATCCATTCGACTTATCACATAACAAATTGGAGCTAACACTTGTATATGCTTATACGATCAGGAAAAAATCCTAAAAACTCAAATATGATCCTAAAAAAATCCTAAACATTTGAATGTGATCCTAAAAAAGGGCTAAAAATCATAAAATGTCCTTTAAAAAAATTCAAAAAAATCATAAAATGTCCTGAAGAAACCAATCACGCAAAAAAATCAAATATCCCAAAAAAATGCTAAAAATTACAAAACCCACCAAAAACTTGTAATAAACCTTGTAAATAGTCACTATGGATAATCACCCCTTTTGTGTGAATACTTTCACTTTCACAAACTGAAATTCAAAGCAGTGCACTTCAAAGACAATCACACTATTAGAGCAATGTGAACCAACAACCAATCCAGCATGTCACTATGAACCTATCAACTAAATCAACAATCACAACCATCACATGGTCAACCTATCAAACACTGTCTAAAGACCTAAAACACTAAAAAAACAAGTAATAATGGAAAATAATAGTTGTTGGCTCATGTTGTTTAGTGAGTGATTTATTTTTTCTTTGATTTTCTTCAATCATGTTCCTATGCCACTCAATGATGTAAACTGATCTATGAGAGTGGATAGGATGGTTCATGGTCATCTTTTATTTTCTATCTATTACAATGTACCTTTGAGAGACTAGGGAATGTATATATGCCTTAGATAGGACAAGGTCATTTTTTGTCTATATCATGCTTGTTTACGCAAAAGGTTTGCATTTTGTGCTCTAGCCCTTTATGCCATGATGCGTTACATTCCATTTTCCATATCAAAATAAAGCTCCATTTGACATGTAGTGCACTTTACAAAAGAAAAAGTCTTCACATCATGCTAACAATTCCTCATCTCATCTCCTCCATTTTTTGTGTCTTCTTCATCCATTACCTTGCATCTCATTATCAAGAAATTGACCTACCATACACATATCTTAGTCAATATCTTAAGGGGACACCCATATATATCATTCCTACTGGGGCATGTTGTTATTGACTTTTCATCATTGTTCTTTGACAGAATGCTCTAAATCACATTGTATCAAAGAGGGGCAAAATGTAGATGCTCAAAAATGGTTTGCATCTACGCTTTGATCAATATGAAGCTCCATTTGACATATAGCACACTCTTTGAAAGAAATAGTCTTCAAATAATTCCAATTGGTCCTCATCTCATCTCTTTGGTCTTCTTTCATTCATGTCTTCATTCACCATCATGATCATGTATTCTAATACACCAAATCATCTTCATCTTGCATTCCTACATTCATACATCATCCCACACTATCTGTCAACCTTCTGTGGCTTTCCACCTAGTCCAACCTTATTCTAACCTTTTTGTGACCAATTTTGATCATATATGACCATGTTTGAATGATTTCACTCATGTTATGACATCTTTCCATCATCTTGGGCATGCACACAAAGTTTTAGATCATTCCAAGTCCAATCAGGCTATTTTTGGCCCCCGAAGCCTTCTAGGGCACATTCTAGACTTTTTGAGCACACTTCGGCTTCCCAAGTGCACCATGGGTGCACTTGGTATTGTCATGGTGCACTTGGGCTTACTAAGTGTACACTGGGCACACCTAGATGAGTTTTGGGTGCACTTGGGGTAGTAGGATGCCCAAAACTGCTTCTGAAGCCCCTATGTTGCACTTCATAGGCCATAACTTTTGCATTTCAACTCCAACTTTTGAACCATCAGTTGCATTGGATTGGTATATTTGTTGTAAAAAAATTGAGCTATCATGTTTATTATTTGGTCACTATCTTGAGTGGTAACCATTGAAAATACTCTCGACCCATGAATCGACATCACTTCTTCATACAAATTCATCACATTTTCTCATTCCACTAACTCTAATCTTTTGGCCAACCATATCATATTTCAATAGTGTCTATCATCATCATATCCTCTTTCGCATCAATTTCACATCATTTTAGAACCATTTTAACATCATCAGAAATTATATCAAATCAACTCACAACCACTTCAAATCAACTTGCAATCATGTCAAATCAACTTAGAATCACCCCAAATCAACCTAGAATCACTCAAAATCAGTCTAAATCATCACGAAACATATCAAACATCCAAAATAAATCATCATCTATCCAATCCTAAGAATTTTTGTGACTTTCAATGCCTTGGAAACTTATCAATCTATCAAGTCTTATCAATCTGACCTTAGTATTGTCATGGCTCTCAGTGCTAGGTCAAATTATCATTCATGTCATCTGATCTTTGACATCATTGAGTCTTTCAATGTTAGATCATGGTATTATCAACAATTTTTAATAATATTGACTGTGTCCATTGATATTATTATGATCAACCCTATCAATCAATCTCGATCCTGTAGCATTTACAATATCAGTTAAATGTTATGTATCTCTAATTCATGTCATGTGTCCTTGGAATGTTAATCAATCAATCAATTTGACCATGAATTTGGTCCACCTATCATCATCCTATTCAATCTATATCATTATCACATTTTCATCAAAGGATACAGTCACACTTATTTAATCAAATTGGCCAATCATTTTACTAATTTTATCTATAGGATTAAATAATCCATAATTTAATCCTACCATTCTTACTAATTATTCTTCCTAATTGTCATCCTCAATCAATTAATTAATCTTATTAATTAATTGGTTAATCATTTTCAAACCATGGAAATTCTTAATTTACTGAGTCACGTTTTCTACCATTAATTCCATTTTCACTAATTTCTATTTGTGTGGAATAAAGGATTTTTAATTCAAATATTCCACAAAATATTGACATCATCATGACACTTGGGTGTGACACCTCATGGATTCTCCTTTGACACTTGGCTAAGATATTTCATAATCCAATATTCTTATTCCCTTATGCATGTCTATAGATTCTTGGCTTTAAGTGGGCTTGAGGTGTCATATGATGCATCATAGATTCTCAACTAAATTTAGCCTTGTTTGACTTCCAAGCATCATAGAATCCTACACTTGGCATCTTATGGCATGTGTCATGGATTCTCAAGGGAATCTTTTTCCAAGTTTCATATCTAAGGGTGACAATTCCAATTCTCCCATCCTCCTTGTTGGTTATAAAATGAGCTTTCTTCCTCTCATTTTTGGTCCTTGCAGTCCTAATTCTTAAGTCATTTCAAGTCCCTAGTTTTCTCAATTTTTTTCACTCTTTCTCTCACATTCAAATTACATCTTCAAGTATTCTCAATAGCACTATTATTATCATATAATTTTTCTTCAATATTGTTTGCACTATAGGCCATTTGGTTCTACATCATATGGAGAAGAAAGAAGGACATGGGAGCTACAAATGAAAGAGGGAGTTTTAGATTTTTGTTCTTTCTATTCATTTGGCTTTCATGATTGACTAGAGGGTGTTAGCATATGATTATTGAGTTTTTGATTTGCTTATAGTATGTTAGACATTAGTCCATTTTCTAGGTCCTATAGGAAGAAGTTAACCTACATAGTAAGAACACCAACCTTGAATTCCTTTGCAAAATGGAAATGAAAGGTTGTGGAAGAGCTACCTCCAAGCTTCCAAACCCTAAGAGTCTCCAAAATTAGAGAGTGGGTGAACACCCCACTAGTTTGTACAAGGCTCTCTAAAAAGGCTTTCCCACTAACTATTTTTGCAAAACTACCAAGCCACTCCCTCTTACAAACTTGCCTCCCCCTAAGTTCTTTATATTTGACTTAGTGGGAACATGGAAAAGAACTCATATGACAACTCCATTTTCGAATTGGTGGAATAATGCATAGGTAAATGGCCCCCCTAGGATTCTTAAGCATTAACATGATCAAAATTAGGTTCCTAACATGTTATACTAACATATGGGTAGCTTATTTTTACACCAAGGGCACTTTGAGACCACCCAATGACCCTTCAAAACCCTAGTCAAGTCTAATTTCGAATTTCCCTTGATTGTGACCCATCCTATCCCTTGTCAAGTGGTTTTGCTTAGTAATTCACAAGATAATTAGTTTTAGGGTAAAATGGTGCCATGACCAAAACCCTAGGTGATGTGTCATTAACACACAAAAATCCACAAGTGTCAAGTGACACATAAAAGCATATTCCACATCATCATGACATGTCCCTAATGCATATTTGAGATTAATAATTTCACACAAAAGCAAGATTACATTAACAAAATAAAATGCATCATAACAATGCTTTTAAATCTTCTAATGATTAGCCTTGGATATACTATGTTCACTTAAGTTTGGAACTTATTTCCCCCAAAGATTTCCATGGTTCCACTTCCTGCACACTAAACTCAAGCATCAGTAGTCCAAGGAAGTCATATAAAATACACATCATAAATGCATATGAATATAAATGTTACGTAATCCATATTAACATAATTCAATGGAATTCCTTTACTTAATTGGTTCAAATAAGACATTCAAAATGTTAAAATATCAAAATCAGCAAATCACATTTAATCATAAATCATCATAATCAATTTTAACATACTCAATTGTCATAATCAACTTTTATTTCTCAGTCATTTTCATATAATGTTTTTGAAATGTTAAAATGTAAGAATCTACATATCAACATTAATTTTCTAATCAAATGATCCAACTAACATTCTAAACCACATCCTAATCCATTTCCTATCAAAATGACAAAATGATAGAAAATTAGTTTTGATTACATGCCTTAGCTCAAAACCACCAAAGTGCAATCATCACAACTAGTATTCTTTGATTCAATTACATATAGTTTAATTACTAATTCTATTGTATTATCCTTATGATATAGTACATTATAAAGCATATGTCTCTAAAACCACTAATATTAGGAAATCAGGATTTTTTTGTAATCATGTCTACATAGGTTCAAAATTAGTCATTAGGTAGACCCATTATATTTGTTAGTCAATATATTATAACTTCATCTTAATCATCATTCACTATAGTTTACCCACCTAATACTACTTGTATGAAAATTGACTTATTATATTTACATCATGCCAAGCTCTACTAAGTAGGCCTTTATCTAAATTGATAAAAAAAATTTGTCTATCATTATTATTAGCACTCATAAGGGTCTGTGTTAATTCATCTTTTCACAATGGCCACCTAAAACAAGTATCCTAATAGATCATAACATACTATGAACCTATTGGCATAGTTTCTAACATCTCGAGTCTTTATTCCATAGGGTCTTAGCTTACCAACCTAATAAAATTTTGAAATGATACTTATGAAAATAATGACTACAATGTATATCAATCCCAATTAAGATCTTAGCTCCAATATCAATAAGAAGGATGTCAATCATGAAATGCCTAAATCTTGGATCCTACTTATCATCATTCTATCTTAATCTGTATGGTAATAGTATATAACTCACATACCATGCATGAGAGACAAAGACATGGCATCTCACCTCCTTACACTTCCTAGTTTTGAACATAGCCATGTTATTTAAGGTTTATAATGCAATACCGGGAAGGGGTCTTATAGTATAAGGCTAGGGCAGATCAAAAGAGGAGACATAAGGAGTTCCAAGTTGGAGATAAGGTTATGGTATATTTGAGGAAGAAAAAATTTCTAGTGGGTACCTACTACAAGTTGAAGATGAAGAAATTTAGGCCCTACAAGATTTTCAAGAAATGTGATTTAGGGAATGCATATGAGGTGGAGTTGCCAGATGGGATTCACATTTCTCCTATTTTCAATATTGCAAACTTTAAAAAATATCATGATGATGGTGTAGATGATGAGTTGGTGTTGGAGCCATGTCTAATTCCTACTTATATGAAGGAAGAGATTGAAGAAATTTTGGATAGTCATGGGGGTCATAGTACCAAAAATAGGTAGTATTAAGAAAACCTGGTGAAGTGGAAAGGATTACCAATAGAAGACTCAACTTGGACATTTGCAAAGGAGGTTTCCCATTTGGGTTTTCCTCTACCATCTATAAAGTGACAGAGTCACTTTTCAATCTACCCTAGGTGTTTGATGCAAGAGCATCTAGTGGTGTAAGGGCAATTCTATATCACCCAAAAATATGCTTAGTGCTAGTTTCTATTTAAAATGTTTTCATTTCTAGATACCCATTTGGGTCAAATAAAGATTCCAACTCTCATAGCTCCACTATTTGTTTTCTGGGTTAGAGTTTTTGAGCACTTTGGGATACATGCCAATGCAAAAAAGAAGGTTATTTTTTAATTGAGCCACAATTATAATGAGTTATAGGGTTTAAGTTATAGGGATGATCATACTTCTAAATTAAATGACTCTAGAAAAATAATTAGGTCAAAAGACTTTACAGTATGAAAGTTATTATAGTTTTAAGTTGTTTGGAAACCTCCTAAGAGCACTTCAAAGTTAGATTTGAGGCACTAAAAGGCCTTGTACAAGCCCAAAAAATGGGGGACTAGAAAATCTAGTCCATAAAGCTATAGAGCACTTGGAGATATTTCTAAAAATGTAAATGATTTTTCAATCAAAGTCCTAGATCAAAAGCTATGCCTCTCGGAAGTTGGACTACCATTTTTGGATTCTTCTAATTTTACACCAACTTCTAACATGTTTTCTAGAACCTTTTTTTTGGGTAGTGGATGCCAAATTTCATATTCTAAAATGTATTCCTAACCCTAAATCTAATTTGGTTTACTTAAGGATATTTCTAGCATTGTAAAGGCAACTTTTTGGTGGAGTTTGGCAGAATGTACTATAAGAAGGGTTTTCTTCAAAATCTGATAACATTGTAAGCCCATAGGGCATATTGTGGAGTCTATTTTCATTGTATTGAATGTAATAGTAGATTAATTATGATAATAATATTTCCCCTTTCCTATTATGTTCATTTTGTCTTGGGTTTTGTCCTTGTCAAATATATACACAAAGAACCCAATGTTTTAACATGGGTTGATACCTGATGTAATTCCCCACCCCAAAGATCCTTAGAAACAAGGATAAACATAGACTAACATTTTTTTTTTCTTAAATTAAGCATAAATACATGCATACAAAAATGAAAAGATCATAATGGAAGAAAAAACCAACCAACCATATATCCACAAGCATTTACTACTTACCAACACATACTTTTCCATCTAGGTGAATTAACCAATCATTTTTGTTCCATTAAGCATATTAACATTAGAAGTGATGTTCATTTTAAAGCCCAAATATAAGTACCTAAATTATTAAGCTATGTAATTTTTTTTACCAAGATAACATACAACAATAGTGATATGTCATAACAATCAAACCCAAATTTTTGATAGGTAACCTATGATGGAGGACTGGAAAGAAGCAATTCCCAAAAGGGTATCCAAAACACCAAGTTGTGTCCTTTGAAAAACTCAAACAAATATTCATTGTTTGAGGTACGATAATTTCCTATTAGCATAGTATGAGAAAATTCATAAGGCATGTGATAAAATGGTGTAAATCCATGTGATACAACTCTTTAATTGTATAATAGAACTATGAAAGTGACACAAGGCAAGGGCAGCCAAAAACCATTCTCAAGCTACCTTTTTTGGAGTTGCACATGGGAGTCAACATAATATTAAAGAAACCATAAGAAATCTTAATTAATTTAATGCGTACATGGTGAGATAGTCTTCTTTCAACATGTTAGGCATTAGACGTACCTAGTTGCAACCATATGCATTCAAATTTCAATCTGTAATCTTAGAAGCTTGAGTTTATAGAGCCAAATCCTTCTTATCTTTCTTCTATCTAGCTTAATTCTACTTTTCCTAACCCTAGATCTCAAATTATATATCCAAGAAGACCACAAGTCATCCTATTAAAAAAATTATTACAAGATATAGGTCCTTCCCAAAAGGAGAAATTAGTGACCTCAAAATCTAGCAAACTAGCACCTACAAGGGCAAAGATATGTCCACACATAAACCAAGAAAATATTCCCAAGCCCAAAAAAAACCTTGATACCACACATAACATCACTGAAAAAAATTTTGCATGTTATACTATATAACAAGAAATAAAAACACCTCAAGAAAAAATAAGGATAACTCTCACATATGAAGGAATTAATTTATGTGATCATAGGAATAGGATCGATGATAGGTCTAGATTGAGTATCCAACTATTTCAAAATAAATAACATGAAAAAAAGGGAATTCCATGAAAAAGGGACAAGAACAATTAATAATGAATCATCTTGGATGATACAAGATTCCTAAAGTACCCAAGATGCTCCTCCATCATAAAGACTTTTAAATACTACAATACAAGTTTGTACTACATGTGATACAACTCCAAACTACATCCAAAGAAACATACCTCATCATTTCATTGTACATCATTTTACTCTTAAGGAGTATGACCAAGTACCCAAAATGAAAGCAAGACATTGATTTAAACCATAACATAAATCAAAACTAAAAATAAGTGAGTACCATATACAAGCATCTCAAGGAGATAGGCACTTGATAGCATGAAGACATCAAATAATATAATGAATACATCTAACATGTTAGAAATA
Organism: Cupressus sempervirens; assembly: GCA_028749045.1. Taxonomy (NCBI): domain Eukaryota; kingdom Viridiplantae; phylum Streptophyta; class Pinopsida; order Cupressales; family Cupressaceae; genus Cupressus; species Cupressus sempervirens. Next base: position 603,447,108 of record CM053789.1, read on the forward strand.
GATTATACTGAGAGGAGGGAGTAGGGGGGGGTGAATTATTGTTCTAAATTTTTTTTTCCCACAACTAAATATTGTTAATTACTTTATAACATGCATATGAAATCAAACCAACAATGTTGAACAATAAATATAACCATGCATGTAGAGAACTCATAACACAATTATTTGTTAACTAGGGAAAACCCTAGTGGGGATGATACCTACTAGATGATTCACTAAATAGTAGGATTTCATTAAGGATATTGACCCTCTTAGGAGTCAATGAAGTACATATAGTGTCTCAAGTCCTTGTTAGAAGCCTTGACCCTATTAGGAATTGGTAGAAAAATTATAATGTATGCAAGAAGAGCCTGCTACCCTAACATGAAATTATACAATTCAACTCCTTCACAAGATAGGTATACATACTGTCCAGTCAATATATTACTTTAATAAAAAAGGATTGGGCGTCCTTTCATAGTGATTTCATGGTCAGGCAACATCATGTGTTTACTAAAAATAGTACATGGACTTCATTTAATTTGTCACCCTAGGAGCATAAACTTGAGAGGATGGTTGCAAAGTCTATGCTCTAGTTCTCCTTGAAGTCATTATAACTAATACAAAGGAAATGTTGAAGGAAATCTATGCTCGTAGCTAAAACAAAAGCTTGAAAGTAATGATGCAATAGTAAACCTATCTATTCACCTATGTTTTAGGACAATTCATTGATTCTATTATCAATGGCTATAGGAGCAACATAATTCTATCTTGCAAGGAAATGAACAAGGAAATGAAATCTATTCTAATAGAATAGTTCACTCACCAAGTGGACCCCCTTGAATGAGATAACAGAAAGATGATCAAGAAAGGGAAATCAACTTGAATTGCTCATTCTATTCATTCATGTTGAAAGAGTTACACTTGACTAAAAACTAAATTAGACTCATTTTCTATGAAAATAAACCCAACTTCTTTATTTTTAAAAAACTTTCCTTGAAACTATAGTAGACATTATTCAAAGAAAACTACAACTACTTCCTAACTTTATGATCACTCCATTAATGAGATCAAATAGACTCATAAAGTTTGAAGCTAAATCACAATTAACCATCAATAAATCTTCTAGGAATATAGTGGGTTGTGGAAGCTATATTTGTGTGTTGTTCTAATAGAAAGAATATAATGACTTGCTCTACTCATGATGATTCAATAATATGATTGGCTCTAACTTTAGCATTGAAGTGTTGACTCTTGAATTATCTACGGTAAGTACCTAAAAAGCATTCAATGTATACACCACTTCCACATACATATATTTATTTTATCATCAATACTAGAAAAGGTGTAAGTTGAAATTTCCACTCTTGCAAATCCTATTGCTATAGGAGGAAAACTACCCAAGACATAGCATAAATGAGGAAATATTCATTAGCATGCAACATCACTTCATTATACCATTTTTGTCCATAGATTCAAGCAATTATAGCATATTTGAACTATTCATTCTCCTACTTAATGTCTCATCATATATAGAGCATATACATGAAAACTTAAGCTCATTTTCTTAAAACCATAAATTCATGATTGTTTTTGCAAGATAACTGCTTAAAAACATGACAAAAAGGTCTTAAAACAATGGCCTTTTAGGAACCCATCATTCCCCCCAACTGAGCTATTGATATCCCCCATGTAAGATCCCTCCTTATATGTACTTTTAAATATGAATTCCTCTATTAAATCTATTGTAGGACTTTTGAACGGATATGAAGTTATGTTTTATGTTGTGAATGTCCTAATGAAATTTAGATCAGTTGACACATCAATGTTTTAAAATACTCAATGATTCGAGAACTTTTACATTATCTCAACTGTTTAAACATTGAAATTTCACTAACGATGATATGAGGCATTTTCACCTAATGATAGGGGTGTTGATTTCGATATCCTGATGATTATGTTTTATGCTTCAAATAGTTTAGTATTCTTTAATTGGTGTTGTTATGATGATTAGGTGTATGCATGCTAAAAGATGATTATTCTAGTATTTTAATCTAAATTAATGGCTAAGTTAAGTTGTATTGATTTTTTGATTTCTAATGATTAAATGTGAGTAGAAATGAATTAAACAATTAACTTATTTGAAAGATCGATGTTTTAATTTATGTAATATTCCTGATATGTTATATACATATATGCATATGATTTTCTTGTGCTACTAATGTGTGCAATGAGTGTGCAAGATATTTTAGCCAAGAAATCTAATAGTGGAATGAAAACTAAACCCTATGTATCAATTTTGGAAACCAAGGTTAAATCTGATGAAAGATGCAAACCCCATTGTTCATATTTTTTTTGTGTCATGGATTGAATGAATGTATCATTTTGTAATCATTAAGTGTTAATGTTTGTAACAGTAATTTTATAGTGTCTCTTGACACTTGTGAATTGTATATGCATTTTAGCATGATAGTTAAGGTTGACCGAGTAACCTCAAGATCTAAGTCAGACTAGGTCAGAGACCTCTTTTCTAATCAGTGAGTAATCAAGATTAATTACCCTAATCATGATTAATGAGTAATCTACATTTTTGAAGGTTGTTAGTAAGTCATAAAATATTCCTAGCTTTTGATAGGTCTCTAATTAATCCTAAAAGCCTAAAATCATCAAATCTAAGTACCTAAGGGGTATGGGTATGGGTTGGGGATATTTTCCACCACCTTAGCCCCTTTGGTTGACTTTTATGGTCACTCAAAAACCCCATTTTTTCTTTAGTGCGAAAATTGATTGTCCCATCATGAGTTGGATAACTTTAACTCCACCTTGAGGCTTTCCTTATGTCTAGTTGAGTTAGAAGTCTCTAGGGCTTTAGGCAAGTGGGTGGGAGTTAGGGGAGATCTTTTTAGAGGCATTTTTTGAGAAGTTTTGGTTGTTACCCAATCTCTAGTTTTAGAGAGAAATTTTTGGAAGATTGAAGGGAGAAAGAGCTCATCTCAAACTTGTACATGTTGCCATAACCTTGTTTTGGAGGTAGGAGTTCTTCATCTCCTTTGTTCATGTTGCTTCATGTTGTTTCATGCTTGGTTCATGCTTATGTTATTGTGGGTTTCATTGGAATGCTTGTATGTATGTTGGGTATGCTTGGGAGGGTTTGAATCATGTGTTCTTGAATGATTTTACTTCATGTCTTGCTTGATTTTCAAAGAGATTTTGTTGGTTTTTTTGGCATTACTCATGCTTGGATAGGGAAGAAGTGGCCATGTACGAGGGAAGGGTCTTAGTTGGACCTCAATAGTGTAGAGTCTCTTCTCATGATGAGAAGAGGGAAAGAGGGTAGGGTGTTATGGGCCCCTACTTGTCATCACATACCATGTTTTGAAATTGTGAAATTTGAAGAAGTGAAGGAATGAAAATCCTTATATTATTGGCCTCGAAAGGGCACTTGTGAAAGAATGGAAGTTCTTGAGATTCTAGCCTAGAAAGGGCTATGTTATGGTATTGTGGTTGACGTCTCCTATTGGGAAAATCCTCCTTCTCCCCATTCTGGTTCAACATTGGACCTCTTGTGTAAATTGGGATGGGAATGGATGCTTGTTTTGTTTCTTCATGTCATGCTTGAAATGTTCTTCATATTATGTTGTTTTACCTCTGGGTTAGTTCTCATGTTCTCCATGATTCCCTTGATGCATTGAAGATATTCAAAAGGACCCTTTGTTAAGGACCAAGAAGAGAATGAAAATTGAATTTTAATAATATGTAAAAGTGTATTTAAACTCTTGTTGAAGTGGCAAGAATGTTAGGTTTTCTTACTAGTTTTTTCTCGATGGAGCCTTGAACCAGGTTGATTTATAGAAGAGAAAAGATTGAGTAATGTTCTCGCATATGATGTTTTTTTTGGTATTTCATTTTTTTGCATATGCTTACTTGATTCATGTTAAATGGATAAAATGATATTTCACCTTCCTGTGACATTATTTTGTTTCAAAATCGTATTCTATTAATTGAGTTTAATTAGATAGCATTGTGATATATTAAGTTATGTAATTAAGTTTAAAATGTGTTAAGAAAATTCATATTTGATTTGTATTTAAATTTTGTAATTATATATGAGTTGAGGAAGTTAAGTAAAGTAATTATGTTCAAATACTTATGTATTACATTTAATCCTACTATCATCTCAAAACAAAATTGTTAGTGTGTTTTTACCTCGATTTATTATTTTGGGCATGACATTTTGGTATCAGAGCCCAGTTTAGTAACACTTGGGCAACAATGGGTCCATGTAGAATGTGGATGTTTAAAACTACACGAATAAAATCTCCTCTCACATTTTTGTATTTGATTGGAAAGGGGAAGAGTCCTATGTTATTGTATTAACAAAACATTTAAACTCAATGTTATAATTCAAATTTTAAAATAAAATAAAATAAAATAAAATAAAAACATATCCCCCCTTGGCTATTTATATAAATTTGAACATCCTAAACACTTTTTTTAAAAAAAAATTGCATCCTATAGCCAAAAAGGCCCTCTAGATTTTGTATGGGCAAATGATTTATTTCCTTTGAAGCAACAGAGAATATTCTCTATAGGTTCTTTATTATAAATCTTAATTTTTATTTTATTTTATTTTATTTTTAAAAAATCTTATTTATCCTAAGCCTATCCTATCGACCACCTAACTAACTTTATGTAATAAATGAAAAAAGTGGGCAGCTTGGATCTGAGAAAAGTCTTGTGTTAAAATTCTTAAAAATACACATACCCTCCCTTACCCGCTTCACCTAACTTCCATGCAAGTTGACAAGGCTCCATTAAAATCTTCTACAAAAGATATCCTACATACCCCCAAAATCCAAATTGGTTAGTGGCAATATGAGCAAATGGGGATTGAACAGGTTGGCAATAAAGAAAACTATTGAATGCTTCCTTCCCTTATGTTAATGTGTACCCTCCTGCCAAGTGATTTAAAACAATCTACACCCCATGTCTTGTCTTGTCTTTTTTGGAAATCATATGGCTAAACATAATGAAGTTTGACAATTAAAAATGAGACTCCTTAATGCCATTCTAGAGGCCTGCACATGTTAGGTCTTGGATAGCATGGAAGGAAGGGGGGGCGAAAGCAATGTGAATGCAAAAGTTATTATTAAGGTAGATGAAAACTGAGCAGACGCAACATAAATTGAGTTGATGGCTAGATGGAGATTTTGCGAGCCACAGATTTAATGCCCACATTTATAAATATTAAAAATGTTTTGTATACTTATCACGAAGGATACGAAGTAAGCAGTAATATGTTTCTGGGAAGGGATCTTTACTGCTGGTAAGCTGATTAGTGGAAATTCAACAACAATGATGTGACAGCAATGTGTGGGAGGAATTCCAATTCAATTAAGTTCAAAGAGTTCTTGAAATTTGCAAGAAAGTAAATTCAAGCCCCTGTGTCGAGCATTATCATGGTTTGTCTAAGATCACATCTTTTATCATTCTTTTAAAAAATCTTTCTTCTTTTCCTGAGACTCATGGCTAGATTGAGTGAGAATCATGATGCAGAATCTAATTTCAAAAGAAGTACACTAATTTTTCAAGAGTGAGAGAGATGACCTTATATTTTTTATTGCCTATCCAATAATGTTGGTTACTTACCTTTTGTTGAGTGGGAAAAGATAAAGTCATAGCAATAAGTGCAGCTCTTGCTTAGAAAAGAATCAAAATCCACATTATTGAATTGAACTCTATATTCCTCTTGATTTGGAAACAATAATAACCCTAATTAATATTGTTCCATTCTATATAGCTGGGTTGGTAAGACAATGGAAAGTTCTAGCCAAATATGAAACCAATTGTGATTATTGGCTTGAAAAAAAAACATGATCTGACTCAATCTTGCGAAAGAGATACCGTGTAGCTACCTATAGACACGCACTCTCAAATTAATTCATTGTTTATTTATTAGTTTGACATTGAAAGAAACATGCACATGCTACACCACCAACTATGTGAAATTATCTGGAAAATGCCTCGTGTGGAATTCATGCCATCAATGTTTCTTCTTAGCTTTACCAAATTTATTCTCATTCTTTAATATAATTATAGGCATGTGCTTTTCATTGTTAGTCATATCAGTGCTCTATCTTCCAATGGTTTATTAAAAAGGTGACTTGGTATATAAGCTCAAGCACGCACTTAGAGACAAAAAGATCAAGCAAATTAACTCTATCCATTGCTAGGAATACTTGTATTCATTCGTCTTCCTAAACAGACTAAAAAAAACCACTCTTCTTCTAGTCTGCTTCATTTGATTTTAGTGTTACTTTACATAGGATTCACAGGAAGTGAGAATGTTGTTGTTGTTTCTTGTTTGTGGCCTCTTTATCTTCCTTTCCCCATAAACCAAAGCTCTTAGTATCTTTTCCACTCATTTATTTCCTCTTCTTCTCAGGAAAACTAAAGAGATAACAATGCTTCTGCCTTCCTTTATTTCACATCAAATCTCCTTGCTATGCAGCTGATTGGATTGACGGACTACTAAGAATGTATTTTTCCCCCAAAACTAATGTATACAGTAATAATAAATCACATTCATCCAAGGACACACACACGGTAGAATCATGAATCATAATTTCAATTTTAATCTTTATAAGCAAGAATGTCTATGATACATTGTTAATAAAGAATGGCTGTGAGCATGCAATAAGGAGTTTAATTTAAAGCATTCCATTCTTGGCGTGCATTTATTTTTTGTAGCGATTGTCAAATTTGACTATCTGCTCTGTGCTAGCTGTATCACCACATGGGGTAGGGTGCAAACCATTTTGGAAAGCATTTTTTTGTTGTTTTGTAGAATTTAGTTGGAAAGTTAGTTAGGTCTATATGTATAGACTATGTTAGAGTCTTGCACAATGTTAAAGGAATGGTTGCCTCTTCAATTTACATTGCAACTCATTATGGCCAATGCAGACTTTGCATATAGGTTTTATCCACCTTGACAGGCTACCCATCCAATCCTCACCCTTTCCAAAGATCCACCTCACACCTTCCTTGGGCAGCATGGAAGGGAAGTGGTTTGGGGCCTTACATGCCACCCACGTGGTTGCATGGGAGGTGTGGTAAGGTGAGTAGGTGGTAGTTGAAGGGGGGGTGGGAGGGATGCAATTGGGAGTAGGAAATAATTTAGAAAGTTACATAGTTAGTGGGTTTAGGGAGTAGTATGGTTTTAGTTGTTAGGATGTGTTAAATGATAGCGTTAGGATATTTTCTTAGTTAGTTAGGATTAGGTTATTTGTTAAAGATTAGTTAATTAGTATGTTATTAGGAAGTATTTAGAATTGGTATGTTTAGTAATTAGATCAAAGTAAAAGTTAGTAAATATTCATTAGGTAATGTTAAATGTTAGATTTAGAATTATTTGATATGTTATTAGAGAAATTTAATCATATTGCTATTTAATATTTTCCTAATTAATATTATAATGGTTAAAATTATTATTATTTTAAATTAGTTGTTAACTTTCCAATGTTAAAATGTGATAAATGTTTATGGTTGGAAAATATAATATTATTTTAGTTAGAATTGTTTAGTTAGTTAGTTAAATAAATTGTTAATGGATAGTATTTTTGTGTTATAATTTAGTAATTATGGTTAGGTTAGTGTAGGGTTTGATAATATGATTATTTTATAGTTAAAAGTTATGGATAAGGTATAGTAAAATATAATTCAAGTATTATTTTTTTGAAATTATTTCTTTATGGCTATCTAAATTGAATCTATTCTAGATAGTAAATAATTAAATGGGACATAAGTTGTGGAATAGAGTCAGGGTTTGTAGTTGAATAGGTATGGAAATGAATAGTGTTTCAACTCGATATACGTCGAACTATTAATCGATGACTAGATTATGATATTATAAAGTATAAGGATGATGTTTGACAAAATAATAATAATTATAATAACAATCCAATATATATAGGGCTCGAGATAAAAACTTGATAATCAGTAGATGTTAATGTTTTGAAAGTGTATAGATTAGGATTAAGTAGTTAATTGATGTCATACCCTTGCAACTCAAACCTAAATAATTTATGGATCAACTCACTCAACTAGAGCCGAGTGCTTTAGTAGCATTATGACTTCAGATATTCAAATCCCATATAGTTTGAAGAGATGTAAACTCTACATCTTAACAATATGTTTTAGAAACTCACTTTAATCCTTTGTCATCTTTCCATGACCTGTTCAGTGTAGCATGGATAAACCTAGTAGATTGTTTCAACAAGAGTGAGCTAGTTGTAAGAATGAATAAGTAAACATTATCAACATCCTAATAATTATTTTATACCTAAGTAGTTGCAAACCTACAACCTAACGATGAATTTCATAAGATGTTTATGACTAGGAAAGATGGAATATGGAATTATAGATAAGAACAATAGCATTCAATACATTCTCGAATGATAATTAGAACTTGTGTAAATGATGGAATAACATGGATGGTGATATATTTATGAATACAAGACCATACCAAATTTGGTGAGATTGATAACACAACTTCAGCTAGTATATTGTGGTGAATTTGACTTAAGAAAGATTATGGGTATGTGCCCTAATATGTAATTATGGTGCATTGAGGATGAGAGATTTGGTTTTGTAAATTCAAACTCAAAGTATAACTCTACTGACACTGAGGTCCCCACATGTTAAAGTCTTTAAAAAGAAACCAATATAACAACAAGAGGATTGATGGAGACACATTTTAGTATCTTCACATTTGCACTTTTGAGTGAGTTTTGATCAAGGAAAACCCCTTAGTACAAAAAAACCTAATTATAGGATGATGTTGATGAAGATAAGTATGTAGTTAGTATGTGGGATCAATTAGAGTTTGAGCAACATGGTTGTTAGACCACCATCTAAAATCAATTCAAGATCCCTACAATGTATTTGGAAGACCTAAGATCCCTCATTTTCTTCAGAGACCCTCGTATGGCTGCATGATGTCAATAGTGTAAATTTTGTAAGCAATTGGATTTATTCCCTTATTTGTCTGATTTCAGATATTGGTATTTTAATGTTCTTTCCTTTTTGTCAACCAATATGGTGTGGGGTTGTTTAGCCAACTTTATTATAGATGATTCTATTTTGCCTCTAGGTCATGTCTTCACTTCTTGATTTAAATTTGTACTATTGTGGCCACTCTTTATTTCTTTTGTTTTTAGAATTTTGTGTTGGATGTTTCATCCTTGAGGTTGAATTTAAATTTTGAGGCACTTTCTTGTGAACTTTGTTGGCAAAGTGACATATGATGAGCCTACCCAAGGGATTCCTAACAATTAAGTGGATCTGTAACAATAGGGTATGGGGTTACCAGTGAGAGTATTCATGCCCCACCCTCCCCCAAGAAATCAGTAAGTCATGGAAACTCTTAAGTAAAAGTGTTTAACCTTAATAAAGAGCCAAGTTGCGTATTATGGAAACCTAGTTGCAGGAGTCTCATACAGATGTTACCTTGATGAGTCAATGTGTGGAATATGGGATATCTATGATATTATTTTTTATTAGAGACTTAATAAGTAGGTTATACTAGATTTGGAATGTTGTTATGTGTGACAATATATTTTAAGGAGTATTTGACCCTGGAAAATGTAACCATGCCAAAGCTATGGATTGAACTTTGATTTTTATTAAGAACAATTAGGTAAATATGTTACCACCCCTGAGTATTTATATGAATTATTGATCATTGTTTTTTTTCAAGAGAAAATTTTAGTATAAATCTAGACAAGGTCTAGCATAAGAAAAAACTTTTTTTTGTTGTTGTGTGACTTCCAGGAGGAAGTCAAAGGCTAGCGGGGGAGGATGTAAGATCCCTCCTCGTATGTACTTTTAAATATGAATTCCTCTATTAAATCTATTGTAGGACTTTTGAATGGATATGAAGTTATGTTTTATTTTGTGAATTTCCCAATGAAATTTAGATCAGTTGACAAATCCATGTTTTAAAATACTCAATGATTCAAGAACTTCTACATTATCTCAACTATTTAAACATTGAAATTTCACTAATGATGATATGACACATTTTCACCGAATGATAGGGGTGTTGATTTCGGTATGTTGATGATTATGTTTTATGCTTCAAATAGTTTAGTATTCTTTAGTTGGTGTTGTTATGATGATTAGGTGTATGCATGCCTAACGATGATTATTCTAGTATTTTAATATAAATTAATGGATAAGTTAAGTTGTATTGATTTTGTTATTTCTGATGATTAAGTGTGAGTAGAAATGAATTAAACAATTAACTTATTTGAAAGATGGATGTTTTAATTTATGCAATTTCCCTGATATGTTATATACATATGCATGTGATTTTCTTGTGCTACTAATGTGTGTAATGAGTGTGCAGGATATTTTAGCCAGGAAATCTAACGAAGAAATGAAACTGAACCCTATGTATTGATTTTGGAAACCAAGGCTGATGAAAGATGCAAACCCCATTGTTCATTTTTTTTTTGTGTCATGGATTGAATGAATGTATCATTTTGTAATCATTAAGTGTTAATGTTTGTAACAGTAATTTTATAGTGTCACTTGACACTTGTGAATTGTATATGCATTTCAGCATGATAGTTAAGGTTGACTGAGTAACCTCAAGATCTAAGTCAGACTAGCTCAGAGACCTCTTTGCTAATTAGTGATTAATCAAGATTAATTACCCTAATAATGATTAATGAGTAATCTACATTTTTGAAGGTTGTTAGTAAGTCATAAAATATTCCTAACTTTTGATAGGTCTCTAATTAATCCTAAAAGCCTAAAATCATCAAACCTAAGTACCTAAGGGGTATGGGTATGGGTTGGGGATATTTTCCACCCCCTTAGCCCCTTTGGTTGACTTTTATGGTCACTCAAAAACCCCATTTTTGCTTTAGTGCGAAAATTGATTGTCCCATCATGAGTTGGATAACTTTAACTCCACCTTGAGGCCTACCTTATGTCTAGTTGAGTTAGAAGTCTCTAGGGCTTTAGGCAAGTGGGTGGGAGTTATTATTTTGGGGTAGGTGGTTGATTTTTTTTTTTTTTTTTGGGGGGGTTGGGGGGGGGGGGGGGGGGGTGGGTGGTTGGGGGGAATCCTTTTAGAGGCATATTTTGAGAATTACCCAATCTCTAGTTTTAGAGAGAAATTTTTGGAAGATTGAAGGGAGAAAAAGCTCATCTCAAACTTGTACATGTTGCCATAACCTTGTTGTGGAGGTAGGAGTTCTTCATCTCCTTTTTTCATGTTGCTTCATGTTGTTTCATGCTTGGTTCATGCTTATGTTATTGTGGGTTTCATTGGAATGCTTGTAAGTATGTTGGGTGTGCTTGGGAGGTTTTGAATCATGTGCTCTTGAATAATTTTTCTTCATGTCTTGCTTGATTTTCAAACATATTTTGTTGGTTGTTTTGGCATTACTCACCCTTAGATAGGGAAGAAGTGACCATGTACTGAGGAAGGGCCTTAGTTGGACCTCAATAGTGTAGAGTCTCTTCTCATGATAAGAAGAGGGAAAGAGGGTAGGTTTGTGTTGGAAATATAGATGAAGTAACTGAGAGGGAAGGGGTGAATCAGTTACTGTGCAAAAATCAATTCCAAAATAAATCCCTTAGATGTCTTTACATATTGTTGATACTCAGTAAATAGTGCAGGAATACTGTAACTCGGTAGATTAATTAATTACTAATTATCTAGCATTCATAGTCATTAATATGCTTGCAAAGATTAAAATAAATGAACACAAGAGACACTAGATTTAACGTGGAAACCCAATATGAGAAAAACCACCAAGTAACTAGTCACTAATTTTCACTCTTCTGAAGTGAGCCCTGTTAAGAGCCAACCTTGTTAAAGGTTACAAAACACACTATTAGGTGTGACCTTGTTAGAGGATTTAATCACCCTATTAGGAGTGGCCTGGTTAGAGGTCTTGAGAATAATTCAACTAAACTACCACCTTGTTAGAGGATTTACAAAATGGCTGTTAAACCAACTTTGTTAAGAGATTCTAGATTCACTGTTACTATGATTAGAAAGCAATAATGAGATGATTTGAATGATATGTAACTTATCTTTTTCTGATTACAGATCTCTATTCTACTTTTACTGGATCCTAGCTGATCAAATACAACTTTTCATCTCCTCCAGGATATCTAATCCTTAATCAGAATTCACTCAATTCACTTATTCCATCCTTATCCATATATTCATATTCACACTTTAATTCATGACTTGAACATCTAAATATATACCTTTCAGATTATCAAGTCAGCTCAATTATAAGTTACAACAACTAAAAGAATCATTACATTAGTCGGCTACATGGAACAATTGAACTTATTATTAAAACAATAAAATCCTTCACTAGCCGACCCAGCTCGGTAACCACTACTCCAGCATGGTTTTCTAGTGTTAACCAAGTGAAGCTCGATAAACACTATAGACCCTACAAAAATCCTTTGGAGACTGAGTGAGCTCAGTTAGCACTGATCTTCCTTTGCTGACTTTTGGAGCTTGATAAAAGCTAACTCTTTGCCACTTTTCCTTTGATAATCGAATGAGCTTGGTAAACATTAGATTTTCTTTGTTAACCTTGGGAGCTCAGTAGAAGCTAACTCTCTGCCACTTTTCCTTTGATAACTGAGTGAGCTCGGTAAACATTAGCTTTTCTTTGTTAACCTTGGGAGCTTGGTAGAAGCTAACTCTTTGCTAATTTTCCTTTGATAACTGAGTGAGCTTAGTAAACATTAGGTTTTATTTGTTAACCTTGGGAGCTCGGTAGAAGCTAACTCTCTTCCAATTTTCCTTTGATAATAGAGTGAGCTTAGAAAACATTAGCTTTTCTTTGTTAACCTTGGGAGCTCGGTAGAAGCTAACTCTCTACCACTTTTCCTTTGATATGTTTAGGAACATTTGAAAGACACTGTAAATTTCTTTGCAGATCATCTGAGCTCGATAGACTCTGTCTAGTGACTGATATGACATTTGTGTAACATCAAAGACAATACACAACTAACAATTGTATCCAACAGGGTGTTATGGCCCTCTACTTGTCATCACATACCATGTTTTGAAATTGTGAAATTTGAAGAAGTGAAGGAATAAAAATCCTTGTATTATTGGCTTCAAAAGGGTACTTGTGAAAGAATGGAAGTTCTTGAGATTCTAGGCTAGAAAGGGCTATGTTATGGTATTGTGGTTGATGTCTTCTATTGGGAAAATCCACCTTCTCCCCAGTCTAGTTCAATGTTGGACCTATTGTGCAAATTGGGATGGGAATGCATCCCTATTTTGTTTCTTCATATTATGCTTGAAATGTTCCTCATATTATGTTGTTTTACCTTTGGGTTAGTTCTCGTCTTCTCCATGATTCCCTTGATGCATTGAAGATATTCAAAAGGACCCTTTGTTAAGGACCAAGAAGAGAATGCAAATTGAATTGTAATAATATGTAAAAGTGTATTTAAACTCTTGTTGAAGTGGCAAGGATGTTAGGTTTTCTTACTGGTTCTTTCCCGATGGAGCCTTGAACCAGGTTGATTTATAGAAGAGAAAAGATTGAGTAATGTTCTCGCATATGATGTTTTTTTTGGTATTTCAATTTTTTGCATATGTTTACTTGATTTATGTTAAATGGATAAAATGATATTTCAGATTCCTATGACATTCTTTTATTTTGAAATCATATTCTTGTAATTGAGTTTAATTAGATAGCATTGTGATATATATTAAGTTATGTAATTAAGTTTAAAATGTGTTAAGAAAAATCACATTTGATTTGTATTTAAATTTTGTACTTATACATGAGTTGAGGAAGTTAATTAAAGTAATTTTTTTTGAATACTTATGTATTACATTTAATCCTACTATCATCTCAAAAAAAATGGAAGTTATTGAGATTCTAGCCTTGAAAGGGCTATGTTATGGTATTGTGGTTGATGTCTCCTATTGGGAAAATCCACCTTCTCCCTAGTCTGGTTCAACGTTGGACCTATTGTGCAAATTGGGATGGGAATGCATGCTTGTTTAGTTTCTTCATGTTATGCTTGAAATGTTATTCATATTATGTTGTTTTACCTCCAGGTTAGTTCTCGTCTTCTCCATGATTCCCTTGATGCATTGAAGATATTCAAAAGGACCCTTTGTTAAGGACCAAGAAGAGAATGCAAATTGAATTTTAATAATATGTAAAAGTGTATTTAAACTCTTGTTGAAGTGGCAAGGATGTCAGGTTTTCTTACTGGTTCTTTCCTGATGGAGCCTTGAACCAAGTTTATTTATAGAAGAGAAAAGATTGAGTAATGTTCTCGCATATGATTTTTTTTTTGGTATTTCAATTTTTTGCATATGTTTACTTGATTTATGTTAAATGGATAAAATGATATTTCACCTTCCTGTGACATTCTTTTGTTTCAAAATCGTATTCTCTTAATTGAGTTTAATTAGATAGCATTGTGGTATATATTAAGTTATGTAATTAAGTTTAAAATGTGCTAAGAAAATTCACATTTGATTTGTATTTAAATTTTTTAATTATACATGAGTTGAGGAAGTTAAGTAAATTAATTCTGTTTGAATACTTATGTATTATTTAATCCTACTATCATCTCAAAAAAAAATTGTTAGTGTGGTTTTACCTCAGTTTATTTTGGGCATGACACCCCAACAACCATGAAGTTTTTTATTCTAACCTGAACTCTCCAATCACTGGTTGTCCTCTTCCCTGACTCATTCTTAACATATTCAAAGTACCCATAGTTTTCCTTGAGCCTTCTCCATTTCCAAACTTCTATTGTCATATCATGATCCTCTGCATTGTCATTTACTGCTAGTAGTGGCTATATGAGAATAGAGGGTTTATACTTTAATGGAAACCAATATTTGCACTAGTTACTTCCCAAATTAATATACCATGGAATTCTAATAGTAGAAAGAGTTAAATTTTGAGAAGAGTGGCATTCTCTTATCTTCAGGTCATGTGGCATATGTGTCCACCTTTATCTTGAAGTAATAATATCAGTCTCAACATCTTGAGAGGACTGATGTTCCCAATCTACAAAGGCTTGTTCTCTAACTGAGCATACTTTACCTAGGTTAGGAGGGTTGCCTAGAATAGAAATCCAATCCAAAAATGTCCATCTAGAGTGTTGAACTTATAGTCTCATGAGCAACATTATGGGCATTTCACTATTCTTGTAAGGCACAACTTGATGTTCCCTACTTATCTCATTTTGCATCTAAGACATCACTTATCTTAATTGCACATCCCCTATATACAAGATTGAGTTCCATTCTATGTCATTGGGATCTACTGAATTATGTTGATACAATTCACATAATAGATTCTTTAAAGTCATTGGAACATATTGGAATGCATCATAAAATTCATGTGGAGTTGAAATAGAGGGATTAAGCCCTTCCACAATCCTAGTCAACTTAAAATTTACAAACTACTCTTTAAGAAATATTGCATATACTAGTGATGGTGATCTGTATTCCATCAATTCAGGAATCAGTCATGTAATTTGTTCAATCCTTATTTTCAAAACCTCATTCTGGTCTGAGATTTGTTTAGACTGATAGCTCTATTCATTAATAAAATGTTTCAGTTTTTATTTTCCAGCTTCCTTTGAGCTCTTTCCCATAATTTTTTTTGAAACAAAATGATTCCTCTAGACAAAGGTATGGACAAATTGGATAGTGGCAATGGTTCCTAGTTAAAAATTTCTATCCATTCGGATGTCAAATGGGAAGTTTTCTTGACACTTTGTGATGTGGAGCATTCTCCTTCTCTTAAGATAATTGTTGTCACCACATTCTCTTCCTTGCTAGATTTAGCTGGTGTTGTTGCCATTGTGTCTAACCCATCTTGATTGAGCTTTTCCATTACTTCCTTAATAATTTCTTGCCTAAATTCTAGATAGTGCTTAGAACAAAGGTCTTCTAGAGTCTCACCAATGTCCTAAATAATAGGGCTTTCTTCAAATTCCTCAAATGCTTCAGGTTCATTTGACTCCTTATTAGTATCAACAATCATGTAGTTAACACTAAGGTCAACTTTGGGTTGTGGACTCTAGTTACTACATTCATTATCAGTAGCTATGTTTTGTTGCAATTTTTCCTCTGAAGAGGATTCCTTCTCAACATTGGGAGATTCTAAGTTAGCCACTGAAATAGAGGCTTTAGTAACCTTATTTCCCTCAGAAAGCCCTATACTTTTCCTTGTAGGAGATGTAGATAGGCATGGAGGATTCTTCATTTTCTCTTTCTTGTATACATTTCAACAATAGGTTCTTCAAGAGGTTTTTATGAAACATCCTCTTCTTGAGAGTGTAGGGTTTCATTATCATTACTCTTATAATCAAGTTATTGTTCTAATTTTTCTTCCATGGGTTCTACAGCTTTACCTTTTCCTTCCTTAATAATAGACCTAGTTTTAATAGATGATGGTGTCTTGGAGGCATTGGCAGTTCCCTATTTTTACTTTTCTTTTTGCTAGAGATAGAGGCATCAACATTATAAATTCTCTTCTTAGCTAGTTTAGAACTAGAGGGAGAGGATTCAAGAATATTTTCAGTCCTAGGAATAACTTTACAAAAACTAGTAGATATTTTTTCTCAATATCCAACCTCTTGGCCTCTAGGGCCGACCAACCCAGGCTCTACCTCTTTTAACTAAAAAACTCTTCCCATATCCCAATTGATTTCTTGTTCAATTCTCTTTCCTCAACTAATTTTATCAAGCAATGATGGGAAATAGATTGATCCTTCCCTAATTGTACTAAAGAAGCTTGCTTCTTGACAATGTTAAATAGAAAATTGGGAAGATTGACTTGTTGATAACTCTACCCAAATGAGCCAGAATCTTGAATTGTAGGGCATGCAAGTATTTGTAACGACCTTCACAAGTGAAGTATTGAATGATGGATACCACTTGCTAGATAAACTCTAATGGAAATGATATTCTAGAAGTACCCTAATTTTTTTCAATATCCAATATAAGATTAGAATGCACACTAAATTATGCCCTAGCCATTTGTAGGTCAAAATATTTTGCCCAATTTTCTCCTTCCTCTAGTAACCTAGTGACTTTGGCTACCACTTCTATAAATTAAATTCTAAGGCCCTTAACCATTACCAAACCATCTTGCAGGGTGTTCAAAAATTGAAGGGTAACCCCCTTATCAAATACCTTAAGACTGTGGTAGTAATCTAACCATTGCCTTCTCCAGAACATTTCTGAACTGGCTACATCACCCAACAAAACTTTGTGATCAATTGGTTCATATCTTTGAAGACCTCCACCCATTGTTTCTCACAATAGAATTTTAACAAGATCATGGCATTTTCCAAAGTTCAACAATGGTGAGTTAACAAAATTTACAATATTATGGCATTGGACAGAGAAAATGATGTACTATCACTTTGTGCTTCATAAAGGATTTTAATGCACATAATCTCATGATATCCTTCCTTACATTTAACCTCATAGTTTTTCACTCGTGTACATGTCTATCACCCTAAACACATTGTCAATTATTATTAGAAGTTAAGCTTCAATTTTAATGTCCTTAACTTCCTTAATGAATTTTGTGGTTTCATAATGCATGCCCATTTCTCATAAAGAAATGGGGACCCCCTAGTAATTTTTTGTTTTTTCTAGACACCTAGTCCAAGGTTTGAATCTTTTTAGGGCTCTATCTAGTGTCTGAGTCTACCCTAGGCCTCTGCTAGAAAATTCCATTTGTCAAAAACTAAAAATTTTGAGTATAAATATGTTTAAATATGGAAAAGGTGTGTACTAGTGCACCTAGTGCACACACACACCTTATAGGGTGTGCTAGTGCACGTGGTGGCTAAGTGCAGGAGCACATTCTCTTAGATGTGCACACTTGCACACGTGCATAGGTGCACACCTCTAAGAGGTGTGTTCCATCCTGGGCCTATAAAAGCCTAGGACTACCCTTTATTCCTCACTCTTCATGCCTTCAATCACCCTGAAAACACACCTTTTCATGTTCAAATTGCACAATTTTCCTCAAATACCTACACACAATCAAACCTAAGGTTAAAAGGTGCACACCTTTTTTTGTTTTACAAATCTCAAAAAAAGAAAAAGAAAAAGAAAAAAAGAAGACCTTATGTAAGGTGCTAATATGTGTACCTTACCTAAATCTAAATTGAAGATAACCTTATAGAATGGTGCATAGGTGTGCACCTTTCCAAGATGTGCACATGTGCACCATTCTAAAGAAAACTCCTTTAAAATATTAAGGTGTGTATATTATGCGCCCTAAAAGGTGTGTAATGTGCACACCCTATTTCAAAATTTTCTTAAATTGCCTTTGCAATATAAGGGTGTGCACATTGTGCACCCCAGAAGGTGTGGCACACCTGGCACAACCTAAAGGTGCACAAGGTGTGCCAAAATTTGCATAACAAAGCTAGAAATAAGGTTTTTTTAAGGTGTTTTATTAGATTTAGGGTTTTTGGGTGAGTTTTTTTTCTAATTAGGGTTTGTTTAAAATTTAAATTTTCACCTTATAGGCCAATGTGCTTCTATTTTGTATAGATATAATGGCTTCTTCTTCCTCCTCACTTGTAACAATGATTCCTCCTAAGCTAGTGGTTTTCAAGTTCCAAGGTGTACCATCAAAATTGCATTTTCAAGGTGTGCATTTAGAAATCAGAGATATAAAAATGGGTCATATTGACTATAATTCATTATTGGTTCTATGCAAAAAACCTGATGATAGGTCCCCAATGGTGTCTAGACTTATTAGATCAGGATTAGTAAATGTAGCTTCACACCTAGTTTTAGTACAATCTTCTAAGTTGATCATGGCTTTGGCCGAGAATTATGTTTCAGAAGAGAGGGTGGAGAAATCTTTCTCTATCTAAGACCCAAGAATATAGAGAAATTATTCCATCTTCTGAGGGAATATCAGTATAAAAGGATACTATATCATCAAGCAGAAAGGTGGTATAGAGAGTATGAACAAGAAGCTATAGAAATGATTGATAGGGAACTTGTGGGTAGAAATACTAGAAAAGTAGATATGACAAGAAGCTACATGAAGGATGATATCAGACATTCTATAGTGATCCTAAGTAGGATGATGTGATTACCAATAGTAGGACACTTAAGCATATGGATGGTACACTTCATCGAAACCATCAGAATGACAAAGATGCCAATTGATTAGACTACAATGCTTAGTGAGTAGGGTGTTTTTTAGTGGTGAATATTCATAATTTTTCAAATTATAGAAAAAAATTCTAATAATTTGGCTAACAATTTAAGATTTAATGCAACCTAAATCGCCACATTTTTATTAAATTTAGCTCTAAAATATTAAAAATTGCTCAATAATTTATTTTATTAAAAAATTTAAACTCAAAGATTTGCCACAATATTCGATACATGATTAGATTTGATTCACCTAAATATTATTTATTATCAAAGAAATTTAAATTAATTCACCAATAATTATCATAATTATTAGTTACTTTAGGTATATATTATGAATATTTAGTTTTAACTATTGATTTAAAATATAATGTAATTATCCTCACAATTTCCATGAGATAAAACATGTTCAATTTTGATTTGTAATATTCCATGATGATTAGCGAACTTCCTATTATTATTGAGATTTGCCAATATTTTCTACTCAAAAATTATGATTTCAAAATAATTGCCAATGTAAATAATATTTGAAATTTAAAAAAATTGAAAGATTCGTTCATAAAAATAATTTTGTTTTCAAAATAATTAAAGATTCACCAAAAATTTATATCTTTTTCTAGAGGGGGGTTTCTTAAAGTTTACTCTATTAGTGAGAATTTGGATGAATAGTTGGTGGCCGTCAAAACTAATCCAAGATTCTATATGACCTCATACTTGGTATATCTATTAGCAGCAAGGACTATTGATTACCTAGGGCCATTTGATAGGGGAACCATGCAAGATGCTAATGCTTGGTTAGATGTGGTATACCCCTAGCTAGTGAAGAAGAAATTGTCAAATCAAAGAAAAGTGTGTCAAATTGTGAATGACACTTTCATTTTTTCAATAATCAAATTCATTGGAGGTGATTATGCAAAATGGATGTTAGTAGAGGTAGTAATAAGAATTGCAAAAATAGGCACCTACTACATCTAATTTAAGACATTCACTTACCTAAGGGTAGCAGGCACAATGGTAAATCCTAAGAAGCTCCCTAGGTATCTGTCAGATAGACTCATTTTGCTAGAGATAGCAGGCAACTCACATCTATATATAGAAGAATGAGGAAACCACATAAAAAGACTTGGGTATGGTCCATCACTATAGATCCTTTTGGGGTTAAGAAAACATAGGACATAATGACTTTTGATACAAAATGGAATCAATATACCTTGGAGGATTATAAATCCCCTTGTCCATGTTTTGACAATATTGCTAGAGTCCAATAGTTGATGGGAAAATAATTTGAGCATGAGGATGCCATAGAGGATAACTAGATGAATGTGGTAGATGACTATGATATCTAAATCATGGATCATTTTAGGATGACTCTTTATCTGGTAGAGAAGGTCTTAAAGGTTAAGGTCTCATTGAAATTGGTTCAACAAGACACTAAAGATGTCTTGGATCCTTTATACAATCAAGATAAGATATTTGATTGACTAATTGTGAATGCAAAGATTGATAGGGAGGAGAACACAAATATCTACTATAGGGAGAGACATATTATCCACTTAACAAAGATTGGATCAAGAAGCCTTTCAAGTTGGACCCAATTCCTAAAACAATTTTCTTATAGGCTACAACCCACCCAGTAAAGGGAAGAGGAGCAAGGTTACAATACCAACATTCACATCCCAATCTCCAATTAGGCCAGAAATAGTATTTCAAAATGATAGGGAAGTTGGATACTTTAAGGCATATAAAGAAAAGAATAAGAGGAAGAGAGTTTCTCCTCAGCAAACTAAGCCCAAAGTTGAAGGTACTCAAGCCCCTAAGAATTAGGAGCTATAAAATGTAGAAGCTACTCAAGTCTAGGACAATCCACAAATCCCACCATCGAAACAAGTGAAAGGATCAAAGGAAAGAGAACAAGATGTGTCTCTAGTTTACCAAGAAGAATCATAAGAAGTGTCTCCACCTAGTCAAGAGGCTTCTCCATTATTAGTTAAGAAAGCTAAGAATAAAAAGACTCAAGTAAGAAGAACTAGGAGACAAAAGGTGATAAGAAGGGTTATTCCTATTCCTTCAATTCTAGAAGCTATTCTTGAAGAAGTGGAAGAGGATGAAGAAGATGAAGAGGATGACCTTTCCTTGACTCAAAGGACTCATCTTTCTAGGTCTAAGGAGGAAGAACAAAGAAGAAGCTCCACTATAATGACATCATCCATTCCTACACAACCTATTTAGGTTACTACTTGGTAGGATGAGCTACAATAGTGGATTGATGAGCAAGAGGACCAAAGGGTTGATATCTTTAAGATGTCAAGTTTTGATTTCATACCTATGGGCACTAAACTTGTTAGTGATAAGATAAGGGATACACCAAAAAATTACCCTTTTGAATGGGATTGGAGTCAATCACCACCTTAACCACAAGGACTTCAAGGTGCCCTACCATCACTAAGTCAAGATTTATCTTTCTTGGATAAAGGTTCATCTGCTCCTCTCCCTCTAGTCAATGAAGAATAGGTGCAACCAATGTAGGAAGAAGAGCCAGAATAGAGACCCACCAATGAAGTATTAGAAGAGGGATAGATATATGAATAATCTTAGAAAACTTCCCAAGATATAGAGGCAATGACTATGGACTCAACAAACATAAAGATGCTTGATGTAAACCCTTTACAGAAAGAAAGGACTCTAGAGAGGGATGATAAGGGAAAGGGTCTAGGAGGAAAAACTCCCTCTTCATCTAAGTATAAGTCTCTAATGGAGACTACTCCAAGATGGTTGAATAAAGAGGTGATGGTTAGGAATAAGAGGCAATTTTATTGTAATGAGGAGGAGATAATGAAATAATTAGTTGAAGCCCTTAAGAAACCTGAGCTACCTATGGGTGATGCACAAACATTAGCCTTTATTATGAGAAATTGAAATTAGGACTTGTTTGCTCACATTTCTATCCCTCCTTTACATGTAGATACTAAATATTTGACCACAAAATATTATTAGATTAAAGTGATCTTTCTAGGGAAGCCAACTATGGACGTAGCTAAATTGATGGTCACCATGGAGAAAAAACAAGTGTTTAACCACTTGGAAAAAAATGAGTCTGAATTGTTGAGACTTTGAAAATAGAATGAAATCATGAGGGGTTTTTTGCATGATTTAATTGGTCCTATTGACCCAAATAATCTGGAGTCCACCCTTGAAGCAACTTTACAAAAGAGAGATAAAGAGAGGGTAGTTATACAAGTGGATCCATTTTTGAAGGCTTGTTAGTTATGGAAAGAAAGTTTTGAGGAAAATGGTGTGTAGATAATATAGGGGAACATTAAGTTATTGTACCATATGGAAAATAATGTGGAGAAACTAGTTGCTATTTTAAACTAGGATTTTGGATTGATGGACGAGGTACATACTTGGGGAAATAACCTTCTTGCATTATGATCAATAAAATGCTAGAGGTATTGTATGCTAATGGATATGTATATGGGGGATGAGCTAGATAAGATAGATGATTAGATTGAGAAGATTGTGGATGGTAATAAAGTAATGGAGACATGACATGCAGATATTCATAAGCTCAAGGATCAAACCCAAGAGCAAATTTTGGAAGCAGAGAAGTATTACAATGATGCATGCCTTGACATTTTTGAAGATGAATCAAAAGATAAACTCTTGCCAGTTCAAATAGTCATTGAATAGTTTTGAAATATTTTTTGATGAAGCTTCAACTATGAAGACATTAGAGAAGCATTCAAGATAGAGGAGGCATTATTTGAATTAGATGTAAAACAAGAATATTTTGTGGAGAATTGCATAGAAGTGGGAAACTATCGGTAGATAGTGTAAGGATAAATATAGTTCTTTGGATTTACTAGATGCAACCAAAGTAATGGTGATAATAGAGAAATTTAAGAGGAAACATCCAGATGTAGCTCTAGTATAAAGGGGAACAAAACCCAAAAGCTAGAATTTCAGTTTTGACACTTGCAAAAATTTTGCATATTTTTTATCCCAGTCACTAAGGTGTGCAAGGTGTACTTCTCCAAAGCTGCACCTAAATTTTTTGAATAAGACCAAGATGCACTAATAGTTAATTTCTAGTTCCAAATTTAGAGCTTTCCATGCACCAAAAATGCATTCTGACAGTAGTTCAACTGTTACAAACATCCAGAGAAGGTTGAGCTTCTATTTTTGGCATCTCTAGAGACTCCTACATAATCTAATAGCTTTCTTCTTCTTATTTTCTCATGATTTCTTTATTTGAAGT
This sequence comes from Cupressus sempervirens, assembly GCA_028749045.1. Taxonomy (NCBI): domain Eukaryota; kingdom Viridiplantae; phylum Streptophyta; class Pinopsida; order Cupressales; family Cupressaceae; genus Cupressus; species Cupressus sempervirens. The sequence goes on from CM053789.1 coordinate 603,470,573, forward strand.
CATGTAAAGGCTTATGCACCCATTAAAGGATATAAAAAAGGGTGGAGTCCTACTTAGCACCATTTAGAGAGTCAGTTTGTACATAGATAGATTTGTTTTATTAGTTTCAAAGCATATATTTGCATGAAGAGATCTCTCACTCACAACACAAATTCAGAAGAATATTTCCTATAAATTGAGGAATTAAATATGTATTCTAGGCCATTATTTTGATGCAATAATATATACTATTGGTGCTCTCATTCTTAGTGTAGTTATTCTTGTTGGAGTGTGTTATTTTTTTGAACGTATGTTCATAGAGTGTAATGGAGCGAATAGTTTTGTTGTGTTATTTTGATTGAGTGATCTTTTAATTCTAGTGTTTGCAACATGTTTATAAATTTTTCTGACATATTTAGTTAGAGAAGAGATACCTATTGTTCTTACATAGGTTTTTGTCTCGCATGAGTGCACTTTTAGTGGCCTTGTGATTTGATGAAAAGTGAAACATCTTACAGTTATTAAATTCACATCAATGATTATATTAGTGGAGTTAAGTAAGTTTTTCTCCTATTTTCATTGGTTACCTATCGATCTTTTCAAAGACTTAACTTGCAAACATGTTATTTTTGTGGCTTATGTCTATTAGGAATTTACTTTTTAATTCATTTTCTTAAACTTTGTATTACTCTATCTTCATTATTTGCTTTACAAAAAAATGGTTAATTTAGGAATTCATATAGTTGTTGTAATCACCTAAAAATGGTCATCTAGACTATTAGCCCCCTTTTCAACATTTTGGCTAAATTAATTTAATCATTTACCTAGACCAAATTGCTAATAATCAATTTATTTGATTATAACCTATAGTTTGACTATGCTATCCTAAGTTCATTATTTGATTAAAAGAACATGTCCCCTTTTAATTAAATAAAACACCCCATTCTTCTAACCCACTTAAAGTGCACACATAAAGTCCTTTTTCTATTTTGCAATTAAAAGAAAAGGCTTTGTGACTTTTTTCTTATATGACAAGTCAACTTATATTCTATTGGTTGACTTGTGTGTGCACATGGATCACTCCTCTTTTTGAATTTCACCGTTGATCATCCACCATCTTCATCTTGATCTCTACCATCCATACATCTTTAAAAGGGAGAGAGCTTTCCCTCTCAATCCATCCTCATTTTGAATATTTTTATGCTGCAGGTTTTCTAACAGGTTTCTTTGGAGCTTTGTGGAGAACTTCTATTTCTTGTCTACATTCTCTCATCCATGGCATGATGGCATTCTAGCTTAGCTTAGCTTTCATTTTTACATGTATCTTAATCTCACATAGCTTAATAATAGTATTGTAACACTCTCATATATGTTTTAGCATAGCTCCACTTTGCATCTCATTCTAGCTTAATTTTCATTTGCATTGCATTCTTGAGGAACTCCTTGGGACATTTGCATTCTTGCATCTTGTCTTTGGAACCTCCTATTGCATGGTTTACTAGCAAGAAGAGTATCTCTAAGGCTCATCTGAGAGCCTTCTTATTCTTGAAATATACTCTCTTGCTCTCCGTGGATAAGGAGCTCTAAGCCGGCATCCAAGCATTCCGAACTCATGAAATCATTTGGATAGAAGGGTTTAGAGTGGGACACTTTCAAGTGTACATGTTTGGCGCCCACCGTGGGGCATGAATCAAGTTTATAGCTCCATTTTCTTTCATTTCTTATCTCTAATTTTTTACAGCAGCATATTGGATCTAATCAAATGCTTTTGTAGAATTATCACTTTGATTTTAAGGCCAACCCATAAGTAGATTGGTTTGAAGGCCAAAAATTTAGTTGGTTTAAAGATTTGATCATATCTTTATTATCGCTTTGATTTTGGTTCTGAAATTTTTGTTGCAAGTTTCTTATATATTTAAAATGTCCTAGTACTATTTTTAGAGCATTTTGATGTGATTTGAGGAAGTTATGATATTTTATTTTATTTTCATAAAAAGTCATTTTTGGTCGCACATCAGTGTATTTTTCAGAAAAACTTACATTTCTAGAAAGAGTTTTCAATTCTAATAGTCATTCTTTCTTTGTGTTTTGAATTTTGAGGTTTTATTAAGGATAAAAAATTTAATTTGAGAAATTTGGCCCATTTTAACAAAATCAATCTCTAGAGTGCAAATGAAGAGATTTTTTTTAATTTCTTGCATTTTTGGAAGGCTCTCTGATTTTTAATAGGGGTATCTTCTTTTCATTTTTATTTTTGAATAAGAAATCATAGCAAACAAGTCCAATCTTGTTGACTAGGTCAAAACCAAAGAGTAAAAATGAGAGCATTTGTGATTAACTTGCACTTTCTTTGCATGTACTTGATTGAAAGATAAATTGGATTTTTGAGGTAACTCACCACTTTTTATTGTAGATTTTTATGTTATCTCACACTAACTTTTGGTGCTAACAAGTTGTGATTACAGGTTGCCATCCTTATGAAAAAAAAAATTTGAAACATTGCATAAAAAGAACGCATGTCAAAGCTTCAAATGCACAAGGGCTACTAACATTGTTTGCAGGGCTGCCCAAAGCATAAAAACTCAAACTTTCTTGATTTTTGTTTCCATGTGTGGCATTGAATAATTGTTCATTTTTTATAGGCACATAAAACTTGTGATTGGAGTCTTTTGGTAATAGGAGAGTATGCTCTTCACCCTCGTGGTTAATTAGAAATCTTGACTTGCCATTTGGTTTCAAAAGCAAGGGGTAACTGAATCTTCCTAGTGTTTTTGGGAGAAAATGATTGGAATAGGAGAGTATGCTCTTCACCCTTGTGGTGAACTAGAAATCTTGACTTTCGAAAGTTGATCCACTTTGTTTAGTTAGAATCTTTTAGAGGGCCTGCTCTCGGACAACCTGAGAGGAATGGCCCAAGTGGGGACAAGCTGATTGCCTGGCTCTTCCAACCCACTATAAACACAAGGCTACCAAGGACACAAAATTTTGGTATATGTAGTGTTTTTCTTCGCCTAGTGTGATGGTTTATGGGATTTTGACCATAGGGAGATCACTAGGCAAGAATGCTTAAGGTACTCTTGTGATCGCGAGATCGGTTACTCATTGCAAGGTGAGGTGTCCCGTAATTGGGAGCAAGAGGAACACTATGAACGAAAGCTCGATCTAAAAACTCTAAGTTAGTAACTACCTTTTTTTAGTAGCTCAACTTCTTGGTGCAAGGATCGATCCTAGTGGACTACCTGGATCACCCCAAGATTTACACTCACCATATGTGTTCCCTTGGTTGTGCTTATGGAACTTCCATGACAAAGCCAATATCTCTTGTGGGAAACCACTTGGTGTGAGGCAAAGGAGCATCAAGCATGGGCCAAGTTTTTAAGTAATGAGCCGTGACTCTAAGGTAGATTTCTTGGCTATTGTTTTTGATGTTTTGACCAGTGTTAACGTTCTTGCAACATAAACATTCTGATAAAGAGTTGTTAGGAAGGCCATCCTGATATCCCAAATGCGTAAAGGTTGTTTTTACCCTTAATCAATTGTTTTGAGACATGTTACAACACTTACTATTTGCAAACCTTGCTATTTACTGATACGAACTGAAACGAAATGCTGTCTGATTGAAATGACTATCTGATTGACAAATTGAAATGAACTTCAAACCAAAAATTAACTATTTTTTGCACAAAATTGGCACTCTGTCGCATGCTTTCACGAGAAATATCGTACGACATTTTTTTTTCAAAAATTATGTCACATGTCAGTAGTAATTTTTTGTTGCACTTAGTTCAAATATCTATCGCTTAGACAAAAAGTGTCGTACCCTTGTTGAAATTCTGTCGTGCGACACTATTTTTGAACTTATGTCACCCTCCTTTTGAGAAAGTATCGCCTAGAGTTATTTTGGGTTAAAACAGAGTTTGCAGTTGGATTTATTTGGTCTAAGGAGCGTCACTCTGGCCACCCTTGATCTTGGCTACATATCAGTGTGTGAAGAATTCATCCTAGGTTGAAAAGATGGGTTTAGTCCATCGAATGTAAGTCTTGAAACGTCTTGATGAATCACTTGTCAAAATTCAGCTATTATTTTATTCTAGCTATCCACTATTGAGCTTCTTGCTCGTCCGCTCGGCTCGAGTCACTCGTGCTGTAAGATCTTGAGCACTGTTTGACAAGCCATCTATCACATTTTGACAAGTGACTAGTCTTGGTCGTAAAAGCTTCAAATTCAGCTTGCTTTTACTCTTTACATGCCGGTCACAACTAGATATCAAGTTGGTAACAGTAGCCACACACCTGTCATTTTCAAGCAATTGGAAACACCACCCAAATGTCCTTGCAAACAACCTTGTGATAAGAATCTCGAATTTTCTCAAACACAAATGGCCAACGTTCAGCACAACCCACTTTATAGTTTTGAAAATCCATTCGGTACACCCTTTGAGACACCCCAGGATACGAGTGGTATAGTCACTATGGTGCACCTTGATGAAATTAAACGTCGCTTAGAAGAAAAAGCACGTGAAACCCAAAAGACTTTGGAGGCTATATACGCTAGGGAGAGAAAATCAACAAGTTGAAATTGACAATCAGGCACGCTATGAAGGATACAAAGGAACTTATCCTCGAAATCCTTTTGAGAAAAATGATGGTAATCACATGCCTCCAAGGACTCCTAGAGCTGCTGTTGGTGCATGTCCTTCACCTAAACCATCTCATCATGATAGTGATGAAGAAGTAACTAGCGAAGACATGATCAAATTTCAACAAGATGGCTTTGCCCAAAAACTAATGCTCAGAGCTTTAGAGGAAAATGGAGACCAATACTTCTGATACATGGCAACTAGGGGATGGAAACTCCCTCAAGGTTTTAATGTTGAACATATTATTCCAAGACAAGAGCCCACTGAGGCTGAAATATTAAGGGAAGAAATACAAGAACTAAGGAAACAATTTGCACAACTACAAACTTTAAAAACTTTAATTGCAAACAAATTGGTTACTTTACCAGACAACTCACATCCTTACGATCCACCCATTAGACCTCCATTGTGGAGAGAAGATCATATTTGTAGCTATCACCAAAGTAAAGGACATAACATAGAGAATTGCTTCAAACTCAAAGATGTAATTCAAGACCTCATCGAAGCTGGAAAAGTTGTTATAGATGGCCTTTTTAAGAATACTGATCATGAGGCTTTCCAAAAACCATTACCTGAATACGAAAAGGGTGAGACCTCAAGGGTAGCTTCCAAAAAGAATCATGATGCCAAAATTAGTTATGCTTACACTAACACTGATAATGTTATAAGCATGCTTGAGCCCGTTAAATACATATGTATGGCAAGCTCCAACAATGACAACTGGCCAAATTATGACACTAAAGATGAACGACCAAGAGTGGTCTTAAGGACACAATCCACTCCTTAAGATCATACTGATACTAGACCCAAGGTGGTACTCTGAGTGGCTAAGTCTTCATCTTCTCAGGGTGAACCACTTAACGCTGTCACTAGGGGGCAATCTAAGGTTGTCGTAAAAGTTGCTAATGATCCTAAAAATGCTTCTTCATCTAAGCAACCAATTACTTCCAAGATCTCCAACTATGATCTTATTAGCCAATTGCAATGCACACAAGCACAAATCTCCATTTTTGAATTGCTAGAGTTATCTCCTTTGCACAGGGATATCCTTGAGAAAGCTTTACGTTCTGCCAATGTTCCCACCGATATTGATGTAGAACAATTCCAAGCTATGGTTACCCACATCTCCTCGCCCCACTATCTCAACTATTCTGAAGAAGATGACCGAGCTCTCAATCATCCCCATAACCTTTTTCTTCATGTCAAATTTCAAATCTTTCATACTCACATCCATTGAGTCTTGATAGGCAATGGTGCAGGGTTAAATATCATTTCGTTCAATGTAATCCAACAATTGGGCATGTCTGAATTTTCCATCGATCCTAAGCGCAAGATCACTATAAAGGCCTATGATGAGGTTGAAAGGCCTTCTAAAGGTCTAATTGTACTTCCAATCAGAGTTGGTCCAGTTGAGAAGAATGTCATTTTCCAAGTCTTAGACATACCACTTGCATGCAACTTGTTGTTGGGACAGCCATGGATTCACGATATGCAAGCAATACCCTCTACATACCATCAGTGCATTAAGTTCCCTTTTAATGGTACTGAAGTAGTTGTCCCCAGCAACAACTCTATGTCTATCAACACATTATCTGCTGCTGAAACGCTAGTCCCGCACAATCGCTCTTCTCATGAGCTAACACCATCTTTCACAGAATGTGAACAAAAATTGAAAATGATGAGCCCTTGTATGGGCGAGTACACTTTGGACTCTATTGCTACCTTACCAATTTCCCCTCAGTCCTATGGGAAACCAACTATTGCAAAGAACTCTTCTGCTTCTGCTATGACACTTTTTGGCACTTTTGTTCAATCTTCGATACCACTAGAAGCAGAGAAGGAAGAACAAGCCATTAGGGATTGGATCTACAGAGAAGAGGAAGATGAGGAGGTTACAGTGACTACTCATATTTCTCCTAAAAAATATGGAAAAGGCTATAAATTTCTGACAAAAATGGGCTACTAGGGCCATGGGTCCTTAACTAGTTGTAATAACACTCTAGTTGAACCTTTAAATCACACTCAAGGTCGTGATGCTCGAGACACCGCTGGTCTAGGCTTTGGGCTAAACAATAATACACCAAACTGTGATCGAAGATTGCTCATGTCTAGTGAATTGGAGGATGATGACTCTCCCGTAATTGCTACTACTACACAAGATGAAGACTTTGTTCCTCTCACTTCCCTCTTTTGGGGAGAAGAAATAGTGACTGCTAATAATGAAGAAGCTTCTACCTCCCAACAACAACAACAAGAAGGGTCTACTTCTAAGGACATAAATAGAGAACGAATTAGGCAGAATATTTCTCATCTCATAGCTAGGGGTCAAAGTACTGATTCTCATGAGTATGAGTGGGAAAGCCTCTCTGATGCATCTTGCGAGCTAGGGGTGGATTTCATTCATGCCTATGCAACCCAAACCGATGTAATTGAACGGTCTAGTATGGGGTCGGATGAGTTTGACTCACAACATGTCTCAATGGATCATGCTAGTTCCTCCAGGACTATTCCTGAGCTGGATTCTTTTGTGACATTTTCTATAGGCTCAACTTCATAGGTCACCAGAGATGACTCCTTCCATATCAATTACATTGAAACTTCTCCCTCACTCTTGTTAATTTACTCAGATCTCATAGATTGGTCTATCCAAAATCAAAGACCTAAAATATGGTCTTTCCAAAATGACTATGAGATTGCTTGTTATCTAAACGCAATTGAACCTATCATTTCTTCCACCAATGAACCCACGGTTAACATGACAGAATTAGATATCAAGTACCTCAGTCAAAAAATTAAAAGGAAAAATAAGTGATTAGATGGCAAAAACCACATTGTGGCAGTGTCTGATCCTCAAAAAAGTAAAAATAAAGGCATATCTAATGGTGAAAACCTCTCTGAGGCACCTGCGGATGAGGTACTTGGTAGTCTGCCAAGCTATTTCTAGGATAGATCTTCAATTCTAGTTGAACCTACACAGCCTATCAACATGGGAACAGAAGAATGTCCTCAGATTATCCATGTAGCTCAATCTTTGTCAGACGAAGAAAAGACACAGTTTGCTCAATTCTTTCAAGACAAGAAGGTCAACTTCACATGGACATACTCTGACATGCTAGGGCTTGATACAGATCTCATCATGCATCACTTATCAATCTCACCAGATGTCAAGCTTGTCAAATAGAAGTTGAGAAAAATGCATCCACATGTGGCCCTACTGGTCAAGACAGAGTTAGAAAAACTATTGAATGCAAACTTCATTAGGGCCATTGATTATGCCGAGTGGATTTCCAACATTATACTTGTCTCCAAGCATGAAAAACCCATACGAGTTTGTATTGATTTTAGAGATCTCAATAAAGCATGCCCCAAGGATGATTTTCCACTACCAAACATTGATATGATAGTGGACATGACTGCGGGTTATGAGATGTACTTGCTCATGGATGGATTTTTTGGGTACAACCAAATAAAGATAGCTCCAACAGACCAAGAAAAGACAACTTTTACATGTGCATGGGGTACCTTTTGCTGGAATGTCATGCCTTTTGGGCTCAAAAATGCTGGCGCTACATATCAAAGAGCAATGAAAACCATCTTTCATGATATTATGCATAAAAACATGGAAGACTATGTTGAAGACACATTGGCAAAATCAAAGAAATGAGACACACATCTCAAAGACCTTAGTTTGATATTGGATTGTATGAAACAATTCCAACTTAGTCTGAATCCAAAAAAATGTGCCTTTGGTGTCACTTCTGGAAAATTGCTAGGTTATATCATTTCAGCAAAAGGCATTGAGGTTGACCCTGAAAAGGTCCAAGCTATCATGGATATGCCACCACCAAAGACTATCAGTCAGCTTAGAGGTCTTCAAGGACGGCTACAATCCATAAGAAGATTTATCTCTCAATTAGTTGATAAGGCTCAACCTTTCAATAAAAATCTACATAAAGGATCTACCCATATTTGGAACAGTGATTGTCAATAAAGCTTAGATCAAATCAAAGGCTACTTGGCAAAACTGCCAGCTTCGATGCCACCCATTCTCGGAAAACCTTTGATTATGTACATTTCAACTACGAATTCTTCTCTAGCAGCACTCTTAGCCCAAAGTGATGAGACGGGTAAAGAAAGAGCCATATACTATATCAGTCGAACTTTGGTGGCTTATGAACTAAATTATACAAGTATAGAGAAGGCATGCCTTGCTGTAGTTTTTGCCTCCCAAAAAATTCAGCATTAGATGTTGGCCCATATAGTTCACTTGATTGCCAAGATAGACCCTTTGAAATATTTATTAAGTAAAGTTGCACTTACTGGTCGCCTTGCTAAATGGATGATGATTCTTTTCAAATTTGACATTCAGTATGTTGAACGTAAGGCAATCAAAGGATAGGCCATTACTGACCAGTTGGTTGACTTCCCACTTGAAGATGTAGCACCTAAGAAAATTGAGTTTCCAGATGCCTTGATCATGAACATTACTGACAGAACATGGAAGATGTTTTTTGATGGATCCCATACACAGAATGGAGCAAGAGCAAGGGTGTTGTTTGTTTCCCCTCATGGTTATACGATCCCAAAGTCCTACAAATTATTGTTCCCATGTACAAACAATATTGCAGAGTATGAAGCATTAACAAATGGGATCAAAATGGCCCTTGAATGGCGAATAACTAAGCTACACATCTATGGGAATTCTCAATTGGTTGTGAACCAAGTGAATAATGAATATCAAACAAAGGATGACAAGTTGATCCCTTATAAAAAGTTGATAGATGCTCTAAGGAATTATTTTACCTTTGTAACATTCGAACAAATTCCTAGAGCAAAAAACAAGGCTGCTGATGCTATGGCCATCTTAGCATCTATCCTCCAATTACAAGAACATGAATCACGATTTGAGTTCCTGGTGGAAGAATTGCGTCATCCAGCCTATGATTCCTCAGATAACCAAGTGATCTACACTGTTGTGGGTCACGATTCCTCTTGTTATGCGGCTATTTTCTCTTACCTACGTGATTAGGTTATTCTTGAAACCCTCACGCGCAACCAAAAATGCCAACTCCTTTGTAATGCCTCACACTACACTTTGGTCTCTAGTGACTTGTATAGGAAGGGTCTAGACAGAATGTTGCTTAGGTGTTTAGAGCTAGAAGAGTCTGAGAAGGCACTTGCCGAAGTCCATGATGGCATTTGTGGGGCACATTATAATGGCCTTGCACTTGCCCAAAAACTGCTTAGGATAGGTTATTACTAGCCCACCATGCAAGCTGATGCTGTGCGCTATGCAAAGTCCTATTAGAAATGTCAGCTCCATGGAAACTTGATACATGCTCTTGGGCAAGAGTTAATCCCTTCTGTGACATATTGGCCATTTCAGCAATGGGCCTTTGACTTGGTAGGAAAGATTCATCCAAGCTCATCCAGCGGTCATAAATTCATCATCACAACAATGGAGTATTTCACTAAATGGGTTGAAGCTGTACCATTATCTGCTGCTACAAGCAAACATGTTGCCCTATTTATACTGAATCACATCATTTGCCAATATGGTATCCCATTCTCTATTGTTACGGATAATGGAGGGCAGTTCAAGAATAAGGACTTAAAACAGCTATGCAAAAAGTTTCGAATTAAACAACACTGGTCCTCCTTTTACTATCCCCAAGGGAATGGCCAAGCTAAGGCCTCTAATAAAACACTACTGAAAATCCTACACTGCATAGTTCACAAGTCTAGGAAAGATTGGCACTTGCAAATAAATCTGGCACTTTGAGCCTATAGAACCTCTATTCATACTCCTACAGGGGCTACACCCTTTTCTCTAGTCTATGGCTCTGAGGCTGTTCTCCCATTAGAAGTCGAGATACCTTCTTTGCACGTCTCCTTACATGGGTTAATAATCGATGAAGATCATAGAGCTATGCAAGTACAAGAATTAGAGACTCTGGATGAACGTCGCAAGGCTGCTTTTGATCACATGAGAGCTTATCAAAAGCGCATGTCTACACAATATAACAAGAAGGTTCACCCCCGTGAGTTCCGGGTTGGTGAACTCGTGCTTAGGGAGAATCCAAAAAATTAGCAACATCAAGAGCAGAAAGGGAAATTTGAACCTAACTGGTTGGGTCCTTACATTATCACAATAGCATTTGGTTCTGGTGCTTACCAGTTGTCTACATCAAAGGGTGAAGAACTTGCAGAGCCTATCAACATCCTACACTTTAAGAAGTTCTATACTTAGAGGCTTTCTGCTAAGCTATCTTGTATATATCTATGATCCTGAAAAAATTCCTAAAAATTAGAAAATGTCCTTAAAAAAAAAAAACAAAAAAAAAAAAATTGAAAAAAGTCCTTAAAAAATCTGTCAAGTGGTGAAAACCTGGAAACAGGCGCTACTTGAAATCCTTGCACCTATGTCTATCAGTCCCAATCATCCACTTCGCTACACATTTCCTGGCTTGTAATTGTTTCTTGTCCTCATCTCGAGGGCACAACTGCTTAGCCTATTGAGGTATTCTTGTGCATTAGGGTTTCTTTGACAACTCACAAAATAGTGTTTCTCAACACTTCCCCCACTTTGACATCAAGTGTTTTTCAACACTTTTCAGATAGTTTACCTATGGTCTTCGATGTCATAATATTTCTCACTATCAGAATCAAGTCTTGAAGAAATGGCCAAGTGACTTGCACACACGCACTTTAACACTTAAACGACTGAGCTATGCTAATCTTTATCTACTTTGTGTGTTGTCTATGATGATTTCTTTTCCATGTGTTCCCTCCCTAATAGTCTTTCAAGGATGTCATTGACTAGAAGACTGGGGGCATGGGACATATTTCCTTGATTTCTGCTTGTGGGTATACTTTTGTTTTTCTATAGTTTTGTAAGCATTTATGCTGGTCCTATTCAACATGTTGACTTACAAATGTATCATCCTTGACTATTTTGCAAGACCGCACTCATGGTTTATCCTGGTGCTTATGCCTTAATACAGGTGTGATCTTGCTAAATTAAACTTAGGGAATCTAATTGTGTAGTTATCTTGACTTACATGTCTCTGATGCTTAGATTGGATTTCCACATACCTATCTAATATCGATTGTATTCATATCCTCATAGTTATACTAGTGATGGTTAGATGATCTCATGATGTCCCTAATAAATGCTTAATGATGAAATTAAGAGTCCAAATGTTATGCACTTATTGCTGGTAAACCACTTTGCATATTAGCTTGCATTTTAGGTTCATTTTCTAGATTAGTCTTGCATTCTTGCATATGGGGAGAGCTCTCTCTTCATCTTTTTTGTGGACATATCAGCTAACTCCTTTCATATATTTCTTTACTTTCTTCTTGTTCATGTCTTTTCACCTTCTTAATCTTTCACTTCATCTCTTTTCTATCTTATCATCACATTATATAAAGTTTTGACCTCTTAAATAATTTCAACGTCCTAGATTCATTTTCGGGATCGAAATTCAAATTCGAGTTCATCTTGATGGTCAAAATTGTCTTTTAAAATTCTACTTTCTTCTGAGCAGTTAGCTGACCTTTTGAGGTCTAATCTCGGAATCATCATTGGGGCATCTTCATTTCTTCATGTCTTCATAATTTCCATACTTCATATCTACTTCAATTCACTGTTTCACATCTAAATCATCTTTCTACTAGATTTGACCTAATTTTATGCTATATCCTTCAAGGTCAACTCTAGTCAAACTGGGGCATTTTATCAGTTTCTTATAGTCATTCTTGGGTTCTAATCATCTATCTGTCATCTTGGACATTGCTATATTCTAATTTTCTCATGTCTAGCTAGTTTTTGCATCCCCTTACCTCGTTTCAATTTCGATCCTGAGGGGGTAGAAATACTCTATCACTGATTGCTACAACTATCTATTTCTTAGGAGCATTTGTTTGATCTTCTCACTTGTTCTCAATCTATATACTTTGCTAAGTGTTAGCATTCTTCTTGAGTTCTGACATCATCTTTTCCTAGTGTTCAGTACTACCACTATCAGGCTATACATTTAGGACTTACTATCTTTTTCTACATTTTGTTCTTCAAAATCAGATATCTATATCTATCACCACCTACTTGGCTTTCTATTTTCTTTGACATAATGTGTTCCTAGATCGATCACACATTATTCAAAGAGGGGCAAATGTGATCACCTAAAAATGGTCATCTAGACTATTAGCCCCCTTTTCAACATTTTGGCTAAATGAATTTAATCATTTACCTAGACCAAATTGCTAATAATCAATTTATTTGATTATAACCTATAGTTTGACTATGCTATCCTAAGTTCATTATTTGATTAAAAGAACATGTCCCCTTTTAATTAAATAAAACACCCCATTCTTCTAACCCACTTAAAATGCACACATAAAGTCCTTTTTCTATTTTGCAATTAAAAGAAAAGGCTTTGTGACTTTTGTCTTATATGACAAGTCAACTTATATTCTATTGGTTGACTTGTGTGTGCACATGGATCACTCCTCTTTTTGAATTCCACCGTTGATCATCCACCATCTTCATCTTGATCTCTACCATCCATACATCTTTAAAAGGGAGAGAGCTTTCCCCCTCAATCCATCCTCATTTTGAATATTGTTATTCTATAGGTTTTCTAATAGGTTTCTTTGGAGCTTTGTGGAGAACTTCTATTTCTTGTCTACATTCTCTCATCCATGGCATGATGGCATTCTAGCTTAGCTTAGCTTTCATTTTTACATGTAGCTTAATCTCACATAGCTTAATAATGGTATTGTAACACTCTCATACATGTTTTAGCATAGCTCCACTTTGCATCTCATTCTAGCTTAATTTTCATTTGCATTGCATTCTTGAGGAACTCCTTGGGACATTTGCATTCTTGCATCTTGTCTTTGGAACCTCCCATTGCATGGTTTACTAGCAAGAAGAGTATCTCTAAGGCTCATCTGAGAGCCTTCTTATTCTTGAAATATACTCTCTTGCACTCCATGGATAGGGAGCTCTAAGCCGGCATCCAAGCATTCCAAACTCATGGAATCATTTGGATAGAAGGGTTTAGAGTGGGACACTTTCGAGTGTACAGTTGCATATCTAAAATTGCATTCATTATAAACAAAAAAATATAAAAACATATTTCTTTTTGTGTGGTTATTCTTTTTAGCAAGACGATTCAACATCTTATCCAAAATTGGTCGAACCAAGAAAGGCCTCCTTGTGAACACTCACATTTGTCTTCTACTAAGTCAATTCTAGTAGGTTGCAATATTTATTGGAACCTTGGATTTGATCCTACATTATCTTTTCAAGAGAGGAGTTTGAAAGGATTCATGTCATTAAGCATTGTGCAAAATGATAGCTCAACAATGACACAATCACAGAAGGATAGGTCATCAATGTATGATGAAAAACATTACATAAGATAATAGATTTTAAAGTTTACATGCAATTTGAAATTTTTGAAAATGCATATTTCCCCACCTCAACTAAGTTTAGGGATGGGTCTCACTAGGCTATGAAATGCAAGAGGAATAAAGTTAAACAATATGGCTTTCTAAATAAAGATTGAGTAAAATAAAATATATGTAAGAGTATGTGGCACATACTTGGTAGGTGTTGTAGGAAAGAGTTCTTAAAAGGATCATCAAAAATGATGGAGTGAGGGAATGGAGTGGAGGGATGGAAAAGCGAGATGGTGATATGAAATGCAAGGCATAGAAAATACTTTCAAGAAGAAAGTGTTTATAATGAAACGTTTGAAAGAATTCAAGATTTTGCAATAGTCAACATAGAAGATCCATACTATTTGAATATGAGAACGAGGATATTTTTGGTATGTTGAAACTGCTACAAGAATTGGTCATGACTTACTAGTTTGTAGTCGAGCTTGAGGTGATGCCCATTGACAAGTAACTTGAATCAAATAGGATCAATAGTGGACAACTAGACCACTCCATTTGGAAATATAGCAACAATTTTATATGGTCCTAACTAGTGAGTTTGAAACTTGCCTAGATTGTGCTAATACTTGGAATAATAAAGAATTTCCCAATCTCCTATAGAAAATGTTTTATCGTTGATAAAATTATCATGCCATCATTTCCTTTAATGTTGGATGAGTTTAGTGTTATTTAATATAGATTTACACCATTCATCAAGGTTATTTAAACTTAGGATTTGGTCTTGTTGTGCAATAGTGAGTTCCTTACCAAATTCCAAAGTGGTCTACAATGCTTTATATTCAAATTCTATATGCATTATAGATGATCTACCATAGACGAGCTCAAAAGGAGTAAAACCTATGGTAGACTTCTAGGTGGTTCTATAAGCCCAAAGAGATTCAAGAAGGAATGTGGCCCAACCCTTCCTATGAAGTACTACTATTTTGGTGAGAATGGCTTCTAGCTCTTGGTTGGTAACCTCAACTTGGCCATTAGCTTGTGGGTGGTAAGGTGATGAATTACTATGTTGAATTGTATATTTTTTCATGAGAGAAGCTATCAGATTAGATATAAACTAAGCTCCTTGGTTGGATGTCAATTCTTTGGGAACTCCAAACCATGTAAAGATGGATTCATACAAGAACATTGCAACATTTTAATCCCTTGGGTGTTTCATGGGTTTGGCATTTTCCCACTTAGTTACATAATTAGTACAAACTAAGATATAAGATGTACCTTGTGAAGAGGGTTCAATAGGGCCTACAAAGTCAATCCGCCATTTATTAAAGCCATTTATGAAAGGGTGCAACAACTACTTGAGGCTACAAGGATATTTCATCAAATTTAGTGAGTCTTCCATTTGTTGACACTTATCACATTTCTTAGTGCATCTAGCTACATCCTTATGTAAACTTGGCCAATAGTACCCAGTTGTCAATATTTTAAAGGTTGTCCTTTTGGCTACAAAATAACCTCTGTGGGGTTCATCATGACATTCTCTCAAGATATCATATGTTTCATCTTCTCTAATGTAATGAAACATTACTTGATCAAGGCTAGTATAAAACATAAATCTAGGAATCCAAGAATAATGAAAAATCTTTTTAGAAAGTAACTTATTTTCTTTGGCAGAGAAGTGAGCAGGCATCTTTCCTATGGTGAGGTGATTTGCAATATTTTCATACCATAGATTTTGTGTTGATAACAAGAAAAGGTGTCCATCTATAAAACTATCATCAATGGCTACACAATCACCAGGGACATGCAACCAGGAGAGAATTAAGGCTACCACATTGGCCTTGCCAGGTTTATCTATTATAGTTATATCAAATTCCTACATAAGTAACAACCAGTGAGCTAGTCTTCCTAATATTGCTGGCTTATTCATTAGATACTTTATAGCAAAGTGATTAGTATGAATAAATACTTCATATTCATTAATTTAGTTTTTGAATTTATTCAATGCATAAATAACTACAAGTAACTCTTTATCAATAATTGTGAGGTAAAAAATCTTGTACTTTGCAAATTTTTACTGATAAAATAAATGGAAAGTTCAACTAATTCTACCTTTTGGCCAAAAACTACATCTATAGCATAGTCTGAGGCATCTATATGGAAGTGGCAAGGCAATCCCCAATTAGGTCCTCTCAAAAATGGTGTTGTGGTGAGGACTTCTTCAAGCTATAGAAAAGATGTAACACATGTAGAGTCCTAGGAAAATGTAGAATCCATTTTTAACAAGTCATAAAGGGGTGTTACAAGTTGACTAAAATTCTTGATGAATCTTCCATAATATCCAACATGTCCTGGGAAACTTCAAACATCTTTTTTCTTGTTTGGCATAGGCAAGGTACTAATGACTTCAATCTTGGTAGGATCGACTTGGATACCTTTGGATGAAATTAAATGACCTTGCACTACTTCTTCCATCATTATAAAATATTTTTTCACTATTTAGGGAAAGGTTATAGTCTTGGCATCTCTTGAGCACTGTTTCTAAGTTGGTTTTTTCTTCCTCAAAATTAGTCTTATAAATAGTGAAATCATCCATATAGATCTCCATGTAGCTGACATATATGTCTGAAAGGATAGTTATGATAGCTCATTGGAATGTGTCTCGGGTGTTACAGAGGCCAAAGGGTAAGACTAAGTAGGAAAAGGTACCTCATGGGCATGTGAATTTATTTTTTCTTGATCGTTTGGAGCTATTAGTATCTGATTGTAACCACTTAAACCATCCAAAAAAGAGAAATATTTCTTGCTAGTGAGGTTATCAAGAACTTTTTCTATAAATAGTAAGGGAAAGTGGTATTTCTTACTAGCCAAATTAAGCTCCCTATATTCTATATAGACTCTCCATTTTCCTCCCTTATTTGGTATAATAACTCGGGGTGAAACCCATTGGCTATTAGAGATGGGGTAGATAAAACCAGCACACAATAATTTATATAGTTCATTTTTAACTATGTCCTTAAGATAGGGTTACCTCTCCTCTGAGGCTATTGGATAGGTTTAAAATTAGGACTAATGTAAATCTTGTGAGTATAATGCATAGGGTCTAGTCATTTCATGTCCATGTAGTCCCAAAAAAATTATTTTTGATTTTCCTATAGTAACTGCAACATAACCTCCTAATGAGAAGGGGATAAGGTGTTGTTTACATTTAGCTCCTTTACTGGACCAACTTGCATCTTAATAACCTTATTTCTAATAAATTATTGGGCAACAGGAAAAGAATCCATCTCATTAGGTAACAAGGAGTGAAGGAATTAGGATGCTTCTAAATGTTGTGTGTTTAAGGGTGGTAATATTGTTTCAAGGATACATTTTGCCTGAGGACACATTTGAGCTTCTATTCCATATTCATTCATGATAATGGATGAAATAATCTCATCTTCTTCTCAAGAGGCTACAAATAACTCTTAACCTATCATAATTAGCTGATGGATGGAATCTCCTCTAGATCTTCATCACACAAATCTAGCCAAATTACTTGGTCATCTAACAATAGTGGCTAAGTAGGGGAGTATAGGGTCATGTTCTTAGTGTGAATACCATTGGATACTGTCATTTCACTAGATTGGCAAGCTATATAGGTATCTGTAGTGGCCAACCATAGTCATCCTAAAATGAAAGGATACCCTCACATGTTATCTTTCAGAGAAAGGACAACAAAGTCTATGGGATACTCCCAAGAATTCAAAGTGACTGTGACATCTTTTATCATCTCATCTAGTTTGATAGTAGAAATATCAGCAAGATGAAATATGGTTGGTGTTTCTCTAAGACCAATGATATGTAATCAAGAAAATACCTCATTTTTCATGACATTTATAGATGCTCCCAAGTCAACTAAAGAATTTTGGACTTGCATCCCATGAATGGTGAGAGTAACCATAGGAATCCAAGGATCAAAGTATTTAGGTAGCTAATTTTTCTAACATTAAATTAGATAATTTTCCTAAGATGTGAATAGTTTTTGGATTCTTCTTCTTTCTTCTTGGTTGTTTGATGGATGCTTTCTTTATAGCTTTAGTATAGATAGGGACTTCCTTGATAGCATCAAGTAATGGTATTTGCACTATCGTTTGCTTAAGTTGATTGAGGAAATGGGGGTTCCTTGGCTAAAAGAGAGGTTTTCAAATTTGATACATCTACCTAGTTAGTTGGGGAATCCTCCACTTTAGTTATTATAGGCTTTTGGGGTGAAGGAAGGGTAGTTCCTGACCTTAAGTGGATATCATTTAAGGAAATAGCATAGCTTTGTTGTTGTGTTGGTTATTTGGTATTGTTGGGATTAGGATTGGGCTAAACTGGTAGTTGAGTCTACTAAGGAGAAGCATTAGTGGTTACAAGAGGAGGCATTAAAGTCTACTACTTAGGTGGTGGCATTAGAGCTTGCTGACTAGGTTGGGTATTCCAATTTTGGTTTTGTTACCAATCTTATTCAGGATGTTGCCAAACTTGTTGAAGTTTGTGCTAACCTTGCTAATGCTTTTTCCAATTATTATTTCCACTAAAACTAGTATTTTTCCATTGATTGTTACTTGTTTAATACCTTACCTTTGAGGCCATGGCCTTCATTGAGCAATGCAAAAAACTTCTCTATTTTCATCAGTGGATTTAAAATTAGTATGCATTGGTTGTGTCTCCAGGCTTGCAATAGTATTACATCTACAATGCCTTTGCTTCTTCCTACAATATGGATAGAATAATTCTAACATAGCATCAACTTCATTGATTTTCCTTCTAGCTCACATGGTATACATCTGAGTGCCTACATTATTAATGATGTCGTGTTTGAAATATGATATGTAAATTAGATAGTTCCATCTTTGATACTCCTAAATTGTCATTAGTCTTATGTGGTAGATCTTTAAGTCCCCTACCTTTCATGAAAGTGGCTCTAGAATAATTAAAACATATACTCTTTATATCAGTCCATCTTTTTTGAGTGACATCTCCTCTTGCCATTAAATCTAGAGCTTAAATACTCCCATCATTTACACCTCTCAGAAAAAGGTGTTTCTTTGATTCTTCATTCAGTTGATGTTGTGGATTACTCTATAGGTTGAACATGAATCATGAAACATAGTCTTCCAAGGTTTCATCATCCTTTTGGGACATTTTTAAAATATCATCCCCTTTCAAATCTTGAGCCCTACAATATTCTTTGTCTTTGTTAGAAACAAGTTTCTCATTGCAAGCCAATCTACTATAGCATTGGTGCCCAACCCCATGAACCATCTAGAGGAGCTTTCTTTAAGGTGGATGGAAACAAATTTAGCATGTGAGCATCATTTATGTAGCCATAACTTCTACAAAGGATATCAAACTCAAAGAGGAAGGTTTTAGGATCTTCATTAATTAGGCCATAGAACTTTGGAAGTGTAGAAGAAGGTATATTCTTCAAGTTTTGATTACCTTGTTGATGAGGGATGGGAAAGGAGGACCTAGAAGTGGTGGTTGATAGATAATAAGGGAAGGTGGATTATCTTGGCATTCAAGTTTAGGAAAGACATCATTCAAATACAAGGATCCATCAGAGGATAAGGGTATTCATTCTTGAGTAGCAAAGAATGGATTTTCAAAGGGTTCTTCCTCTTTGTTCTCACTATGAGGTTCTTTAGGCTCAGGATTAAAAATGTCTTCCTCAATATTATGGGGAAGAAATCTCCCAAGGAGTTCTCTTCTTTTATGCATGAAAGATAATGTAGAATTCAAGCTAACATAATGACTTTTGGGTTGAACTAGATTGACACCTCCTCGATAATAGTGTCAAAAATGTTTGACTAGATTATTACTTTAATAAAAAAGGATTGGACATCCTTTCATTGTATTGCATGGTTAGATAACATCATGTGTTTACTTAAAATAGTTCACTGACTTCATTTAATTTGTCAACCCAGGAGATTAAACATGAGAATTTGGTTGCAAAGTTTATGCTCTAGTTCTCCTTCAAGTCATTATAACTAATACAAAGCAAACATTGAAGGAAATCTATGCTATTAGCTGAAACAAAAGCTTGAAAGTAATGTTGCAATAGTAAACCTATCTATTCACCTATGTTGTAGGAACAATTCATTGATTTTGTTATCAATGGCTATAGGAGCAACACAATTTAATCTTGCAAGAAAAAAAACAAGGAAATGAAATCTATTCTAATAAATAGTTCACTCACCAAGTGGCCCCCCTTTGATGAGTGAACAGAAAACATGATCAAGACAAGGGAAATAGACTTGAACAAATTATTCTATTCATTCATGGTGAAGGAGTTACACTTGAATAAAAATTAAATCACACTCATTTTCTATGAAAATAAACCTGAGTTCTTTTTAAAAAACATTCCTTTAAGTTACAACAGATGTTATTTTTAAAGGAAACTATAACTACTTTCTAACTCTAAGATCACTCCATTAATGAGGATCAATTATAGACTCATAAGTTTGAAACCAAATCACCATTAACCATGAATAAATCTTCCAAGAATATAGTAGGTTATGGAAGATACATTCATGCATTGTTCCAACACAAAGAATATAATGACTTTCTCTACTTAGGATGATTCAGCAATCTAGTTGGCTCCGACTCTAGTGCAAAGTTGCTGACTCCTAAATTATCCATGGCAAGTACCTAAAAAGAATTCAATGCACACACCAGTTTCACATACATATATTTATTTTATCATCAATATTAGAAAACATTCTAAGTTCAAATTACCACTCTTGCAAATCTTATGGCTATAGGAGGAAAACTACCCAAGATAGCATAAATGAGGAAACATTCTTCAACATGCAACATCACTTCATTATTCCATTTTTATCCATAGATTCAAGAAAGTATAAAATATTTGAACTATTCATACTTCTACTTAATGTCTCATCATATATAGAGCATATGCATGAAAACATAAGTTCATTTTCTTAAAACCATAAAGTCATGATTGTTTCTACAAGATAATTGCTTAAAACAAATCAAAAAGATCTTAAAACAATGGCCTTTTAGAGGCCCATCACATATAATACTTTCTTTTCTATTGTAACTCACACTTTCTTTTATCTTACATCAGATTTTGCATAACATAAGGCTTAAATATAGTTCTTAGAATAGTTCACATCTCACATATAATCACACAACATCCACATTATATGTGCAAGATAAAATCTTTACTTATACCTTGCACAATCGCAAAACTCTGCACTATAGGCATTTATGACTTCACATGCTTGACATAATATAAAATAACTTATGGTATAATATCCCCATAGTTAGTTCAACATGAATTTTTAATTATTTTGTAACCAAAATAATTCATAAAGATGTGCAACTATGTTTACTGCTAACCTCTATTTAGCATTGTTAAATACCCACACTATTAATATTACTATAACTTGCATCATACTATTTGTACACATCTATGCACTGGAACACATCATCATGACACTATCATGAAGCTTCTCTCAACTATGCATAAGCTAACTCTAAATGAGTCATCTACACACTTAAGATCTATTACTCTGTGCTGTTGCAAACTGTCTAACACTTAGACAATTTTCTATCTTTAAATGCATAAATGAAATGTTGAATATATGTTTCCATAAATGAAAACCATCAATTCATCTATCTGACCATATTGCCAATGATCTCCCTCTTTTGCATTGATGGAAACATTTGAGAAAATTGGCTAAATCCAAAAATGATGTTATACAAAACAAATAAAAGTAACTACACAAAAATTACCTTCAAAACATAAAAATTTTATTCATATTTTGATGGATCATCATTACATTCCTTATAAATCCTTTATATTTATATGTACATAAGCTCCCCTTTACAAATACATTTACATCTATACAAATTTTCCTCTACATAATACTCCCCCTTTGTCATCAATGGCAAACGTGCCAAAACTTGTATCTCAAAAACTTGTTGCATGTTGTTGATCAGCTCATCATTATGCAATCTACAAAATCAATCTTTAGTCTATCAAATTCCTTCTTCTAGTTCCTTTTGATTGTATCTAATATGATGATGAGTGCACAAAGTGCATAAGATTCCACTTCAACTACACTTAGGTAAGTATAGGAATTTTTTTCATATGAATTCTTTGTTGTAAGACATTCCTCCATTTGCCTCTACAAAATTACAACTTTGGGTGCCAAGTGTTCTTTGAGAGTAGACATCTCTTAATTACCTTCTCTTTGTCAAATTCAATGCCTTTAATATAATTTTGGATCTTCTCAATCTCATTCTCAAAATCTTCAATTCTAATCTCTATTTTTTGCAATCTTGTGGTGAGTGCTTGAATCTCACTCATTTGGCCTTTGATCTTTGCATCAAAATCTAATAAGTAAGTGTAAGACATTGCACACTATCCCTAAAAATTCTTACCTTCAGTAATACACTTTCTTAGTTCCCTTATGTTTGCATCAAGTGCCTTCTCATCATTGTGCACATTGGTGTACACTGTGTTGAATAGGGTTGCATCATGATTTTTCTGCACTTGTGTTGTTGCTACTTCAACTAAAGTTGTGAAATCTTCATCAAAAAATTTCACCAACTCTTTTACCTTGGCCTTCAAGTCTAGATTTGCTACAATTATGGAAACTATCTTCTACATGTGCTCCAAGAGTTTAGCAAGAGTCTTCTCCAAAGACTTAATAGTTTTATTCTTTTTGAATAACTTTCTGAGGGTTCCCATTAGTTATTTCTAATCTTCATCATCAGATGGGATAGATACTACTATTGATGTTCTAGCTATTGATACTACTAAAGGTATAGTAGCCTTTATCTTTTCTTTCTCTTCTTTCTTCTTTTTCTTAGCCTCTTTATTTACATCTTCATCTTTCTTCTTCTTTTCTTCTTCTATTTTTCTCTTCTTTTCCTCTTCTTCTTTCCTTTTCTTTTTCTCTTCTTCTTTTATCTTCTTTTATTCTACTTCTTTTCATTTCTTCTCTTCTACTTCCTATTCTTTCTTTTCTTTTTCTTTCTTCTTCTTTTTCTCTTCTTTCTCATCATTAGAACTAGTATAAGTAGTGATATTGTTGATATTGCCAGTAATATTTACTCCATACCCCACAAATGGGTTCTCCTTTGTATCCACAGTTATGTGCATACTATCCACTTGAATGTATTTAGTCCCCATAACAATGTGAGATGGTGATAGTGTTTTTTGTGTCTCCTCTTCTTCTTTCTCTTCCCTGGAAGATGTATGGACTTCCACATAGACTAAACTATCAACTTTTGTCTCTACACTCACTTTCAAGGTCATATACTTTTCTATAGCCTCCTTAGTTTCTTGCCTAACCTTCTCATAATTGCCTCTCATTAAAAGAATTTCTCTTCTTTTATTTGTCAGCAAGGGCTCAATACCCTTTAAAATTGTGTTAGATTCTTCTTTTGATCCAACATCACATAACTTATTTGTTGATTTCATTCTCATATTCATATCTTCTTCTACTAATCTTCTCTCTCTATTAATTAACCTATTATATATGTCTTTAGAAATTTTATTCTAAATACTTTCAAATCTCTTATTCCTCAAAATCATGTTTCTTAGGGTGGCATTTTCTAATTTCCTCCTATCCATACTACTATAAATGCTATAAAATTTATTTAGCTGAACAAAATTGTCATCATTTATAATCTACATGTCTAGATTCTCTACCTTTGGTTTCCATGCCCTTTTTCCTGTAGCTATATTAGCTACCTAAGCATCTTGTTTAATAGGTTTATTTTCAGCATCATCCTTTGAGCTTTTAGAACTACTCACTTGCATGGTTTTTCTTCTCTTTCTAGGTCTACTGCTGACCTGTTTGACCCTTTTATTTGTCTAAGGTGTAGGTTCTTGTTTAACCTTCACCAGTCTTCCTACATCCTCTACACAATAGCTGCTTCCACCTCTGGTTTCCTCCTTAATTGTTCATAGCTAGCTCTTACTGGTTTTTTTTCACAACTACTACATACAGTGAAATAGGATCTTGTGCACATGTTTGTGCCACCATTACTCCCTCTAAAGGTCCTGCCACTACAATAGGTGTTGTTTCCAATAATTTAAACTACCCATTGGCCTTCATCTCTAGCACAATCCCCTTCAACTCATTTAATTCTTCTTTGACATACTAGAATCCTTGAGGATGGAATCTATATACTTTCTTCTTTCTCTCTTTTCTATGGAGCTTAGATTCTACTATCCTTAACCTTTCATCATATGTTCCCCATCTAGGAAATTTTGTGTCCTACTTAGATTCGTGTATGATCTATGGATACCCTTCTATCAATTTTGTGCTCATTTCATAGTTCATAGGCTCAATAAACTTCACTCTAGGTATCACTTCTTCCATGGAGGTGTTGTCAGTCTCCACCATAAAGAATAAATCATCCTTATATCTTTCCACCATAGAGGGAGGTATCCTATACCTCAATTTCATCTCAGACAAAAATGTCTTTATCATTCTATCTATATCAATGTCTCTAACATTCTTATTTTTGGAGATATAGCATTGAATCACTATTTTCATTATGCACTTCTTGCTACCCCAATTGATTATTCTAGGAAACTTCTTCATAACATAAAAGAACAAAGGAGTCAGTAAGGACTTAAATCTAAACACTACACTCTTCATTTTCTTTATCTTTGCAATAATTGCAATATGATAATGTCACATAAGTTAAATTTGCTTCTCCCAATAGCCATCACAAATGTTGCATGAAAAAATATAGCTAGTATAGAGTTAACTCTTGATCCATGGTTCAACTTGTACCCTAAGATTTTAGTTAACAATTTTACTCCTTTATCTTGAATAAGATCAACCTTCATATTCCTTCTATCAAATTTTCATTTTAGGTTCATCTCAACCAATTTCCTAACACTTCTCTCATTAACAAGATTACAACCTTCATTATGTAATCCTGTGACCTTGTGAATTAGGTCATTAACAATGACAATTTGTGCATCACCCAACCAAAACATATCATCATGTATTATGCTCAAAATGATTTGGGTCCACTCATGATTATCAAATTCCATGTAGAAAATATATTTCAGTAAATTCAAACCTTCAAGGTGTGCACATTTAGACTTCAAGGATAAGTCATTATTATGCATGACTCCTAGGTCCTTGTGAATTTCATCATCTCCTATGCTCTCAAACTTACAATGTATATAAGTCCTTATATCTTCTACATGTAACACATTTTTTGGAACTTGCAAAAATGCACCGACTAGATCATCTATTAAAGAAACAAATAGGTATTTCTTGAACTCATACCTTGGCCTATCACTAACATCATACACTCTCTGACTGGTCATTTCTTTATAACTATGAAAACTGGATTCAAAATAGCTCAAATTTTTGATTTAGGGCTTCAAAAACTTTCAGCTTCACAAACTTTACTTTGCATTTGAATATTTTGTCAAATCACTCTTCAATTCACTCAAGACATTTCACATGAACAAATGGTATATCAAATCTTACTCGTGATCCTTAAATTATTTCAAATCACATTGTGCATTTAATTTGTATCTGCCACAAACTCAAAATACTATCTTTGTCTACTAGTAACCTTGTTCTTACACTTCCTTCTTACTATGATCACATCTAGACTTGTGCACTTGACCATAGCTTCCTCTCAATGTCTTCTACCATCTATTAACTATGCATCCTCTAACTTACAACTAACGAATGCTCTGTCTCTACTAGAACTACCCATTTTGTTGTGTTGTGGAGCCTAATTAGACTCAAAGGTTTATGTGGTGTGATTTTCCTCTAGATTATTCTTGCGAGGGTTTTTGGGGGTAGCACCCTAAAGCCAAAAATGCCCTTATATTGTAAAAGGCATTGGCTACTATTTTTTTATTATTCTAGCCCTAACTTTGTAAGGGAAAAAAATTTTATTAGAAGGCTTAGGTTTAGGGGTTTCATTATGAATGGCGATATTGTAGCTTCTTGTGGTGGTATTGAGATGTAAGGGATTGTGGATTGTAATCATTAGATAATAATAATATTGGACTTGTTGTTGGTGGACATAGCCCAAGGATTTGGTGAACCATGTTAAATATTGGTGTCTTGTGTTCTTTTTTATGTGATCTACTATTTTATGTTATCGGTTATATTTGCATATAACTATTATTTCTATCTAAGGTTAATCCTAACAAGTGATATCCGAGCTAGGTTGGTCGTCATTTTTCTTTACCCAGACCATCGTAATTTTTAAATTTTTTTTAGTAATCCCCTATAGTAAGGTCTCATACTTGAGTTAGAACAATGGAAGATGAGGGTAAGCTAAGGGTTGACAAGTTTAATGGGTAGAACTTTTAGTTATAGAAAATGCAAATGGAGGACTATCTTTATCAAAAGGATTTATGGAAATTGTTGGAAGGAAAAACCAAGAATCAAGGATCTATGAAAAATGAAAACTAAGATCTTTTGGAAAAAAAAAGGCCTCAGAAGAATTCGATTATGCTTGACATCATCAATGGCATTTAATATTACAATAATGAAGACAATATAAGAGTTGATGCAAACCCTAGCGAAACTATATGAAAAGCCCTCAACTTCAAACAAGGTAATTCTCATTAAGTGTTTATTCAATAAGAAAATGATAGAAGGTGGATCTATTGTGGATCATTTAAATGATTCTAATACTATTACTATTCAATTACCTTCTGTGGGTATCCATTTTGAGGAAGAAATTAGGGCTCTCTTGATTTTGTGTTATTTTCTTGAAAGTTGGAATGGCTCGGTAATGGCTATAAGTAATTTTTCTTTTGGATCTAGTACCCTAAAATATGATGATGTGATAAATGTTATTTTGAGTGAGGAAACTCATAGGAAAACCTCAAGTGGATCTACATCAAGAAGTTCTTTGAACACAAAAAGTAGAAGTAGAATGATTGAGAGAGGAAATAATTTTGGAAATCATGGGAAATCAAGAGAAAAGTCAAAGGAGAAGAGGTCTCAGTCTAGAGGACTAAGAGATTATAGGTACTATGTGAAATCAAGGGATAAGAAGAAATATTGTTGGACTTGAAAGAACAATGAAGGAGATAAACTAGAAGGGAACAAGGAGGAAAATGTGGTAAGTAATAAATTCAAAGAGGATGCTTTGCTTATGTCTTTATAAAATGTTGATGATTCATGGATTTTAGATTTTGGTGCTTCATTTCATGCTACACCTCATAGAGGTTATTTCATAGATTTTTAGAAAGGGAAAAGTTAAGATTAAGTTGTAGAATGGGAATGATTGGCTACTACATGAGGTAAGACATGTTTCCAAGGCTAAGTAGGGATTTAATTTAAGTAAGGAAACTTGGTGAAAAGGGTTTGTAGTTACTTTTAATGATAAAAATTGGAAGGTTTCAAAAGGTTCCCTTGTAGTAGAAAAAGGTGTGAAAGTAGGAACCTTATATCTTTGTAGAGGTCATATTGTAACTTCTACTTTGATTGTTTTAGAGAAAAATGAATGTTCAAGAATAGTTGCTTCAGTTGAGTAGGGAGAACAAATAGCTGCTATAAATTTTGATACAAGATTGTGGCACAATAGAATTGGGCACATTAGTGAGAAAGGTATGAAAGTACTTCATTCAAAGAAATTTTTACCAGGTCTGAAATGTGTTAATATGAATTTCTTTGAAAGTTGTATGCATGGAAAACAAAAGAGAGTGAGTTTTGTGAAGACTAGGAAGGAAAATAAAAGTGAGAAATTAGAGCTTGTGCATATAGATGTATGGGGACCAGCTTAGGTATCTTACATTGGTGGCTCTCATTATTATGTTACATTTATTTATGATACAACTAGAAAATTATGGGCTTATTTTCTTAGACATAAGTATGATGTATTTAAAACTTTTATGAAATAAAAATTCTTGGTTGAAAGTGAGACTGGAAAGAAATTAAAATATCTCGAATCTAATAATGGTGGTGAGTATTGTAGTCATGAATTTGAAGATTATTGCTCTACTAATGTTATTCGTAGAAAAAAAAAATTCCAAGGACTCCACAAGAAAATGGAGTGGTTGAACATGTGAACAAGACTATAATGGAACATGCAAGGAGCATGAGGTTGCACATTGGGTTGCCCTTAAATATGTGGGTAGAGGCTATCAATACTACTATATATTTGATTAATAGAGGTCCCTCTACTCCTTGGGTTGTGGTATTCCATTGGAAGCATGGACTGGTAAGAAGGTGAGTTATTCTTTTCTTAGAACCTTTGGTTGTGAAGTATTTTCTCATACAGATTCTGAAAATAGAACCAAGCTGGAAGCTAAGTCAAAGAAATGTATATTTGTTGGATATGGCATTAATGAATTTGGTTATAGGCTTTTGGATTTTGAAAATCATAAAATTATAAGAAGTGAGGATTTCATATTCAATGAGAAAGTGTTGTACAAAGATCTGTTGCAGCAACATGAGAAGAAAAAAAATGATTATGTAATTTTGAATGATACTCCAAAAGATGATGTTCTAGAAATTCCTCATGATGTGAAGCCATTACAACAACAAATATCACACACTCTAGTGAATGTTAGATGGTCAAAAAGGATGAGTAGACCTTCAAAAAGATTTTCTCCTTCCTTGTATTCTATTTTACTTACTGATGCTAGTGAATTTGAATGTTATGATGAAGCTATGCAGGTGGATACAAAGATTCAGTAGGAATCTGTAATGAAAGATGATATAGACTCTTTGTAAAAAAATAAGACATGGGATTTATGCAAGTTACCTACATGTAAAAGGGATTTATAGAACAAATGGGTTTACAAGTTAGTTGTAAAAGGATTTGCATAGAAATAAAGGCATCAATTTTGATGAGATATTCTCTCCTATTGTTCAAATAACTTCTATTCACACTATGTTAACTATTGTGGCCACTAAAGATTTGCATTTGGAACAACCTGATGTTAAAATAGCCTTCCTTCATGGAGATTTGAATGAAGAGATATATATGGCACAACCATAGGGATTTTTGGTCAAAGGTAAGGAGAACCTAGTGTGTAGATTGAAGAAAATTTTATATGGCTTTAAGCAAGCACCTTAGCAATGGTATCTAAAATTTGACAATTTTATGTATGAGCATGGACATAGTAGGTGTCAGTCAAATCATTGTGTTTATTTTAAGAGGTTGGATGATGATAGCTACATTATTTTATGTTTATATGTTGATGATACACTTGTAGCTGGCTCTAACGTTTGAAACACCATTTAGCACATGTATTTGCTATGAAGAATATGGGGGCAGCTAAAAACATCCTTGCTATGAAGATTTGCATAGATAGGAAGAACACAAAATTGACATTATCTCAAGTTGATTATATTGAGAAGGTGTTGTACTATTTCTCTATGGAGAATGCTAAAGTTGTCAGCACCCCTTGACTTGGTCATTTGAAGTTGACTAAAGAGATGTGTCCCAAGATACAAGAAGAGGAGGACAAGATGTCTAAGGTACCTTATGCTTCAAATGTAGGAAGCTTGATGTATGTTATGGTATGTACTAGGCCAAATATTGCACATGAAGTGGGAGATGTTAGCAAGTATATGATTCATCTATGGCTTGAGCATTGGAATGTAGTTAAATAGATTCTCAGATATTTGAGAGGAACATCTAGTAAGTGTTTACACTTTGGGGGCTCTACTACTGATTTATAGGGCTATTTTGATTCAAATTTGGTAGGGGATATTGATACCAAGTTGAGTACTATAGGTTATGTATTTACAATTGGTGGGATAGTCATGAGCTGGGTTTCTAGATTACAAAAGGTTAATGGTTTATCCACTATAAAGGCACAATATGTTGATGCTATAGAGGTGGCTAAGGAGATTATATGGCTTCATTTCTTCTTTGAAGAATTGGGACACCCTTAGAAGGATGATTATTTTTTTATAGATAGTCAAAGTGTTATTTATTTTGCAAAGAATTTAGCTCTACATTCAAAGACAAAACATATTAAGTTCTGGTACCATTTCATTTGGTCAATTTTGGATGATGGACAGTTAAAGCTAGAGAAGATACATATAAATGATAATCCAGCATATATGTTTACAAAGGTTGTGACAAGGGAGAAGTTGAATTCCTCTTTGGCTTTAGTTGGTCTTCTAGACTGAACAAAATAAAAGAATAGAAGAGTCTAGGGTGGATTGATATTCTAGTGGGAGCTACAAGTTTTGAAGTGCTATGATCAGTCTCCAAGTGGGACATTATTATTATGGAAACTAATCGGTCTCCAAGTGGGATATTATTGTGATGTGGAGCCTAATCGGACTCAAAGGTTTATTTAGCGCAATTTTCCTCTAGATTATTCTTGTGAGGGTTTTGGGGGATAGCACCCCCAAAGCCAAAAATGCCCTTATATTGTAAAAGGAATTGGCTACTACTTTTTCTATTATTCTAGCCCTAATTTTGTAAGTAGAAAAATTTTGTATAAAAAGGCTTAGGGTTATGGATTTTATTATGAATGGTGATATTGTAGCTTCTTGTGGCATTATTGAGATGTAAGGGATTACAAATTTTAATTAGGTTATGATCACTAGATAATAATTGTATTAGACTTGCTATTAGTAGACATAGCCCTGGGATTGGGTGAACCACGTTAATCTTGGTGTCCTGTGTTCTTTTTTATGTGATCTACTATTTTCTAGTATTGGTTATATTTGCATGTAAATATTATTTATGTCTAAGGTTAATCCTACCCAATTTAGGTAGGATGAGCCACAAAGAATCTATGACTTCAACTTTTTATCATATGCATCAAAGTATTGATTGTCCAATATGGTATGTGAACTCTCTGGATTACAAGCTTTCACAAATGCTTCCTTGAACTCATCAACATGTTCCTTAACTACTTCTTTCTAATTTTTAGCATTTCCATTTTCATTCCTTTTGTTATCTCTATTGTTCCTTATATGATTATGATTCTTGTTAAGGTTCCTTGTTTCCATTCTACATAATTTTGTTATGTGTCTAAAGTTATTACATAGCTAACATATAGGTGCATTCCTCCTTAGATTGGTTTCATTTAGATTCTCAAGTGCTCTAAAATTCCTTGCAATGTGTCTAGGATTATTATACTTGTAACACACAATCTGGTTCTTTTCTCCATTAGATGTCTCTCCTTTAATGGATCTATCATGTGATCTTCCTCTGACATCACCTATACAGTTAGTGTTCCTAGACACTCTACTATTTGTATTATTATAATCAAACTTAGGATTCTTACATTCCACTAACTTATGTCCATAACCATGACAATTATAGCAATACAAATTAGTAATGGGTTTAAAAGACTTAGCTATGCAATCTCTCTTCATGTGTCCAAATTCATTACAAATGAAGCATCTACCTCTAAATTCATGTCTTACTTCCTTGGGTGGTTCATCTTGCTTAGATTTATCATCTTGCTATATTTTCTTAGGTTAATTAGGTTTAGCTATCAAATTATTAACTCAACTTCCTTTAATACTTCAGTAGATGTGCTTGATTCTACCTTACCCAAGTCAGATTCTTTAGAGGATTCAATAACTAGATCTGGTTCTCTCCTAATTTCAAGTTTCTTGGTTGATTTCTCTCTAATTAAGTATCCAAGTCTCATCTTATCATAAGAAGGTCTTTGACGTAGTATCTACTGATCTATCTTCTCACTACAGGAATAAAGTCTTTCTAATTGTTGTTTAGCTTGAGTCAATTTTCCTTTCACTATAGTTTTTTCTTTCTCTAATTTAGAATGTTTAATGTTGATAGTATCTAATTTAGATGTAACTTGACTTAATTGGGATCTAAGATCTACATTCTCAGTTTTCAATCTTGGTTCACTAATGCCACCATTTTTCTTAAAACTTAACTTAAGTTCAACTATTTTCAGTTCATTTTTCAAGATCTCATTTTCCTTCTGAAGATCTCCTACTTCATTATCGTCACTAGTCTACACAATTGATTCCTTGCCAAATTTAAGATCATCAATCTCATCTTTTAGTTTTCCAATGTTTAGTTTTGCATCTTTGTATATATCTTTCAAAGTGTTTCTTTCTTCTATAAGAAGGTCAATATACTCAAGAGTTTCTTTAAGATTCTTCTTCAACTATTCCACACTCACTAGGATCTTACTTAAGTTTTTAAGTCTCTTCAAAGTAACTAGGCTTTGATACCAATTGTTAGGAAATATAATATTGGGGTGGGGGGGAGTGAGTGGTGAATCGATATTCTACAAATGTTTTCCCACAACTAGATATTGTTAATTACTTTATAACTTACATATGAAAGTAAACCAACAATTTTGAATAGTAAATATAATGATGCACATAAATAACTCATATCACCATTATTTTTTAACTAGGGAAAACCCCAATGGGGATGATACCCACTAGATGATTCACTAAACAATAGGATCTTGTTGAGGATATTGACCTTGTTAGGTGTCTATAAAGTAGATATAGTGTCTTAAGTCCTTGTTAGAGGACTAGGCCTTGTTAGAAGCCCCAATCCTATTAGGATTTTCTACAACCTTGTTAGGAGTTGATAGAACAATTATAATGTATGCAAGAAGAGCCTGCTGCCCTAGCATGAAATTATACAATTCAATTCCTTCACAAGATAGGTATACATACAATACTTTCTTTACTATTGTAACTCACATTTTTTGTGATCTTACATTAGATTTTGCATCACATAAGGCTTGCAAATAGTTCTCACAGTTGTTTGCATCTCACATCTAATCACGCAACATCCACATTATCTATGTAAGATAAGATCTTTACCTATACCTTGCATAATCACAAAACTTTGCACTGTTAGCCTTTATAACTTCACACACTTGACATAATATAAACTAACTTACGGTATAATATCCCCATAGTCAGCTCAACATGACTTAGTAATTATTTTGTAACCAAAATAATTTCTAAAGTTGTGCAACTCTATTTACTAATATGCTCTATTCTGCATTGTTAAATACCCACACTGTTAATCTTACTATAACTTACATCATATTGTTCATACACATTTGTGAACTAGAAAAAATCATCATGACACTTTTATGAAGCTTCCCTCAACGATGCATAAGCTAATTTTCAATGATTTGTTTACACACTTAAGATCTGTTACTTTGTGTTGCTACAAACTATCTAACACTTAGACAATTTTCTATCTTTAAATGCATAAATGAAATGTTGAATATATGTTGCCATAAATGAAAACCATCACGACATCCATGTTGCCAACATGACATACTATTCTATTGAATAAATGTCTACTCCATTACAATGATAATACAACATCAAGATATATGTGTATAAGGTAAAAGCTCATATCACAAGTAACAAACACATTGAGAGTATCTAAATAACAACAAGAGGATAAGAAGAGAGAGATAAGGTCAAGGAAAGGTCCTGTAGTTGGAAGAAGATTGTGGATCCATGTGGAAGCCTTAGAAACCCACTTCCAAAATTTGGTCAAATGACCAAGGGTCCAATAAAATTCCCAAAATGATTTCATAATCAAACTCTAATGAAATCCTACAAGAACTAAAAGTCCTCATTCATAACTTAAAGGTAGGATTTCATATTAGGATATAAAATACCTCAGAATGTCTTGTAATCATTTTGATACCATGATGATACTCTTTCTAGTAGATACTACTAAAAAAACATTTAAGTCAAGTGAAATAAGGTAACACAAAAACTAGATCGCATGGAAAACAAGGCAATGCCAAAATGAGACAAAATTCAAACATATAAAATATATTAGTAACCCACTTAATAATATATTCTCCCCTTCTCCTAGATTAACTAAAAAAATTCCAGGAATTTGGAATTGAACTACAAAAAATTGTCTAGTAATGAAAATAAATTAATTCAAATAAATGAAATATCCCAAATAAATTAAATCAATATTTGAATTAATATTTTTGTGAGAACTGTGGAATCCTAAATGCACATACACACTCATAGGTCTAATCAAAAAAATCATTGTCAATCTAGATTTACAAATTACTAAAGGTTTAATGCTAACAATTATACAGATACATCACCAATACAGGGATTACATTGGCTCAACTTGAAAGGTCAAAGTAGATATCTCTTGGTGCCCAATGTTGGGGATACACGCACACATGCGCACGCACGCGCGCGCGCGCGCGCGCACACACACACACACACACACACACACACACACACACACACACACACACACACACAAACACACACACACACACACACACACACACACACACACACACACACACACACACACACACACACACACACACACACACACACACACACACACACACTTAGATTCTTGATTAATCTAACCATATAATGGAAATAATAAGTGAATTAGTCAACAAAAAATATGGCCTAATACTTTATCAATCCTATAAAATCATCTAGAAGCAACATCAACCATCTCAAATGTGAAATGCACCAAATAATATAATAAAGCACCATGATGGAGGTTTTTTCAAAAATCCACTAATAACATGATCAAATGCATTAGTCAACACTATGATAGGAACCAAATTAGGTATAGTATCCTAAAGCATTACATAGTGCAACCATTATTCATATCTCAGGGGTGCTCATGGAACAACACCATGATACCATATAATTCTATGTTACAAGCACTAATACACACCTCATTAAAACCATTAAATACACAATAAGTCTCATAAAACAAGCATAAAGCATAATCAGTCTACTATTCAACAATAAAGTTAAATCACCCCAAGGGTGTATACCACTCATCAGTCCCAACATGATTGCTCATTATGTAAGAACATAAAAGTCACATCGATCAGGATGGCATAGATAAACCAAATGGGAGAGGCACTACTTCATTACCGCCAAAGAAAAGGGTTACACTTGGAAGAATGTGACCCAAAAAGGTAAACAAGTACATCAAGTATAGGATTAAAAAAATCAAACGTAGAAATAGATTACTAGCTTCTCTAAAAATCAAACCAAATCACTCTAATTCTTACAAACCATCTCATCAACTACAAAAAGAGGTCAGCCACAATAAAAAAGAGTATCATACTAAAACAAAGTACTTCAACAAAGAGTTCAATGTGCACTAGAAAAAAATCATCTATTCCCAAAATCTATGCTACAAGGCAAGGAACATGATACTCTACCTTAGCATGACGTACCCAACTACAACTAGCACCTACCAAGTAACCAAACTCCAATGTTAAAACATTATGCACTTTCAATTGAATTGGAGTAATAGGTAAGAATCATCCAAAAAATATTGAATACCACTACCATTCCAAACAAGAGCATTTTTAAATCTAACCAAAATCTCACTAACACACCCTCAAATCTTAAATAGTGAAGATTCTCTACCAAAGTTGCACTCTTTAAAGGATGCTACATCTAACTTAAGATAAAAAGAGATACAAGTGTACCAAGTTTCATAATCACAACTAAGAGCATTCACACCAAAGAGGCTCAATAGTTCACTCCTTCCTTATGAAGGAATACCTATGATAAACTTACCACCAAGCATTTATAAAGATATGGAGAGATCCACTATCACTAGGAACTAGGGTCATTTAAGCCAAATAGACATGGAATTACCTTTAAAATGGTTGAAATTGATTCAATTAGTAGATATTATCATACATTCAACTGCATTCCATGATGGTAAATTTTTCCAAAAGATACCATATCGCTCTAAAAAAATGCTAGGGATATTATTCTAAACCTTCTATTGAAATCAAAACTCCAGCCTCAAGTTAACCAAAGAAGAAAAACTTAGCCAAGATAGAATCAAAATATTATAAGAACAAGGAGATATAGCTACAAAATATCTCACTAATTAGTCAAGATGATTTGGGGAAACTAATAATACTACTAACCACCTAAGCACTCACCCATCACTTACTGCTATAGTGGTGTATCCACACCAACTTTCTCATTCAAATGAGAAAAGCTCCAATAAATACATGGTAATAAAGACCCAATATATGGATCATAACTCATAGGTGGACTAAGTCATACACCCAATTGTCCAAAGATAACCTTATCACCAAGAAAGGAAATACTCATAGTGTGTACTTATCATCATGGGAGTATAATGAAATCAAAATGAATATGTAGAGACAATAATGGATCCCAACTTAAGGAACAAGTAAGTTATAAAGAAATAAGGGTTCATCCTTTAATCCTTCAGAGGAATAGTTAAAATTATTTAATGGTCATAAATCAATATGTGATTATTGAATTGGCCTCTATTCTATAAACGGTATTCAGAACACCAATTTTCACCTTCCAAACATGTGCAAAAGTATCCACTATTTTCCAAATGACATATTTTATAGCTAGAGTCTCATACAAGGACTTTCACATAACCAAACAATAATATGCTTGTCTCATATGAAAATATACCAAATAGCTCAAATTTTCATATGAGATTTCCTAGTCAAAAAAATTATATTCATTTCGAACATCGTAGCTTTAATGAAAATTAGCTGGTAATGAAGATAAATAAAATAAAATAAATAGAATATATAAATCAATTAAATTAGTATTTTAGTTATCCTTTTTCATGACAACTATGGAACCCTGAATGTATAAACATAGTCATGGGTCTAATCACATAATGCATTATGAATATGGATTTACCAATTACCTAAGGATTAATAATAACAATTATATAGATACATTACCCATATAAGAATGAAATTGGCTCAACATTGAAGGTCTAAGTTAGTATCTCCTAGTGCCCACTATTGGGGATATAGGACACACTAAGATCCTGAATTCAAGGTGAATATTTATTATATCCATTTAGTAGACTAAAAATATCAAGTGTAGATTCTCAATATAAATAACCAAAGGACAAATAGACACAAAGTCATGTTAAGGAGAATAAGATGCCATGTAGATCTCACAAGAAAATGACCAAGACCCCATTTCCACTTCGTACTAGTAGCAATGGGAAGTTCATGCATAGTTAGGTGCAGTACAATATAACAACATATAACTACATGATATTGAATTCAAATTAAAATATTTAAGTAATAATTTGTAATTCTTTGAGTATATATATATATATATCAATTAAAATTAAACTGAAGATATCCACAACATAAAGGCACAATAATCTATAATCCACGTGAACATATTCCATATGAAAATAAAATTCATAACCCAAAACCCAAATAAATATAATTCATTTCTTGATTATTCTACATACATAATAATGGAAATAATAACTAAATTACTCAACAACATATATGGCCCAATACTTTACCAATCCTAGATAATCATCCTGAAGCAACATTAATAACCTCAAGTTCAAAATACACCAAATAACATCATAAAGTTTCATAATACATATATGGTAAAAAAAATTTTACTAACAACATGATCAAAAACATGAGTCAGCACTACTATACGAACCAAATCAGGTGGAGTAGTCCAAAGTATCATATAGTGCAACCATTATTCATATCTCAAGGGTATTCATAGAATAACATCATGATATTATACAGTTATAGCTAACCACTTTTACACACCTCAACGAAACCATCAATAAAATCATTAGTCTCCTATATTGTGTATAAAGAATAATTAGTCTATTGATCCCAAAAAAAGTCCAATCACCTCAAGGGTGTAGACAACTCATTTGCCCCAATATGATCACTCAGAAAGAAAGAACATCAAGGTCACATCCATTAGGATGACATACAAAAATCAAATGGGAGGGACACTACATAATACCTATATAATGGAATAA
The DNA here is from genome assembly GCA_028749045.1 of Cupressus sempervirens. Lineage (NCBI taxonomy): Eukaryota > Viridiplantae > Streptophyta > Pinopsida > Cupressales > Cupressaceae > Cupressus > Cupressus sempervirens. The sequence goes on from CM053789.1 coordinate 603,508,378, forward strand.
GGAGAAATTGTTTTAATTAGACAAATTATGATAATATCAATAAGACTTTTGTAAAAGAGAGAAAGGGTGGAAATGAGAAGGTTTTAGATAAAGAAAAAGAGAAATATACCTCAATTCAATAATCAAAACCAAAAGAGTAGGAAAAGTGGAAACTTGATATGAAGAAGATAACTAAAATAATTGAAATAAAAGTTATGATCAATCATCTTGAAAAATATTATAATAGGTATCAAGAAAATGATCAAATTTAGTTAGAAGATTATATTATCAATTACTTGTTGAGTTTCAAAAGGGACCTACTAGAAATTTAATGTAGCATACCAAATGAACAATATGATGAGCTTATGTAAGGAGATGAAGAGACTTAAAAGAGGACTAGAAAATTAGAGAAAAAAAACATGTAATCTATATACATTAATTACTGTTGATGAGAAGAAGAATACATTAAATGAGGCTAAGGACAAAATGAGGATAAATATGAGAATAATCAAGATCATGGCCAAAAGATAGGATGAGATTGGAAGAAAAAGGAAAAATGATATATCCCAAGTCTTGATGTAAATTAGATATAAAGGTATGCCAGGGCCTAAGTCTCATGATATCACAATAAGGGAACAAATTGCTACTACAATGTAAGAAGCTAAAGAGGTAAACTAGTACTTTATCAAGGTTTAGGAAATTGACTTTTTTGTGTCAATTGTGCCTATCTCATTGAAGCCCTCTAAGGAGGCTATGGAAAACATAGATTTTATGGGAAACTTCATTTTAGATAGAGAAATTAATGAGATTATGCTTGAAGCCCAAAATGTGGTTAAGGATAGAGTTGAGAAGGAGAATCAGAAGAAGGAAAAGGTTATGACTATAGGGGAGATCAAATAAGTGATTAATTGAGGTAAACTTTTATTAATCACAATTGATATAATAGATCTAATGAAATTTAGACATAACATCCTTCACCCTAGGTATGAGTATCATTGATCCTATTAATAAATATAATATTACTTTAAGATATGAGATGAAAGTGAGATAGGTAGAAAATCTCATGGAGACTCCCACTACATTAGGTGGAGCAACATTATTAGCAAGTGATTTAAGCAAAGGACTACTAGTTAAACAAGGAAGGTGAATTAGAAACATATGATGTAGATGAACTACCAAAGATATCTATGATGTCCTTTTCTAAGGAAAATGAAAGATAAAACAAGAAGATAGAGGAAAAAATAAGTAAAGAGTTAGAAATATTTAGCAAAGTACTACCCATGCCACTATCTTACCAAAGTAGTGATATTGTGGGCAACATGAAGATAGCACTAAATGATTTTGATACTCATTTTCAATTACTTGAGTTGCTGACAAAGGATAGAGTGGGAAATTAATACAAGGTTGAGAGATTCATCAAAATATGTTCTTCCATTGCTAGTGATATAAAGTTAGTTGATGAACACATTAAAGAGATTAAGGCTTATATCAATGAAGGTAAGGAAATCAACATCCATTTTGTTATATCAGCTAGGCACGTAACAAATGTAGAAAAATGCATTAAGGAGGATGAAGAAACTATAAAATAGTTAGAATAAATATATAAGAAGTCAAACTAGGTTGTCACAAATTTTGATAAGAGCATTAATAAAATAATGAAAAAAACTAATCTACTAAAAAGGGAAAAGGGCATAGTTATGTAGAGAATTTCTATTTTGAGAAGCTTACTTACTATTGAGTTAAAAATGATGCATTGAGATTACTCATAAGTCTAATGCACTTTTTAGACCCAAAGACTTGGAGGAACATATAAGAAAACAAATTCCTTATGTGGTTAGATATAGGAATTAGAGAGTCTAACGAAGATATGGGATGCCAACTTTCAAACTATAAAAGTCAATGTTATAGATGAATTAAGGTTTGTGCAATTTACTATTTTCCTATATGTAAATTTAGACTTGTAAAAAAAAATTTTACCTCACCTTTTCATTGATTTTAAAGGGGTTGTAGTGAAAATGAGTGTTTATATAGTATAATGTATGGGGAAGTATAATCAGTGTATAATATTTTATAAGTATGTTAAGAGAAATTTTGATTTGGCATTGACATTCGCCATTTTTTGCTAAGTGTTTCCATTTATCCCAAAGTGGAGATTGTTGGCAAGTGATTATGGATGAAGGTATAAATGCTTTCATTGATGCAAAATAGATTTTTGGTAAGATTGTGTGGTCATTTAGTCAATATAATTGGAGGTTATTCATAAAAAATACCTAAGTACAAAGCAAGCAACCAATATACATGTTAAAGTAATAAAGTTTTTTCTTATTAATTAAATCATATTGATTTAATTATTAAGTCACTTATTATCTCTAGTTTACTTAAGCTAATCCTAGGTTTTACCTATTAGTGTTTTGATCTCCTTTTATAAGGATTGATCTCTTTGTAATTAATTCATTCACTTTTGATGCATTTTCTCTTTTTTCTTATCAAGAATGTCCCATTTGTTGATCTAAGAATTCCAGCCTCCATATATTTTGCTTCTCTCTTTCTATGACAAGTGTTTACATATAGGTTATTCTTGGGAGCTATGGGGTTGATCTTTCATCAACTTCAACATGATATTAGAGCTCTAAATCTTAATGCCCCTATTTTGTTTGTGAGAGATTTGGCATTGGTTTTCAAATTTGTGGCTTTTAGATGATTTTGTATTGGATTTGGGGAGCATCTATTTTTTAAAGTAGTTTGAGCATAGTTGGAATCTGAGGTGAAAAAAATTTCTCCCATATTTGGCACATTTCTTGAGGTAGTGATTTTTTTATTTTTTGACACATAAATTGAGATTTTTTGGCACACAATTAAGACTTTTTCACAAAAATTTAAGATTTTTAGACATGCAAATCAAAGTTTTATGGTACAAAAAACAAGATTTTTGGTGTGGAAATTGAGACAGTTCTTGGTATAGAACTTACATGCTTCCCAAGGCAATTTTGGTGTAGAATTAGCATGCTTCCTGAGATGATTTTGGTATAGAATCTATACTCTTCCCAAGAAAATTCTTGGTACATTCTGATACACTTTACAATGTAATTTATGGTACTAGTGGGCACTCTTCCCATGACATTTTGGTATGGGTCCTAAGGTGGTGATTTTTTAATTTTCCCTTCTGTCTCTTTTTTGCCTACCTGTGGCTTTTTAGCTATAACCTTCTTATCCAAACTCCATTTTTTGCAAACAAGATATCAATAAAAACTAATTCCAAGCCCAAGTGATGGTATCATTTATTTTTAATTTTGATGTCATTTGGGTGCTATTTTATGTAGTCAAATTCAAAGGTTCTATTTTGCAACATTTTGTTTTCCAGATTCTACTCGAGGCACATCCCATTCATTTTTTTTGCATTATGGTGGATCATATATTGGTTGTTTCAGGTCTAGAGATCAATTATGTTGCTTTAGATTATTTTTCATGGGTTGTATTATCTCTTATATCATCCTTATGTCTCTTTTGATCTTTTTTATCATCCTTTTGTAGTATTTCTACAAATACACTGAGATAAAGTGCCACTCTATTGCATTTAGGGATCTTGCACATCTTTGTGTTTTGTTGTACTTGCATTAAATTATAAAGTTCCTTGAGAGGTTTCATGTTTTCCATATTCACCATATTCCTTTATCAAGTGAGTGTTCCTTCCATGACATTAGCCTCATTATGTGTCGATGGCATCTGTCATTATAGGTGTTTGTACTTCTTTTGCACTCTTGATGTTCTTGGTTCTTCTTCCTGCATGAGATATTGCATTCAGTTTTAGTGTTCATGACTTGCCTACTCAGCATTATATGGGGGTTATGTTGGTTCTATTTCTTTCTTGGTTTGATGGAGTGATCTATATATTTAGTATGTGATCCGATGTACTAGGTGATTACAGTGGCTAGATACCTATGCATTTCCATGAGATGGAACATTTACCATATAAATATTCTTTTATTCCTATTTTTGGAGGCCATGAAGATACCTTCTATCATTGATTGATCAACTCTTCAGACTTAGCCTTCTCTACCTAGTCACGTTCTATATAGTGGAGATTCTTTAGATCAATAGTTTGGTAGTATTTGTAGCTTCATGCTTGAGTGGTGTTCTTCATGATCATCTTTTGTTCCTATCTTCTAGGACATTCCCTAGTTTGGAGGCTTATTTAGTCCTTTACTAGTTATTTTAGCATTATTTCCCTCTCTTTTTGGACTAGGATTTTTTTCATGTGGCTTTCTTTATTTCTCCTCTTTGTAGAGATTTGGTTGTGCTTGGGTACCTCATCAGGCTTTGTTGCCAAGACCCAAATTTACTCTCTGTAGTAGTTTCTAGGTTTTTAGTTGCTCCGTAAGTTTATCTTAAGGAGGGATGTTAGAGTAATATTTTTTTCATTATTAATTAAATCATATTAATTTAATTATTAAGTCACTTATTATCTCTAATTTAATTAAGCTAAAATTTGGGCATATAATAATTAACTCTTTTATAAATAATTATCATGCAACCTAGGTTTTACCTATTAGGGTTTTGATCTCCTTTTATAAGGATTTATCTTTTTGTGATTTATTAATTCACTTTCGATAATAGAATGTCTCATCTATACATTTGGGATTCCAGCCTCCATTGCTTTTGCTTCTCTATTTCTATGATAAGTGTCTGCATGCAAGTGATTCTTGGAACCAATGGGGTTGAACAATACATATGGATATGTTTTCTTAGGGAGCACAAAATACTTATCATACATTTCTAGGATTTTAGATATGTGTAATATAAATTGTATGCATGCTTTAGGTATTGTTTCCTATATTCATATGTTAATTGACTCATGTTTTGGTTGGTACAGAACTTACATGCTTCCCAAGGCAATTTCGGTCTAGAATCATCATGCTTCCTAAGATGATTTTGGTACAGAATCTATACTCTTCCCAAGAAAATTCTTGGTACGATCGGATACACTTTACAAGGTAATTTATGGTACTAGTGGGCACTCTTCCCATGACATTTTGGTATGGGTCCTAAGGTGGTGATTTTTTAATTTTTCCCTTTTGTCTCTTTTTTGACCTACTTGTGATTTTTTAGCTATAACCTTCTTATCCGAACTCCTTTTTTTGCAAACAAGATATCATCAAAAAGCTAATTCCAAGCCCAAGTGATGGTGATATTTATTTTTAATTTTGATGTCATTTGGGTGCTATTTTATGTAGTCAAATTCAAAGGTTCTATTTTGCAACATTTTGTTTTCCAAATTCTACTCGAGGCACATCCCCTTCTTTTTTTTTGCATTATGGTGGATCATATATTGGTTGTTTTAGGTCCAGAGATCAATTATGTTACTTTAGATAATTTTTCATGGGTTGTATTATCTCTTGTATCATCCTTATGTCTCTTTTGATCTTTTTTGACATCCTTTTGTAGTATTTCTACAAATACACTGAGATAAAGTGCTACTCTATTGCATTTAGGGATCTTGCACATCTTTGTGTTTTGTTGTACTTGCATTACATTATAAACTTCCTTGAGTGGTTTCATGTTTTCCATATTCACCATCTTCCTTTATCAAGTGAGTGTTCCTTCCATGACATTAGCCTCATTATGTGTCGATGACATGTGTCATTATAGGTGTTTTTACTTCTTTTGCACTCTCGATGTTCTTGGTTCTTCTTCCTACAGGAGATATTGCATTTAGTTTTAGTGTTCATGACTTACTCAGCATTATATGGGGGTTATGTTGGTTCTATTTCTTTCTTGGTCTGATGGAGTGATCTATGTATTTAGTATGTGATCCTATGTACTAGGTGATTACAATGGCTAGATACTTATGCATTTCCATGAGATGGATCATTTACCATATAAATATTCTTTATTCCTATTTTTGGAGGCCATGAAGATACCTTCTATCTTCAATTGATCAACTCTTCAGACTTAGCCTTCTCTACCTAGTCACATTCTATACATTAGAGATTCTTTAGATCAATAGTTTGGTAGTGTTTGTAGCTTCATGCTTGAGTGGTGTTCTTCATGATCATCTTTTGTTCCTATCTTCTAGGACATTCCCTAGTTTGGAGGCTTATTTAGTCCTTTACTAGTTATTTCAGCATTATTTCCATCTCTTTTTGGACTGGGATTTTTTTCATGTGGTTTTCTCTATTTCTCCTCTTTGTAGAGATTTGGTTGTGCTTGGGTACCTCATCAGGCTTTGTTGCTAGGACCCAAATTTACTCTCTGTAGTAGTTTCTGGGTTTTTAGCTGCTCCGTAAGTTTATCTTAAGGAGAGATGTTAGAGTAATTTTTTTTCCTTATTAATTAAATCATATTAATTTAATTATTAAGTCACTTATTATCTCTAATCTACTTAAGCTAGAATTTGGGAATATAATATTTAATTATTTTATTAATTATTATCATGCAACCTAGGTTTTACCTATCAGGGTTTTGATCTCCTTTTATAAGGATTGATCTTTTTGTAATTTATTAATTCACTTTCGATAATAGAATGTCTCATCTATAGATCTAGGATTCCAACCTCCATAGCTTTTGCTTCTCTCTTTATGTGACAAGTGTCTGCATGCAAGTGATACTTGGGACCAATGGGGTTGAACAATACATATGGATATGTTTTCTTAGGGAGCACAAAATACTTATCATACATTTCTAGGATTTTACATATGTTTAATATGAAGTGTATGCATGCTTTAGGTATGGCTTCCTATATTTATATGTTAATTGACTCATGTTTTGGTTGAAAAAATTGAAACTAGCAAAATTTAGAAGTTATCTAGCTTAGTTTTGGAAATTAAAAAGTTTGGCCAGGAAAATTATATTTTTTAATCAATTCAATTTCTTGGCATCAGAGGGACAACATCCTATATTTTAACCCTTAGATATTATGGTGTTATGTTGGGTATTGGAGTTTGTGCTACGTATTTTGTGAAAGTTTCTTGCTAGCTAATTGAAAAATAGATCATGAAGGGCATAAATGAAAGATTTGTTTGATATGTGAGTGTGGCCTATGATGCTATAATAATATTATTTTTTATATGTGCAAGCCTTGATGCTAGATCCAATCAAATGTGAACTCTATTATAGACTAATTAGACATTGTGATGTTAATATAACTTTTTGATATTGTAATGGATAGTGAATCCTTTATCAAGAAATTATGTTTTTCTTTTTGTAAAAAAAATCCTAATAGGGTTGAGACATATAACATAGAATCATGTACTAAATTCCATGTAAAAACTCCTAATAGAGTTAGACCTCTTTACATAAAAGATTTAGATAAGTGCATAGTTGTGGGTACTATCTCCCTCAGGTTTTTTCCTTGGTCAGGACTTTCTCATAAATAAATCATGGTGTTGTGAGTTTCTCATTGTTCTATGTTTTACTTTCTTTTATTTTTAAATTTGGATTCTTATGGATAAGTTTTAAATTTATTAATTGGTTTGAAAGTGCTGCAATAGTGATTCACCCCTCATTCTTAGTGTTGCTTGATCCTAACAAATACTTCTTCCAAGGAGTAGATTCATGAAATAGAAAAAGAGGCTACTAGTGATGATAAAAATAAGGAGGAACAAGGATAATTATAAAGTGTGCAAACTATAGAGGAATAGGAGAATCCTGAAGAAGTAAAGAAGGATATTGGTGACATACGAAAAGAGCAGGAAAATGTAATAGAAGCATTTTCTACCTTGACAAAGAATATTATTGATGTGGATGATAACCTACCAATTACAAAGGGAAAATCTAAGTGATATGAGATCTAAAAGGATGACAAATGTTTGAATTACAATCAAATCAAAGGCAGAGAGAGAGATCAAAGCAAAAAAGAGAAACATATTATTGAATCTACTAGGGATATTCTATCAAGTTTGGTGTCAGAAGTAAAATTTGATGATAAAGCCACATCAATTGATAAATTAGGCCATTAGTAACATTTACTAGTGATATTTAAAGTTTCCTTTCCATTTTATTTGTTTTCCTCTATGAATAAGAGCATTTCTGGGCACAAGGAAAAACCTTCTCCTAACCTAGCCCTAGATGAGGGTTTATTGCTTTTGATATATGAGCATTTTAAGGATCAATCTAGAAGTAAAACCTTGGATAATGTTGGGGCTACCTCTGAGGACACAGGGAGCTCTAACTTCTCTTTAGACTTGGAAGAAATTTAGAGTATTAATTTAGTGGAGGATGAAGCTCTTTTTTTGTCCAAAAAAAAGGCAAGGGGTAAAGATAAGAATATGCCCACTGCATCAAAAATGTTGAGTAGGAAAAGTCTTAGGGGTCTTGGTCTCAAAATTGTTGATCAAGGGGAAGAGGAATGAAGAAGGTGAAGACATGGATACAGATGAGGAGAAGAATGGTGAGGAAGATGAAGAGATGGAGGAGCCAATTGAAAAACCTATGAAGAAAAAAAGGAGGATTAAAGAGGAGGTCAGACCTATAAAGGGGAAATTTGTGTTTGGTCCAAAAATTTTGGTGCTCCCACCCTCTCCAAGTTTCCCTCGGGAGTATGAAAATGAAAAAAATAGAGGAAGGAAGTGGTGAAGTGGTTATAAAAGATAGACAACTAGCGTGGAAAAATTTTAATGTCAGAACTTTGAAGATGGGGATAGTGAGGGAAGTCATGAATCCAGAAATCCTAGAAGAGAATGAGGGAAAGGTCCAGATGGAGGATCTTATTGATCTAATGTTGGTGGCTATAATAATGTGAGGGAAGTGGGAATAAACCTACTTAATAATGCAAGAAATAGTATGATAGATCATTTTCATGAACCTGAGGAGGTTAAAGAAAGAATGGGATAGTTAGAAAGCCAGGGGAAGAAATTTGAGGGAGGGAATGTCATAGATCAGGGGGATGCTATTAGGTTGGTCAGCAAAAGGATAAAAAATTTGGAGACTTAAAACCATAACATGGCTAAGCAGATCATCTCCATTCTAAAATCTCTCAATGAAAACATTGTTACTCTTGCTGGAAAGCTGAAAGTCAGGGGTCTTCTAGAGGATAATGAGGAAAAGGACAAAGATGAAGATAGGAAGGATGATGAAAGAATCACAGACATATCCCATAGATGGCTAGATAGGACTTGCTTGAAGAAACAAGAGCAAATGGATAAGGAGTGTCAGAAAGCCTATGAAGTGATGAAAATAATGTAGGACCTTGAAAGGAAAGTGGAAGAGTAAGGTCTATCTTTTTCTGCCTTTAGGTATTCTGGTTTTAGCAGGTTTATCATTTGGATTTTTATCTATCTTTCGATATGGCCTCTTGGTTGGCTGTAGTGCTATTTTGGGCTTTTGTTGATTTATTTATAGCCCTATGATATGTAATAACTTTTGGTTTTCAAGATCCCTGTAAAACCTTTTTTTCTTATAAAAAACATCTACTAGTGAAAAAATGAAAATCATGGAAGAAATTTCCATTCAAAGTGTGGAAAGAGAGTATGAGAAGAACAATTCTCATAAACTAGCACAAAATATTGTACCATTATGAAGGCCATTGACCATGAATGTCAATCAGCTGAAAGAAGCATTAAAAGTGGGTGGTAAATTACTCATATATTTTTTATTACAATATTTTTTTCAAATATAATTATAGGAAGTGGTTTGAATCTCAATAGGAGATTAGGTTTTTAATTGCCAAATTTGACCCAATTAATCAATCTATTACACATTTTGAAGAATCAATGAATGTTGTCAGTCACAAGCTCAAAACTTATAGTAGTGAAAAGGATAAAGGCATTAGTCATTTTATTGACTTATAGAGTCAAATAATTACTAAAATTTACATTTGAAAATAGGGAGTCAAGGGGAAAAAAAGGTTGTATTAGCCCTACCAAACATGAATATTACAAATGTCTTGGAAGAATTGGCATATCAATTGTGTAGTTAGATTATGGTGGTTGAAAATCAAAGGAAGTCATGAGAAATTTACTTGGATGTATTGAAGATTAATTTTAATTAAGTTTTCAAAAGGCCTTGAGCCTATACTAGTAATATATTTTTTGTATTTTTGAAGTTTTGCACACCTTTGTCATTGTTGTTAAAGGAGGAGTAGTACGAGACAAAAAATTTTCTATATCATGTAGTACATGTAAGGGGGATTTGTATGATACATCTTTCCATCTAAAGAGGAATAAGTAGTGATAAACTAAGGGGGAGTTATTTTGGTAGCTCAATTTTTTGTCATATTTTTTTTTTTTAGGCACTTAGTCAAATTTTCTTGTGTTGCCATGAATGCTAAAGGGGTATATTGTTAGCATGATGATGATGATGTGTAACATGGTTTGAAGATTTATAATAGTTGTATCATTATTATTATGTTATCATTATTGGAATATAGATGATCTATAAGTCATATATTAGTCATACTTGTGAATAAACTGATCAGATAGATAAAATTGTTAAGTGTAAAGTGTACTAGGTAAATCACAAACAACTATAGTAAATTGGATGCATAGTCATGTATTTGATGAATTATGATAAGTGGTTTATAGGACATGTCAATTTGAGACATGTATACTAAATTGAGAAAGAACATACACCAAAATTTAGAGGAAGTGAATATTTGGTGACATTTACATACTATAATGTGAAGAATAGTTAGCCAATAAAGTATACTTGTCTAGATTTGGTAAACTAGTAAGGACTTTGTTATTTGTTGAAAGGTCAAAGTGGTTAGTTAAGATTGGGTAAACATAAAGGCACATTATTCAAGGTTTTAGCATTCACTCATGGCATTTGAAATTATTTTGAAACTAAGGATAACATGTTTAGGGTGTTGTCCACCATATTAAGAATAATATAAAAGTGATTAAATGATCAATGTGCAGTGGCTATTGGTGTGATTTCTATTATTGTGGAAGAATTAAGTATGTTAGAAGAAATCTACAGTAGAGCATTAGTCAAGAGATTATCGTATCTATCATACATTAAGCACATATTTCATGTCATTCATCACTTATTACTTTTAGCAAGTTGAGAAGCTAAATCCCCTAATAGGGTCACTCTTAATCAAGTGTAAAGGATCATAACAAGTCTAAAGATCAAAACCATCTAATATAGTGACTCACACAAGGAGCTTCAAATCCCTTAAGTAGGTAAATCCTATTAGATTATTTTATAGGACCCTAATAGCAATAAATACCCTTAACTAGGCTAACCCTTAGTCAAGTGGATGCAATTCTCCTAGCATAACAACTTATTACTACAGCAGTGAGAATTTATGGATACTAATTCCCACTATGGGTTTTCCCTCTTATGAAGTGTTTCAATGAGAATAATACTTGTGTTAAAGTGTTGTGGATGTTTGATGTACTTTTCTACTATATTGTTAGTTTCATTACATGTTACATCTTGTGGGAAGTATTGGTTAAGTATTTAAGTTTTTTTTTTTTTTTTACATTGATTCACCCCCATAGTGTCTCCTAACATGAACATAACCATCATCAACAATAAAATGTTTCTAGTCACCTTTGAAGGTAATTTCACTATCTTCTACTTTTATTATGTCACATTCCTCAATCATCTATGCAATTAAGACCTCATTTCTAGTATGTTCATTTTGTTACACTCTATGGATAGTAATATTGAGGAAATTCTTAAGGGTAAGGAAAGTATCTTTCTACCCTAGGGCTTTATGTTTAGCTTGTACAAGCTCTATCATGCCCTTTGCTCACCCATAAATATTTCTATAATTACTGTAAATAAATATATGCCTCCTGGGTCTACCCATGATGTCAATCCCTCTTGAGTCAAAACTAGTAGGAAAACGACCAAAACATGGTCTTTCTCCTCATAGTTTTAGTAAAAAAATGAGCACTAAACACATAAGGCCACCCCAAAAAAAGAAAAAAGAGGTCTAGAAAATTGAGTCTAGTGATCACATTGAGACCCTTAGTGACCACAGGTCCAATAGAATTTCTAAGGAAAAATGCAAACATTGGTTGGTGTTGTCTAGGAGCTAAAGAAAGAGGTGGAAAAGTTTTAAAAGTGCATCAAGGCCCCAAAAAGTTTTCCATCAAGGTTATGCATGTGTGTTATGTCATCCTTTGCATGATACATAAGAGAATTACTAACACTAAGGCCAAGAGTGATCATGACTATAAGGAACTATTTGAGTTTCTAGGAAGAATGGACTACCATGTTGCTATCCAAGTGGCTAGGAGGAAACGCTAAACCTTAGTTGCTATCTTGTTTTGGTAATTTTTGTTTTCTAATGTGTAACAATCTATGTGGCTTTAGAAAATTTTTAAATAAGAGTTTTATTATCTATGTTGCATGGAAAAGTGGTTACGTTAATTTCTACTTTAAATACTTATATGTTACTAGTTTAAATACTTTTCACTATGGTTCATACCATATTTTTTATAGATGTAAGAATATGGTTGCTATCATATGTTGTGATTGTGCTAGTTGTGATTAATGTGCTAGTTTTGTCTATTCCACGGGCTAGCACCCTCTTCCTACTTTTATTATCAAAAATAAATTTCTAGTTGCAACTATTGATTGAATATTATAAAAAGATATTGTGCATTAATTCAAAAGGTGTGAGCATTAATCAATAAGCACTATCACATCTATTAGAACACTCTCCATTGTAAGGTTCTCTCCCCTATCTTAGAGTTTGGTATTTGGTTCAAATGAGATTTTTAGATGCTTGGTTAAATAAATAGAAATAAATTGAACTAATTGCTTATATAAACTTATCTTCAGATATGGGTTACACCCATGCTTGGAATTTGATGCCCATATTGGCCATTTTCCCACTTTTGAGTCATATATGATAGGGTGAAAATTTTGTTGGACTGTATGTATTGATGGGTTAAATTTTTTTAAAACTGTCAATATGATACTTAAGTGTATAAATAAATTGTCAAATCAATTATGGACAATATTTTTAAAACATATTATGTACTTATTTTATCAATTTAAAATATTAATATGTGAAATATGAACTTAGAAACTTGCTTAAGTTGACACAAATTTATAATTATTTTCTAAATTTTTATATTACTTTATATTATTTTATAAAATGTATGAATTTAGAAACTTCCAATGCAAATATTACTAATTTATATTTATATTATATTGATTAAATATTTAAATTTGAAATAATTACTAAAAAATGACAATCAATATTTATCTTAGAATATAAAATAAAAGGCATTATTATTACCAAACCATCACAAAACATACACATCACAAACAAGCATGACTGTCAAATTTCAGGCCTAGAACTTACACCACTTTATTTATGTTTTATTTATTTAACAAGAGCTCTATAGAGCTAGAGTCCCACCTTAAATTTTTTTAGAATGGAATAAAACACAAACAAACAAGATCTGGGGAAGATTTTTTCATTTAATTCTAAGTAAAGATACATTTATCCTAATTTATGAGAGTCAATTTTCAAAGTAGAGATAGAAGTTGTAATATCATGCAAATTAGATATTGTATTGATGTCTAGAAGAGATTATACTACAGTTTGATCAAATTATGATGAATAAAAAATTGTATTTCCAAGGAAGGATCATAATCAACATGGGAGATTGGACAAAAGTTTTGAACCCAAGATATGACAATTCAAGCATTTGAAAATCTCCAAAGAGCATGTCATCTTATTCAATTAAAAAAATTTTTACTATGCACTTAGTTGTCTCAAAGTATAATAGTGAGAATATATTTAAGAATTAGACATAAGATTTTTTACTTACTATATGAAAAAGAGAAAATTATTAAATAAATTTTTTAGAATCAAATAGTTTCAATAAGTGCATTCTAAAAATTTTGTATGAATATGCATGAGAATAAAGAAAAAAATTATAAATTTAATGAAAAGTAATAATTAACTAAAAATATATTTTACAATACAATTTAAAATAATTAATAATTATATTCATTTTTTTTTTTAACTTTAATTTTTTTGTCTATTGTTGAGAGAGGTGCTTATTTAAAGAGGTTAGAAAGAACCATACTAAAATATTAAATTACTTTTTAATTATAGATTTATATTTAACTAATAGACTAACCATCAAGTTGATAGAAGAAAAAAAATTTATAAAAATGTGCATACTTATTTTCCAAATGGAATGTGTGTACATACCCAATAGCTATATTTGGTTCACACAAACATTTATTGCATTGAAAGAAATTCATGTACTTAGTTTACTATAACATGTTTCCTTAGTTCCTATTGTATTTATAGAGAGAAAAATAAAGAAAATAGAGAAATACAATTGACTAAAAAAAATTCTTCTCAATTCTGTAATATTCTTTAAAATTGTTTTAAGTCAACTAAAATAATAATTATTAATGTTTTATTAATGTTTCTTCTAGAATTAGATTTGGCATAGATATACAAATAATAAGAGCCAAAATCCCCAACTACAAAATCTCCTATTTCTTGTGAAATAATTTACACTAAGAAGTGATGTACAAGGATGATTAATATTACAAGTTAAAGGAAGCAATTAAATAATGTGAAGCCCCAATATTACTCATGACTTTATTATTTTTTTCATAGAGATAAGAAATAATAAAATTGATGTAGGAGCATCTCGGGTTGATGTGTTATACCACTCATTTATGTTCATTCCACCAATTGTTGTTGAGTTATAGTCATTGTCGAGTTGCAGCAATTGTCAAGAGCCAGTAATTTTGTAGTTTAAGCTAAGTTGAGGTTATCCCATGTCACATTAAGACTCGGGTTAGTGTGTTATCCCATCTGACTTTGCAATATGTGTTGAGTTCCGCAGCATGTTCTGAGCTATCCTTAATGTGTCGAGTTACCTAGTGTATGCTGAGTGACCCTTCATGTGCTGAGTTTTCTTGTTTATGCCAAGCGTCACTATTTTGGATGTGTTTTCTACATTTTTTGGTGTGAGACAACTTGTGGGATTTATTTCAATTGCATCATTTATGATAAGATCTTTTATTGGGATGTGTCTAGACCGTTATTGGGTCGACCTTCCTATTATGTAATGATCTAGAACATTTTGTAAGTCATTTTTGCAAGTATAAAAATAGTGTTTAGGCTTAGAGTTAGGTTAGTTTTTGGAGAGATTTTGGAAGATCGATTTGGAGAAAATCTAGAAAGTATGAATTTGAAGTTGGATCTTAGATCTTGAATGTATTTGATATGTGGTCATAACCCAAAAGGCCTTACAACTAGGCATGTATGTTGATCATTTATTGAATCAATAAAGAATATTGTTCTCTCTCTCTTTGTGGTGTTTTCTCTTTGTGTGTTTGCTTCCATTGTGTTAACTCTGCAAGGTTGGTTTGGGTTGCTAGCTATGCATTTGGCCCTAGTTATTTTGTACCCTCCTTGTGTTAGGTGGTATCAGAGCCAAATTATTCTTGAGAGTGCAAGCAGATCGCCAAAGTGTGAAGCAATTTGTACCAGAACCTTGGACCATGTAGAACCTCGATTTAGATTTGGTTATTTGACCTATAACTTGTAGAGGGTTATGATCTTGCAAGAATCTAATCTATAAAGATGGTTTGTGGTAGAGGAAATATCGATAAGGTCATATTAGATGCATTGAGACAAATTATAGGTAGATTAGATGATGTGGAGATAGTCTAGAGGAGAGGAACACATCCTTAGGATGTGAGTGATGATGAAGCGGTAGCACCAAACCCTAATCTAGAACTAAAGAAGATCAAAATGAGGAAAAATTGTTGAGAGTATTATCTAGGGAACATTCAACGCCTACTATAGAAGTTGCTCCTTATGATGGAAATTTGGATACCAGTGCTTTGTTGGATTAGATCTTTGATATGGATAAGTTCTTTGGGTATGAAAATACTCTTGATAATAGGAAGGTGAAAATTGCAGTTACTAGGTTGAAAGTTCATGCTTTACTATGGTGGGAGCATTTGCAAACTGATAGAAAAATGAGAGGAAAGGAGAAGATCAAAACTTGGGTAAAGATGGTGAACAAGGTAAAGAAAAAATTCCTTCATGCTAATTATCAAGTTAGCTTGCTGAGAAAAATACAAAATTTGAGACAAAAAGACATGACTATGAAAGAGTGTACTAAGGAATTCTATAGATTGGACATCAGATCTAGACATGTGGATGATGATATTGAGAAATTGCAAGGTACATAAATGGATTGAGATCTAGAATTCAAGATGAAATAATTTTTTTGAAATTGGAAAGTGTGGAAGAAGCATATCAATATGCCTTGAAAGCTAAGGAGATCTTGACAAAGAAGCATGAACAAAGACAAAGAGGTAGAGGTGGTAGATTCCAGAGATGCAGAGGTAGATCTTATGGTGAAGGTGGCAGGTCTAATAGTTTTATGCAAGATAAAAGAAAATCTGAATGGAAGAATGATGAAAAAGAAAAGACCGAGTGGAAAGGTGGTAGTTCATATTGAGGAGGTACTAGTTCTTACCGAGGAAGAGGTAATACTTATTCTAGAGATTGTTTTTGTGGTAATTGTTTTAGATGTGCTAAAGAGGGAAATAGATCCTTTGAATGTAGATCTTCTGAAAGTGGGAAAAATAATAGAAATTTTGTGATTCAAGAGGACATTAAGAGTTCACCAAGTGGACCTGAGGCTAGAGAAAATATGATGGTGAGAAGAACCTTCTGTAATAAGGGAAGTGATGAGGAACTCGTCCTTAGAAGAAGTCTTTTCAAGACCAAATGTAAGAGAGTTGGAAGAACACCTTGAACATATTAGACAAGTATTGCAAAGATTGAAAGAGGAGAAGTGAAATGATGCTAAAATGAATTATTTTGTGTATGATTAAACATTTTATGCTATTGTTCAAGCTTTGAAGAAGTGGAGACATTATTTTATTCCTAAGGAGTTTGTGTTGTATACTGATCATAAAGCTTTATAGTACTTGGGAAGTCAACACAAATTGAATCAGATACATATGTAGTGGGTTGAGTATTTTAAAATTTTTACATTTGTGATTAAGCATAAGAGTGGAGTTAAGTTAACAAAGTTGCTAATGCATTGAGTAGAAAACATTTTTTTTTACTGAAATAAAGGTTGAAGTTCTTGGTTTTGATAAAATGAAAGAGTTGTATGATACTGATCTTGAATTTTTTTGAGGTGTGGAGAGAGTGTAAAGCATCAAATCTAATAGATCAAATGAGTAAGTATGATGAATATTTTATTCAAGAAGGTATTTTGTTCAATGGTATTTAGTTTTGTATCCCTAGAAGTCCTATGAGGCTGAATTTGATTAAGGAAAAGCATAGTGGTGGATTGGTTGGACATTTTAGAATTGATAAAACATTGAGTTTTTTGAAAGAGAAGTATTATTAGCCATAGATGTATAAGGATGTTCAAAAATTTGTGAAGAGTTATGGATTTTGTAAAATTACAAAAGGAGTAAGTCAAAATACTAGATTGTATACACCTATTTTTATTCCTAAGAAACCTTGGAGGGACATTAGTATGGATTTTGTTCTTGGATTTCCTAAAACAACAAAGGGATATGATTCTATATTTGTTGTTGTGGATAGATTTTCTAAAATGGATCATTTTATACCATGTAAGAAGATATCAAATGCTAGGCATATTGCTGAAGTTTTCTTCAAGGAGATTGTTAGATTGCATGGATTACCAAAAAATATTATTTCTAATAGAGACAATAAGTTTTTTGGTTATTTTTGGAAGACTTTGTGGAAGAAGATGGGTACTAAGTTGAAGTTTAGTTCTACATTCCATCCATAGACTAATGGATAGATAGAGGTTGTGAATAGAAGCTTGGGTAATTTGTTGAGATGCTTAGTTGGAGATGAAACACATAATTGGGAGATGATATTGGCACAAGATGATTTTGCATATAATAATTATGTGAATAGGAGTACAAGGAAGACACCTTTTGAGATTGTTACTAGAATGAAGCCTAGAGGAGTATCAAATTTAAGGAATGTTGCTGGTGAAGAGAAGAAAAGTGTTGTAGGGGAAGGATTTTCTGATTTTATGGAGTCTTTGTATAAGTAAGTGAAGCTAAAGTTGGAACAAAGTAATAAAAAGTACAAGGAGAATGTTGATAAGTCTATAAGACATCATATTTTTGAAGTTGGTGACAAGGTGATGGTTCATTTATAGAAAGGGAGATTTCCAGTTAGAACATACAATCAGCTAAAGAAGAAGTTTGGACCTTGTAAGTGTTGGAAATATAAGAGGAGTAACTGAGGGGGAGGGGGGGTGTGAATCAATTACCACTAAAATAAATCTTAGATCCCTTAGATGTCAACTATAAAATTCAGACTGATAAAACTGGTTACTGTTAATACTTAGTAAGCATACATAAATTGTTGTGACTTAGTAAATGTAGAGTGTGAATTACTTTAATAAATCTTAAGATGTTATCATTAATTACTTGCAAACATGAAAGAAATAACATGAACACATGAGACACCAAGATCTGACATGGAAACCCAATTTGGGAAAACCACCAATGTAACTAGTTATTATTTTTCACTCTTCTAAAATGAGCCCTATTAGGAGCTAACCCTATTAAACATTACAAAACACACTATTAGGTGTGACTCTATTAAAGGATTTAATCACCCTATTAGGAGTGGCCTTGAAAAAGGTCTTGAAATAATTCAATGGAATTTCCACCTTATTAGAGGATTTACAAATGGTTGTTAAACCAACCCAAGAACACTTGATAGACTAGAAAAATGGTCTTACTGACCAAGTGAGCTCGACATGCATTGATTGTCAATTGATATGAAATTTGTGTAACATCAGAGACAACACAGAATTAATCAATTGTATCCAAAAATCTCCCTCTTTGTCATTGATGGCAACACAACATGTCATAGCACAATAAAATTTTGAGAACAAGACTCCCTCTATCAGAAAGTTTCTCGCTCTTTGATTTTACACAGAAAATTTTTCCTATAGTATTCTCCCTCTATGAAGGAACCGCTTGAATTCTCCCTTTACAAAATTTTAGAAAGATATAATAGTAAACTTCTCCCTCTTTGACAACACGTGCCAAAGAAAATTCTGATTAGTAGCAATGTAACTTGAGTACAGATTCATCTGCAATATGTCCTTGTCAATACTACATCAGTTGATTGATCTTCAACTTGATTCCTATTGATGCATTACTAAACTTTTATTTAGTGAGCTTTAGATATGGGAATGATCCCTAGCTTACCTTTTAGATACAAAAATGCATCCTTAGGTAATGGCTTGGTGAATATATCTGCAATTTGTTCTTTTGTATGCACATATTCCAATCTAATTTCTTTATCCTATACTAATTCTCTTGTAAAGTGATATTGTAAAGTAATGTGCTTTGTTTTGGAGTGCATCATTGGATTCTTTGATATGTTGATTACACTGGTGTTATGAAAATACATCACTATTAGCTCTTTGATTTCAACCTTCATTCCTTCTAACAACTATTTGAACCAAACAATGTTAGAGCAATTCACTACTACTGCTACATATTATGCTTCTACTATGGATTGAAATGTGCAATTTTTCTTTTTGCTTGTCAGGGATACTAGCCTTTTACCAAGAAATAATGCTCCACCACTAGTGCTCTTTATGTTATCAAGATTTCCTACCCAATCGACATCAATGAATACTTTTAGGTCAAGGTTATCTCCAAGTTTGTACCATAAGCCATAGTCTTCAGTACCTTTCAGATATCTTAAGATTCTTTTTATTGCCATCATATGGTTTTTTCTAGGTTTAGCTGAGAATCTTGCTACTATCCCAACTGCTAAGACAATATCAAGCCTTGTATGTACCACATACTATAATTTCCCAATCATTGATATGTATAAGGTCTGATCTACTTCTTTGGAATCATCATATTTTGTAACCTTAAGTCGAGTACACATGGGGGTTCCAACTAGTTTTGAATCTTCTATTTCAAATTTATTGAGTATCTCTTTTATGTACTTAGATTGAGTGATATAGATAACATTTCTATTATGTTGTATCTACAATCCAACAAAGAATTTTATTTCACCAAACATGGACATCCCAAATTCCTTATTCATTTATTCTGAAAATACTTTGTATAAATCATCATTTCCTATGAATAGAGTATCATCCAAAAATATTTTTGCCAATACAATCTTCTTATATGATCCTTGATATATAGGCTACTTTTATAATTTTTTCTTTGAAAACTAATCTGTATCAAATAGTTATGTAGTCTCTCATAGCATGCTCTAGGAGCTTTTTTGAGACCATATAGGGCTTTGTGTAATTTGTAGACCATGTCTCTTTTGTCTAGATCAACAAAACCTTCTAGTTGTTCAATGTAGATTTCCTCATCAAGAATTCCATTTAAAAATATAAATTTAACATCCATCTGATATACTTTGAATCCTCTATGAGTTGCATAAGCTAGTAAAGTCCTAACACCTTCTAATCTTGCAACAAGGGAAAATGTTTCACTGTAATCAATACCTTCTTCTTGAGAATAGCCTTTACATACCAATCTTGCTTTATTTCTTAACACTTTTCCATCTTCATTCAACATATTTCTGAATACCCATTTTGTACCAATCACATTTTTATCTTTAGGCCTAGGTACAAGAGTCCAAGTTTTATTCTTTTCTATTTGTTCTATTTCTTCATTCATAGCCTCAATCTAACTTTCATTTTTTAGTGCATCTTTAACACTTCTAGGTTCAAATTCAACAAGTAAACATGCACCTTTTAGTTTGCTTCTTGTTATTGTTCCATCTGATTTGTCTCCAATGATCTGATCAGGTGCATGATCCCTTCTGACATATTTAGCCAATACATTTTCTTTAACTTTTGAATGAATTGCACTATCTTCATTTTGAATTTCAATTTCTGGCTTGGGTCCTTCTATTTGTGCCTCAGGTTCTTCAAACTTGGCTTGCACTAACTCGATAGCTTATGAATGTGACTCGAGTACCTGTGACTCAGTTTACACTTCCTAAAGCTTGGTAATTGATGGAGATTTGGAGAGCTTGGGGGATGAAGTCTCCTTTTTGTCAAATGTGTTTGGCAATGTATTAGGTTCATAGTAGACAAATCTTCTATAATCTTTTGGTTCTTTTTTGCTTTCTTCTTTAGTCTTTTCTACAAACTCAGCAATTCTCACATGTGCACTTTCTATGAATTTGTGAGTGGACAAATTCAAACATTTGTATTCTTTACTTTTGCAAGAATATCCTAGAAATATACCTTCATCATCTTTTACATCAAATTTTCTTTTTCTAGATTCTTTCAAGATATAACATTTTATGCCAAATACTTTCAAGTAACTTACATTGGGTTTGTAGCCATACCATAGTTCATGGGGAGTTTTGTTTGAGTCTTTCTTCAATTGAACTTAGTTCAATGTATGAACTACAATGCTAATAGCTTCCTTCAAGTATTTGATAGCAATATTTTTTTCAATCATTACTATCCTTGCACAATCCATGATGGATCTGTTTCTTCTTTCAGCTATTCCATTCTGTTTAGGGGTACCATGGGTTGATACTTGTCTTTTGATTCCTCTTTCAATGCAAAAATTGTTGAATTCATTTGAGATGAATTCACCACCTCTATCTGATCTTAAGCATTTCAGTCTTTTTCTAGTTTCCTTTTCTACACTACCCAAATACCATTTGAATGTCTCAAAAGCTTCTAATTTTTCTTTTAGATATATAATAGTCATTATTCTATAATTATCATCAACAGAAAGAATGAAAAAAATTTCTCCACTATAAGTTTCTATTCCAATGGGTCCACATAAATCAGTATGCACAATTTCCAAGACATCTTATGACTAATAGTTTTTTCTTTTAAAACTAGTCTTTCCCATTTTACCAATTTGACAATTCTTGCATAATCCAATATTAGGTTTCTTCAAACTAGGAAGACCTCTTACTCTTTTGAGTTTGCTAATCTTCACCATATTATCAAAGTTTACATGACATAGTCTTCTGTGCCATAGCCAGCTTTCTTCTACTTGAGCAATAAAGCATGAATACCCACCAAAATCAAGATAAGATAGGTTACCTTTTGTTTGTCTGCCTAATCCCATCATATTTCCTTGGTTATCTAGTAGTCTTGCCTTGCCATTCTTGAATTCTACCTTGAATCCAATGTTTTTCGCATGTGCCACACTCAGTAAATTATGTTTTAATCCTTCAACCCAATAGGCATTGTCACATACAAGTTCATTGGTTAATGGATTCTTCCTTTCCCTTTTATGCAACAAGGTTCATTGTTTCCAAACCTTATACTACCTCCATCATAGTGTTCAAAATGTTCAAACTTAGTTTTGTCCCCAGTCATATGGTGAGAACATCCACTATCTATGATCTATGTGTCATTTTTGTTAACATGAGAGACAAGTGCCATCTTATCTCCTTCATCATCCAAGCCTATCTTGTTATTTGGATCAATTCTCTTTTCTTGAATAGAAGACACTCTAATTGCATATATGGGAAGCAAAGTTCTAAGAATTTTACTTACAACATTTTCTTCTTTGATTTCTCCTACAGATGCTCTGATTGCACTAACACTGGCCTTGATTCTTTCCACATATTTTGCAACATTTTCATCCTCTTTCATCCTCATTTGATCAAATTTTCCTCTAAGGCTTTTAGCTTTAGCTCTTCTTACATTTTCATCTCCTCCATAGATTTCTTTCAGTTTGTTCCACATATCAAAAATAGTTTTACAGTCTTTGATCTCATCAAATTCAACATAACTAAGAGTAGATGCAATGTCAATCATCATAATGTTATGGTTCTTATTCTCAACAATATCTTCAACTGGTAATGTTCCAGTGGGAATTTTATATTCTTCATCAAGATATTTGCATCTTGAATCACTGATGGTAGCCAAGTGAAGCCTCATAAGTTCTTGCCATGCTACAAAGTTGTCTTTGTTCAGCTTTGGAATCTCTCTCTTGTAAGACATCCTGATCTTTAGCTTAGGTCCTTGAAACCTTCTCTGAAAGCACCAAAAGCTCTGATACCAATTGTTGGAAATATAAGAGGAGTAACTGAGAGGGGGGGGGTGAATCAGTTACCACTAAAATAAATCCCAGATCCCTTAGATGTCAACTATAAAATTCAAACTAACAAAATTGATTACTGTTGATATTCGGTAAGCATACAGAAATTGTTGTAACTCAGTAAATGTAGAGTGTGAATTACTTTAGTAAATATTAATATGTTATTCGTAATTACTTGCAAGCATGAAATAAATAACATGAACACATGAGACACCAAGATTTGATGTGGAAACCCAATTTGGGAAAAACCCCCAATGTAACTAGTTACAATTTTTCACTCTTCTAAAGTGAGCCCTATTAGGAGCCAACCCTATTAAAGGTTACAAAATACACTATTAGGTGTGACCCTATTAAAGGATTTAATCACCCTGTTAGGAGTGGCCTTGCAAAATGTCTTGAAATAATTCAATAGAATTGCCACCTTGTTAGAGGATTTACAAATGGTTGTTAAACCAACTCTGTTAAGAGATTTTAGCTCACTGCTACAATTGTTAGAGAGTAACAATGAAATGACTTGATTGTGATGCAACTGAATTACTGATTACATATCTCTGTTTTGGTTCATACTTGATCCTTCCTAATCGAAAAATACTTTTCTACTCCACAAGGATATCTTCTTATCCTTTAAGTTTTCTTCCTCTCTTCTTATCTCTTTCAACTTATTCAACTTGCATCTCACACACTTTGAAATCACAACTTGACCTTTTACTTATACCTCCTAGATAGTCAATTCAGCTCAAATACAAATTAGAATAACCAATATTCATCACCTTAGTTGGCTAGAATCAATAGGTAAAATAATTAAGCTTTACATGCCAAATAAGAAAATATCTTGGTAGCCGACCTAGCTTAGTAGAAACTGATTTTAAAATGATTTCCTATGTTAACCAATAGAAGCTTTATTAACATTGAAAACTTACAAAATTCCTTTGGTAACTAAGTGAACTCAATTAACACTAACTCTGTTCAACTTTCCCTTCATTAACTGAGTGAACTCGGTAGATACTACCTTCTGCACAGAGTAAACTCGGGAACACTCAGTAGACTAGGAAAATTGTCTTCATTGACCAAGTGAGCTTGGCATGCACTGGCTATCAACTAATATGACATTTGTGTAACATCAAAGACAACACAATTAATCAATTGTATCCAATAGTAAGATCTTGAAGAAGTTTGATAGTGGAAATGCTTACAAAATTGAGTTACTTGATGACATGGATATATCTTCTATATTCAATATTTTTTATCTATATAAGTATCATGAGTCAGATAATGAAGTTGTTATACCTAATGATTATCCTAAGTAGATTGAAGAGGTTGAAAAGATATTGGATCAAAGAGTTCGTAAAAGCACAAGAGGAAAAGAGTACTATATGAATATTTGGTGAAGTGAAAAAATAGACTAGTTAAAGATGCTACATGGATTTCTCAATCTGAGTTGGATTTAGCTCAGGTTGTCACACTTGCATGATTTAAGAAAATAATTTCTTTCTACCCTAGTTGTCTAATGTAGGAGCATCCTAGGTTCACATGTTATCCTTCTCATTTGTGTCCATTTTGCTAGTTGTTGCCAAGTTACAGCCATTGCCAAGTTGCAACAATAGTTGAGTGCTTGTAGTTTTGCAGTTTAAGCCAAGTTGAGGTTATCTCACATCATATTAACACTTGGGTTTGTTTGTTATCCCATCTCACTCTGTAGTATGTCTCAAGTTCCACAGTGTGTGCCAAGCTATCCTTCATGTGTTGAGTTACCTAGTGTATGTCGAGTGACCTTTCATGTGTCGAGTTTTCCTATTTATGTTGATGTCAGTATTTTGGATGTGTTTTCTACATTTTTTGGTGTGATCTAACTTGTGAGATTTATTTTGATCGCATCATTTATGATAAGATCTTTTCTTGGGATGTGTCCAAACCATTGTTGGGTTGACCTTCCTATTATATAATGATCTAGAACATTTTGTTAGCCATTTTGGAAAGTATAAATAGAGTGTTTAGGCTTAGAGTTAGCACATTTTTTGGAGATATTTTTGGTAGAACAATTTGGAGTAGAACTGGAAGTGAAAATTTGAAGTTGGATCTTAGATCTTGAATGTATTTGGTATCTAGTTGTAATCTAGAAGGCCTTACAGTTGGGCATGTATGTTGATCATTTATTGAAACAATAAATAATATTGTTCTCTCTCTCTCTCTCTCTCTCTCTCTCTCTCTCTCTCTCTCTCTCTCTCTCTCTCTCTCTCTCTGGTGTTTTTCTCTTTGTGTGTTTGCTTCTGTTGTATTAACTCTACAAGGTTGGTTTGGATTGTTGGGTGTGCCTTTGGCCCTAGTTATTATCTACCCTCCTTACATCAAAAATCCTATTCTAGATTATGCTTCCCATCTAGAGAAACCTAGAGATTTTGTAAAATTACAAAAAAACCATAATCTTCAATGCATATAGGTAAAGGAAATTAGTTTTCAAATATGTGAAGAGAATGGCTAAATTAAAACAAAAACATATCTTGAGTGCATATAATAGAAGGAAATAATCTTTCAAACATGTGAAGATAATGGCTTACCTACAATGCATTTGAAACTCCATGCTAAGAAAATGAGAAAAATATGATAAATTCAACATATGCTAATAAATAGGCTGACAAATAATTATGAAGATGCATATGAAAAGTTCTTAATTTTGTTGTTTTAAATTTTGGGAAACAATCTAAACCCTAGAAGAAGAAAAGGTTGAGTTTTTAAGCATTGTCTAGTATTTTTGTTGACATTGGCATACACTTGCAGCAGAGGATAAATTGTAATTATAATAGCACTAGAGCCATTTGTATTAGGAGGGACTATTAGAATATAGAGTCCAACAATATAATTGGTGGGGGGGAGGGTGTTTTGAATCAATTATCCAACTAATATCACAATTATTACCCTTATTAAACTTTAACCATATGAGAAATATAATAAAAAACCATAACAAGATACTCATACACAATAACACTATATGTTCACTAGGGAAACCCTTAATCAGAGGGAAAACCCTAGTGGGGATGGTACCCACAATTTGATGTACTAATATAAATATTCCTTGTTACAAGATGGACCCTATTAGGATCTATAACAACATTCAATACATATCAATCCCTATTAGGAGACTTTGAATCCTTATTAGGAGATTCCAACCCTATTAGGAGTTATGGAAGACAGCTAGACCCATTACCCAAATAGCTTCAAGGTTAAGACCATTGAACCCACCATCCAAAATGATCTCTATATTATTCCTTGCATAATAATATAAATGAATAGTACTTCTTGACTCTATCTTGTCAACCAGACCTCTACTCCTTCTGATCTTGTAACCATATCATAAATCTTGCATCCAGTAATCCTTGGATAGCTTACTTGAATTTAGTAAACACTATGATCATTTTCACACTTCATACTCAATAAAATACATGATCATCTTTTACAAATAAGGAAAACATCTATCACTTTACTGCTCCAAGTCTTCAACCAGCTCAAGTGTCCAAAGACACTGTTAAAGATCAAATACCAAAAGTCTTCGATGACTTGGCTCATCACACCCATATAGGAAGCATCAACATTCAGTCCACTCTAACAATAGTGCTCTATACCACTAGATTGATGCACTTAATGCATCATCTACTCACAAGTAGGAAGGGGCATAACCTTAATCATACCTCTCAAGTACTCAAATGGATCTTTAGGTAAAGGCTTTGTAAAGATATTTGTGATCTTATATTTAGTACTCACATATTCCAATCTAATATCTTTTTATGTTTCTTTCTATCTCAACACATGATACTTACTTTAGATATATGCTTAGTCTTAAAATGCAATACAAGATTCTTTGACATACTCATTGTACTTGTGTTATCACAATAAATGATAACAGGCTCTGTAAACTCAATTTTGATGTCCTTCAACATTTGTTTCATCCACATCACTTGATTGCAATTATTTGTTGCTACAACATACTCTACCTTAGCTATACTCTAGGAAATACAATCTATTTTCTTGGTTAGAAAAGAATCTAATATTTCTTCAAGAAAGAATGCTCAACCACTGGTGATCTTTCTATCATCCATACTACCTTCCCAATCTGCATCAATATATGCACATAGAGTGAAATCACTTGATCTATCATACCAAATTCCATAGTCATATGTTCCTTTCAAATATATGAATATCCTATTTATTGTTGCATAATCATACTCCTTAGATCATCTTTTTGAAACCTAGCTACAATTCAACTACATTTTCTATATCTAGTCTGGTGTGAGTTAGATATTGCAAACCTCCAATCATGGATCTGTACGTGTTCTATTCAACTGTAGGTGTCTCATCCTTGCTAGATAACTTGTGACCAGTTATCATGCGTGTACCAATAGGCTTACAACTTTCTAATCCAAATTTCTTCAACAAGTCTTTCAAGTACTTAACTTGTGAGATGAAAATACCATCATTGTTCTACACAATCTACAATCCTAGGATAAACTTCATTTCTCCTATCATGCTCATTTCAAAGTCATTCTTCATTTCTTTTGCAAACTTATCACTTGCTTCATCATGTCCTCCAAATATGATGTACTCAAAAAATATTACTATTATCAGCAAACCATTCTCAATTTCTTTCAAATACAAGTTACTATCTTTTGTACCTTTAGCAAATCCAAGTTTTTCCAAATAGTTGTCCAACTTTACATACCAGGTTCTAGGTTCTTGCTTCAAATGATATAGAGATTTCTTCAGTCTGCATACCATATCTTTGTCTTTTATCAAAGGAAAACCTTCAACCTACTCAATATATACTTCTTCTTCAAGTTCTCCATTTAGGAATGCTGATTTAACATCCATTTGATATGCTTTGAATTTTTTATTTTTTGCATAAGCCAAGAAAATTCTTATTGCTTCCATTCTGGCTATAGGGGCATACATCTCCTCATAGTTTATGCCTTCTTTCTATGAATAACCTTTGCATACAAGTCTAGCTTTTTTTCTCACAACTTCTCTTTGCTCATTCATCTTGTTTCTAAGTACCCATTAGGTTCCTATCAGATTCTTGTCTTTAGGTCTAGGAACTAACTCCCATGTTTCATTCTTCATAATCTAATCTAATTCTTCCTTCATTCATTGAATCCAATGATCATCTTTTACATACTTCATCTATAGTCTTAGGTTCAACTTGAGAAAACAAACATAATTCACATACTTCTTCACTTACCTAATTTTTGTTTCTACTCCCAATGATCTGTTTAGGAGGGTGATTCTTTGGTATACTTCTACTGGGAGTTGTCAACTCAACTCTTTCTTCTACTCTAGAATTAGGTCTATGTTCTTTAATTTGATTCCCATTCTGTAAATCATTCTTAATATCAATGATAACTTCTACATTTTCATGGTTAGCCTTTGGATTAATAATAGTTTCCAAAGCTATCTCTTCTACTACTTCCTCTTTCTTAACCAATTCAAGTGCATTATCTTTAACATCATAGTCATTCAAGAATCTTTCCATGCATACTTTAAATTATTCATCTTCATCAAAAAGTGAACTCTTTCTATATTTTTCAACTCTCTTATGACATCTAGATGAAAAATGACCAAACTCTTTACATGTCCAACAAAAAAAAAATTCATACCTTCTTGCTCTTTTTTCATTAGCAGATCAATACCTTCTTTGATCTTCTTGTCTTCTTTGGACTCGAATCTGTCTTTTCTTGTGCCTTTATTCTTTTGTATGCAACAAAAGGATTTTGGATCAAGAAACTCAAAGCTCAATTCTATACATACCTTTGATAGCTTACTAAGAAGCTCCATCTTCTGGGTGTCAAAATTTCCTCCATCAGATTTAGGACTATCTTTTCTAAAATGACTCACCAATGATCTCCCAAAGCTGTTAAGGTTTCCCTTCAAGGACCTAATTCTCTAATACCAATTGTTAGAATATATAGTCCACCAATATAACTAATGGGGGGGAGGGAGGGGGTGAATTGACTATCCAACTAATATCACAATTATCAAACTTATTACACTTTAACCATATGAGAAATGTAATCAGAATCTATAATATTCCTAGTTAGAGGATGGACCTTGTTAGGAGTCTATAACAACATTTAGTACATATTATTCCCTGTTAGGAGATTCCAACCTTATTAGGAGTTGTGGAAGATAGCTAGACCCATTGCCCAAATAGCTTCAAGATTAAGACCAATGAACCCACTGTCCAAATGATTTCTGTATTATTCCTTGTAGAACAATCGAAATGAATAGTACTTCCTTCCTCTATCTTATTAACTAGACCTCTGCTCCTTCTAATATTTAACTAGATCACAAATCTCACATCCAGTAATCCCTTGGATCACTTACTTACATTCATTAAACACTCTGTTCCTTTCCATACTTCGTACCAATACAATACTCGATACTCTTTTACAAACAAGGAAAACATTTTTCCTTTATACCATATCTTCAAAATAATTCCTTGAGTTGGCCTTAAAGCTTTCCCAATTAATTAAAATAAGATAATTAATTAATTATAATTACAATAGCATTGTCAGCTCATAGTTTATACAAAAATTTAGACATGCAATGCTAGGGCTTGCACATCTGTTGACATCACCATCCAATTGTTCTTTGTCACTAACTAACCCCGCATCTTCTTATTACATCTTAGATGAAAGACACAATACAAACATTAGAAACTACTTTCTCTTAGTAAATCAATTACAACTTCAGTATGTCTTTGACTTACATGATGTGTATTTAACCTCATCATCAAAACACTATACCAAACATGTCCATGACCATGCATCACTAGATAAGCAAAACCTTTTCCGTACAACTAAGATCTCTTTCTGCTACTCTGTCAGTCTTCATAGACTTGGTGCTATGTTGACATCAATGAAAAACATAGTCATGAATGTAAGACATCAATACTTTCCAATGATTAGGATACTCCCCCAATGTAGTATCATCAACATTCATGCTAATAGGAACGACGTCCCTCAAATAATGCCAC
The DNA here is from genome assembly GCA_028749045.1 of Cupressus sempervirens. Classification (NCBI taxonomy): domain Eukaryota; kingdom Viridiplantae; phylum Streptophyta; class Pinopsida; order Cupressales; family Cupressaceae; genus Cupressus; species Cupressus sempervirens. Next base: position 603,538,400 of record CM053789.1, read on the forward strand.
TTCTTCCCATTTGTGTATCAGAGCCAGTTTTATCATAAGTTGTAATTATAATAGCACCATAATCATTTATATGGCCTATGACTACTCTTTTGTGGCTAATTCTATGTAGATTTCCTTGTTGGAAAAATCCACTTCAATTTAACTTTCTATTTACTCAAAGTGAACAACTGAATCTCTACCATGTCTGCCATTATTTAGAGTAAATTCCCCCATATATATATATCCTAAAAGTGAACAACTGAATCTTTGCCATGTCTGCCATTATTTAGAGTAAATTCCCCACTTTCTAAAAAAGTCAACTAATTAGCTTGCATTCTGTAATCCTATTCTGTTATGATCCATTGTACTCCCCCTCTTACAACCAAAAATTCCAAATCACTTAATATTCTCAATGAATCTAGACGCTCTTTGAAGATCAATCCTTCGAGCACAAGTTACTTCAGGTGGAAAGGATACTAGGGTTCAAATTAATTTGTTTGAAACAATTAATAAAAACCACTTTCTTAAATAAATGTTTTAGAAAGCAATTCCCATTATTAAGGAAGGCATAATTCTAAATAAAAGAAGAAATTACTTGTCCCTGCAACATTCTTTTGAGATGTCCATTTGAAAGTTTCAAGCACTACAAATGTTGAAGAAGAATCCAAGAAGGAGTAGTACATAGGGAAGGCACGTTTTCTTCATTATTTTTTGCTTCAACAAATGTTTCCATCAAATGCATGTTGGGCTCAAGCCACGAGAAGTTGACTCATCATCAGAATGAATAGAATTCCCTAAAGATTATCTAAATTCAAAAATGGAATTGAGACACAGAACATAATGGTCGATGCTTTGTGCAAGAGTGTTCTGGAATCCCCTATTTTGTTGCATGCAAAAATGAAGGTGAGATGTATGCTTAAATCCAAATTTTAATCTTTAAAGTAAGAAAAATATTTAGGAAAACACACCTAAAGGCAAAGATCTTTGGGACGCCACACTCAAGGACTATTCACTTTATCTGTAATTTTTTTCATAGATCACAAACGTATTCCTGATGATTCATTATCCTTTGGATTTTAAAACTACATTTAACCTTACAAAATGAAAACATTGAAGACGATGTACAATGAAGCTGTGGAGCAATGAACATACTAGTTTGGAGATGTTTCAACAAATGGTCATCAAGAATAAAAAGAAATGCATGTCACTTCAATGGATGATTGACGAGTCTAGGGTTATGAAGGCACCAGTTTCTCATTGGTGATACTACCATTCAAAAATATGAAGTCATGAACAACAACTCCAATTTGGAGCGGCTTAAAAATCACACACTAAGCTTAATTTCTAGACCAAAAGTGTTAAATAGTCAAAGTTGACTTTTATTTTCCAAGCTTAATTCTTCCATTACTATGTGATGTTTAAGGGTGGCCCTCCAACTTATTCAATACACCTCTTAAAAGAAATTTTTGTTTGAGAATGTCAATGGTTACAAAATGAGCACATAAAGAAGGGACATACATGCAGGTTTGTATTGAAAATGCGAGCAAATTAAAAAATGTAAATATTATAAAATCATATATGATAACTAGCACTGCTGCTAGCATAGACAGTTTAAAAGAGATAGAAGATGTAAATGACAGAGCAGGCCAAATCTAGCACATTGACTGGTTAAATCACAATTCTTGGGGTGTTATTAAAGAAAATGATGCCTTTGATCATCATTAACACACAATTAACACATAGACAATCATGAAATTCCATAATCTATATTGTGAAATGGAATAGAACTTTCAAGACACATGCAAGGTACCATGTTTTTACATCTGTTATATCATATTCCCTTAATTGAGCTTTAATAAAACCCAAAAAATATACAATCATCATTTTTGTTAATATATGCATATTGGTAATACTTATTTTATTGTTAAAATAATAAAAAGAATTGCTCCATATATAAATAATTTAGCATATATTTGTAATTGCCAATACACAAATAATTTAGAAATTCAATATATTAAACATATATTTAATAATTAACATTAAAATATAATAGATGATTCATAAAAGAAAATGAATGAAAATGTTATGTTATACTTAACATTTAATTTGTAAAACATAAATAATAAATCAATTAAATATAAATAACTAGCTAAAAATATTAAAAGATTATCCTAAAATACATAAAGTGGCACATATTAAGTAAATTAACGAAGAAGGATGTAACCACCTAAAGCAGCTCTTTGGGAGCATATTTGATAAATTCTAATGGGACAATAAAAAACTACGAAAAACATAATCCTTCAAAGGAGGAGTGAATATATGGAGAAAAGATTAAAAAGTTCATTTAGAAAATGTAGAAAAATAATAACATAGAAATTAATAGACAGCATGCCATGAAGTTAAACTATTATTTTGAAATCTTGGGGAAGAAAGTTACCTTCTACCAAATATTAGAAAAGAGCATGTGAGTTGGCATGTAAGGTAACATAAAAGATGTATGTTTTTATAATTAAGTTAGATTATGTTATTTTCATTTTAAACATTAGATATAATTATTTTAATATATAAAAAATTATTATATTATTTTATTTTTCAAATGAAGAATTATCTTGTAACAAATTTATAGTGGATTCTAGAATATATAGATATATGTTTTAATTTTTTGTTATATTATATAACAAGAGCTCTTTGAGAGTTGGAGTCACGGACGTAATATTTAAAATTATGATTTTGAAAAGAGAAGTTATAAATTATAGCAAATTTAATTTAGATTTTTATTTAACATTTTAAATTTTAGTTTTATAGAATAATGTGGCGACTAACTATTGTTTAAAAATATACAATTTAATGTAATGCATTGTAAAATCACGAGATTTGAATTAATAGATTTTTAACCAAGAAATATAAAAAATTTAGAATTTTATTACATAAGTTAAATTTAGAAATTAATTGTTTTTAATTTTTTTAATTAATATATACTAAAGTCTATATATATAAAGCAATGCAACTCTTAATAGGAATAATATATTTTAATAAAAAACAAATTTAATAATTATTGATTTATATAAAACTAATTTTTAAAATAATTTAAAATATATTAACATTTTTAAAAACTATTTTGAAAACTAAAAATTGTGATATTAATATTGATAAGACATTATTTTTGTTGCGGAAGATAAAAACATGACTTTTTTAATAAATCTAATGAACTTGTGACAAATATGCAAAAGATAAAGTTGTAATTAATAATAAACTCGTCACAAATATGAAAAAGATAGAGTTGTAATTAATGAATTAATTAATGCATGTGAGAAAATATTGTATTTTTTGAAGTGTTAATATACTTCTCACATTCTTTGGTTTATTTGGAAAAGTAGAAATGAGGACAAATTCCAAGATGTTGGTAGATCCCTTACTTTGTTTCAATTGAAACTCATACACTTTAAGATTATCTCGTAGGTGTGCTGCAGTGTGAAATTTGAAAGAGACAAGCTGAAAAGATTTCTCTGTGATGGGCACGCTACGATGTTCATCTACGAAATGAAGCATGGGCTGGAATGGCCAGCATTATTGATGACCGGGTTACTTTTGAAGAAGCCCTTAAGCGGTTGATTAAGGAGATGCGGGATTCTAGAGGTCCTTTTTCTAATAGACTTGAGTTCTTTGCTCATATTCTTGAGTGGAAGAAAGTTGTTTGGATGGAAGGAGAGTTGGGATGGACTGCATGGATTGATGATCATGATGATATTCTGGATTAGCTTATCTAATTTCCTTTTTTGTAATCTCACTGAAATTGTTACTTATTGTGCTAGTTGACTGATCATGGATTACTAGTTGAACTAGGAGGTTGACGTTCGCCTCCCCTCTTTTGATTTTGTGCCTATCTTTTTGATCTATCGATTATTTAATTTAAAAAATAAACCCCACCAAAAATGCAACGGACCAATTAAAAAAAGGTAATAAATCAATATAAATTAATTTAAAAATATAAAGTTTGTTGAACTTTAAAATTTAGTATTTTTTTGGGTTGCACAAATTGTTGGGGGGGTGGGGTGGGTGGGTAAACAAAAACATTAGTACATAGGCAGGGACTAATAATGTAATATGTCATTGAATTATATAAATATAATTAAAATACAATGAATCTATACTCAGTATCACCAAAGGAATTATTTATGGATGTATAATAGAATAAATGATTAAATGGATATTATATTATGATCTAAGTAGAACTTGGTGGAAGGCATTCATTATGAATTTTCTCACTGAAAATGTCGATGGAATTGTTTTGAAACTTTTGTTATGTTTGAACTTGTTATATAAGTTAAACAATAGACCATACAAAAAGAATCCAAACTCTCATTAATAAATGTCCAACTTGCACATGTGACAAACGTCATTGGCCTGGATAGCAACAATAATTATAATCGCTTTTAAAAAAACTTGTTGACTTATCAAGGAGCCCAAACATATCACGTAAGTTATGTTTCCATTCCAATTAAATAAGGAAACATATAGACCACCCAAACTTCAAAGTATTTGTTGACTCTAAATATTATAAATGCAACCTTTAAATATTCGCTTATTAACTATGCAACCTTTTAAATGCTTTAAAACATTCACCCACTACTAGAGAAAGAATATTTTGGCATGCTCAAAAAAGATCTTCCAAAATTTGAAATTCTTTTGGCATTTTTCACCCACCCAGATGGAATGATGTTCTATTATTTATAGCAATCTATTATGTTTGTTAGGTGAAATGAAAGCACATTGTTTCAAATTCTAAAAATGTTCATTTCTTTACTCAAGGTTTCAAGAATTGTTGTTCGGATTTTGCCACACCTACAAGTTCAAAACACAAACCCGTTGTCCAAGGGTCAATTAGATAATTATTGAAGTATAGTGTGATTTTTTAAAAAGGTATTAATGTATTAATTATATTTGAAAGTATAATTGATATACTTTAATTATAGTAAGAATGAAATTTTAAGAAGGTAAAAATTAAATAATGATAAAAAAATTAAATTAATGAATTAGAAAAATCAAATGAAACTATAAAATTTTAATTTTATCTAAATAAAATATTATTTCATTTAAATTGGATTATTTATTTATATATGAATAAACTTAATAGATCTATTGTTATTTGATATGAAATTGTAAAATTATAAAAAGGCAAGAGCCTACAATAGAACGGTAAATTGTGAGCCTCTTATCGAAGAGGTCTTGGGTTCGACTTTACACAAGATTAATAAATAATAATAAATTACATAATAATAATGAAACTTGGCTTCGGCCTCTTACCCATCAAAAAAGAAAAATTGTATAATATAAAATTTTAAAATAGTTATTTTATTAAGCTTGAAAGATAATTCTATATAATTTAACATTTTTTGTTTGTAATTTGTTTATGTATAATATATTATCATATTATCTCTGAAGAAAGAGGGGTAAAAATTTATTAAGACAGAAAGAAATACAACAAGGAGCTCGATCCTGAGCAATAAGTTCATCAAATTCTTGCACCATTTCAAAGGAAAGTTGCCCCTTATCCATAATATTCCAACCTGAAGCATGACTAGAAGCTCATTTGGCTAAACAATCAACAACTCTATTCCATTCACGAGGAATATAAGTGAACCTAATGAACTGAAAAGAGGTAAAAAAGAGAATAATCTAATCAACAATAGTGGCCAACTGCCAACTAACATCCTCAAGCTTCTGCGAGGAAATCAAGTTCGCCACCACTTGGCAATCAGACTCACAGATAATCTTACTCTATCGTCACAAGCAACATTGTTCCACAACATATAAAATAGCTTGAACTTCCATGAGATTGTTAGTGAAATCACCCTTATGAACTGAGAAAAAGAATTTAACATCACCATAACTGCAAAGATCCACTCCTCCAATACCAGCAGGGCTTGGATTCCCCTGGGAAGAACCATCAGTGTTAATGTTCAGAACTTCACAGGGAGGAGGAGTCCAATGCCCATCCCGATTCACCCGACCTTTCCTCTGATGTTGAGGCTACCTGGACACAGAAGGAAACCTTTAAGCTACAACCCCATCCTGAAGATGAAAATTGAAGCAATTGCATATAGCAAGATCAACCGGATCCATATCCCCATCTAGCTCACACTTCACTTGAATAGTTTCCTAAAGAGAATGTGAGATCTTTCACCAAAGATACAAAACACCAAGCCAAACATCTTGGAAGATTCGACGATTTCTCTCCAGCTAGATATGCCAAAGCATGAACGATGGGCCAGCAATCCAAGTAGCATGGAGAGGAGAAGATTTGGAGGGAGCATTGCCCAAGGGGGCCCAGAACTCAGGCAAAGAGGAAGCGTGCCTACAAAAGCAACCCCAAGCACTCCACCAAAGGTGCCATAGCTGAATAGAATAGGAGCAATGGAAGAGCAGATGGGAGATAGACTCCTCCCCATTACCACACAAAACACAATAAGAGGGGCCCTGAAATCCACATTTACAAAGATTATCCCATGTAAGACAATGGTTGTGAGCCACTAGCCACATGAAAAAATTGCACTTGGACCAAGAAACTTTATTCCAAATTTGCTTCCACCAAGGGACCTCAACATCCCTAAATAATTGTCTAGTTATCTCCTGATACCCAACAGAGACATGATATTTACCAAATAAGGTACCTCCCCAAGCCAAAACATCTAGACCTAGCAAAGAGGAACACTCCCTAGAGGCCAGAATCTGAGAAAGCTCCTGAAAATCCACGTCTGTGCCTCCAGGAGGCCAATCAGAAGAATGCTTCCATCTGTAACCAACAACAGGTCCCAATTGATAAGGATCTTGTAATGAGCCACTTTATCCCATCCAGCAGCATGAAAAGAGTCACAAAGAGTCTAAAGATGAGGGTACATGGATAATATGGATGGGAATCCATCCCAAGCATCAGACCAAAACAAAGCCTCGGAACCTTCCTTACACATCCAGAACAAACCCCTCTTGACTAACATTGCAACTATCTTCAGAGTATGTCATACCATTGAGCCATGACCTTCAAGAGGAAGTACAAAAAAAGAGCAAGGATTAGCACCATGAAAATATTTATGAGTGATAATATGAGCCCAAAGTTGATGTTGTCCAAAGCGCCATCACCAATAAAGTTTAGCAGCCAATGCTTGACTACTTAAGAGAGCTAATCAAAGACCAAGACCAGCCTTCTTTTTAGGCCTACAAATAGTCTCCCAACTAATCAAGCTCCATTTAGTACTATGCAAATTACCAATCCAAAGGAATTGTCGAGAAAGAACATCAAACTCCTTGAGAAAGTAAATAGGAGCAACCTGAACCATGCTTCTATAAGTAGGAAGAGCTTGAATAACAGATTGAAGAAGAGTAACCCGAGCAATAGTAGAAAGCCATCTATGAGTCCAATGATTTACTTTATCCTGAAGCTTGGTAATCAAATTTTTCTAGAAGAGACATGGCTGCCTAGAAACAACAATAGGAATGCCAAGATAAGTCAAAGGAAGTGACCCAATTTGAAACCATAGGATACTAGCAATCCTATGCTAAATAGAATTAGGAGTGTTAAAAAAGTAAATGGAAGATTTTTGCTCATTAAATTTCTCACCTGAAGCTACCAAATAAATGTCCAAAGTATGTTGAAAGGCTTCAGCTTCCTTGATCCTAGCAAGACCCACAAGAGCAAAGTCATCAAAAAATTAAAGATGGGAAAGAGAAGGTAAACCATTACCCCACTGCCACCCCTGAATAGAATTCTAGGACACCTGATACTTAATGAATTTTCCCAAGCGCTTAGCCATGATGATGAATAGATATGGGGAGATAGGGTCACCCTATTGGAGGCCTCTAGAGGCACCAAATAGCTGAGAAGGTTGACCATTAAGAAGAATAGAAAAAGAGGTAGAAGTAACACAACTCATAGTCCAACTCACCCAGTCAGAGCTAAATCCAAAAGAAAGAAGAATACTCCTTAGGAAACTCCATTTAACTTTATCATAGGCCTTAGCCATATCCAGCTTAACAAGTGTTGCTCTCTCCCTTGAAGTATTAACACCCCAAAATACTTTGTATTAACACCCCAAACCTATAAACAAATGGCTAGTCACTCTCAGGAGGAGAAGGAAGAAACTAACTCTGAGAAGAGTGACAAGATCTTAGGGGATGGCCAACAGAAGGGGGAAATAAGAGACAAACAAAGATGTGGAGAAATGAGATTATACTCTAGATGACACTTGGGATTTTGAGGTAGACAATTCTACCAAGGAACCCTCCCTTGACCCCACCCATGTCTCTACTGTTGGAAATATTCAAGATATAATAGGTTACTGAGAGGGGAGGGGTGAATCAGTAACAATAAAATTTTTAAGTCAACCATACACAACATTTACTTATCTATCCTGCTGCATAAAAAACTATTAAACATTAAAACCATATATGCACAGAGATTTGGTGACCCAGAAACTTTCCAAAATAGAAAGTAAAACTGGGGTGGGGATGATACCCACAAAGCTTTGTTACTGCAGTATGAAGTTGGCCGGTTAAGGCTTACAATGATCACTTCTAGTGATCTGCCCTATTAGGAGCACAGAGGATTGCTAGATCCACCTTGTTAGAGGATTTACAAACATACTTTATAAGTATGCACTCTATTAGGAGATTTGTATAAAGATGGTTAAGTCTACCTTGTTAAAGGATTTACAAAAATGATTCACTGTTAGGATGAACCAACAGATCAACTTACAACTTGACTGAGTTCTTTATTGTAGATCACCTTTTGTGATTGATGAAATCATTTCTACTCCTAATGGACCTTGCTGAGTATTCTTTTCTGCTGATGAATTCACACTATCATCCAGATATCTTGTATGTCTTCTTGAAATATATATGCCACCCCTTTTGTGCAATGTATTCTCTATATCCTTTTTGAATGTGTCAATTGTATATATATATACCATTCCAATAATTATTCATGCAAGGTTGCCCAAACACAAGTAAATAGAATATAACTGAGTCGGCCAAATGGTAAAATAAACTCAGGTTCTTTAGACAAACTTGATGACCTTCTGATATTCGGCATCCACTATGTTACTCGGCATCATCATGCACTCGGTAGAGGTAGGGGCTTGATTCATACTAGTCATACAATGTTGCGTGGAACTCGGTAACCATTGGTGACTCGGTAGATATAGTGTCACTCGGTAGAAAACTGACTTCTTTGATAACCTCCTAAGCTCAGTTATCACTGAGTATTTCCTCACTCAGTCAACACTGAGTGTTTCCTCACTCAGTCAACACTGAGTGCTTCCTCACTCGGTCAACACTGAGTGCTTCCTTACTTGGTCAACACTGTGTCTTTGATGCTTGGTTTGAACTGTGTTGTCAGTGCTTGGTTTGAACTGTGTTGCCAGTGCTCGGTTTGAACTGTATTGCCAGTGCTCAGTCTGAACTGTGTTGCTAGTGCTCGGTTTGAACTGTGTTGCTAGTGCTTGGTTTGAACTATATTGCCAGTGCTCGGTTTGAACTGTATTGCTCGGTTTGAACTGTGAGAGGAGTGTTGTCACTAATGGCAAATAACTTAATGCCAACAATCTCCCCCTTTGGCATTAGTGACAAAAACAATTATGTGCAAAAATAGACATACAGTTCTGAATTTTCAAAATTGATCTTTGCAAGTCTTTATTACACATATTTTCCTTACATGTATCTCCCCCATACAATATGCACAGTATTTACAAGTCATTACACACATTTGCACAATTTTATCTCCAAGGGTGTGCTATCTCCCCCTTTTTGACAATAATGCCAAATTAAACTATATATATTTACACAGAGAGTCCAAAAAGGGAGATAAACTTAGAATGTACCTTGAGAATAAGAGTCAATGTCTTATCCCAATTTTCTTGCAAAAGTTTGTTGGTGGAGAGTGCTATTTGAACTTCTGTAGAAAGTTCAATCATATGATCTGCAATTGAGAAGTTTTTGTCATGAATCAATGTTTTGGAATGGGCAATGTGCTTTTGCATTGTGTCCATGACAGGAAGGATCATATTTTGGATGTCAATCAGAGTACACCTAATCCTTGCTTCCTTTCTCAACAATTCTGCCTGTTTCTCTGACAAAAATCTTATTCTGAGATGATGGGATGAACTTGAACTGTGGTCAAGCTGCAACATTTGTGCACTGGCCTTTATATCCTCATCAATTTTATTCAACTTTTCTTTGATTTCCTTAGTATACTCGGTAACATCACAAAGTTTTCCAAAAAGTGAAGTTACATTATTAAAAGAATGTTCAAAATTACTCAAAATTGTAGACAGTTCTACCTGTTTTAATGCAATATGCTGAGCAATGTGCTCAAGCACCTTATTGTCAAATTTCTTCTCTGCTTTTTCAATCATTTTTTCTTGGCCAGTGGTATCCTCATTGAATTTATATACAACCTCTTCTAACTGATTCAAAATGTGTTGAGTATAATCTACTTCAACACCTATAGCCTCTGTTAGAATATTCTTAGCACTTTCAATGATACTATATTCCTGGTCTCTCTCATGCCTCAGTTTTTTTTGCCTTGCCTTCTAATCTAATAGCTGACTGACCATTCTCATTTCATCAACTGATGCATTATCCCGATCTATCTTAGGAATGATAATGTCCTTATCCAAGTCTATTTCCTCATCCACTGCCTTGCTAGAAATTATGTATCTTTTTGCTTTTCCTGTAGTGACTTCACCTTTTCCCTTTGAGTCTGAAACAATAGTTGATGAGGCTAGACTGGCTGACAAAATTGGAATAGGACTAGCTAGAGGAAAACTGAGAGAAGTGCTAATAGTATCAAAAATTGATGTTCTTCCCAAGATTGATGTATAGGTTGGTATGGGAGAACTAATAGATGCAAAAATTGGAGCGGATGAAGTTGTCAAAATTGAAGTACTAGTGGATATACTTACTAAACACTTTGCAGTAGAAGTTGATAAGCCTGATGAACTTACTGTTGTAGCTGATGATGCCTCGGTCAATGAAGATGGCTACAACTTGGTTAATGAAGTGGTAGACACTTGCATAGATGGTGCCCGAAGCTGAGAGGAGACAGGTGAAGATTGAGCAATTGATGAAGCTGTTGTGCACACAATCTCACTTGTAGAGGCTATCTCCATAGTTGATGTAGCTGCTTTAGGTGGAGAGTGAGGAAGAGATGCAATAACTTTGGCTGCAATTTTTACAGGATCATCTTCCTCCTTAGCTTGATTAGCTTCTTCTCCCTCTATTTCATCTTCCTTGTCTTCTTCCTCCATTTCATCTTCCTTGAATTCTTCCTCCATATTTATCATCATTGAGTGCAGATCCCCTGGAACATCTTCAATATCATCATCACTGATGTCATTGTCCTTGATTTCAACAATATCCTCATTGGGTTTATGTAGATGATAGATATGTTTCCACATGTTTTTTGCATCATCGACAACATGCTCAATGTCTTTGATAAGTATCAAACAAGTGTGAAATCTAATCATCATATTACCTTCATGATCTTTTAGTGATTTCTTTACTTCTACATCAGTGAGACTCGGTAGGAGATTCTTCAAGGTTTGTTCAAAGATATCTTTGACAGTTTTTGTTGCAATTTCCCATCTTGGTTGCAACCTCTCCAGTAGTTCTTTAGGGATCTGAGAGGCAATCTCTTCAGGAGAGTATTTCCATCTCCCCATTTTATTCAAAACCAATTCTTCAATCTGCATTTTCTCCTATTCTGTTCTTGTCTCAAACTTCAATGCTTTGAAGTTTGTGAAGCTAGTACCTTCTTCTAATTGCTTCAACCTTGCCTCAAATATGAGTGGAGTCTTGACAAATACAGGTTCCTTCTTCCCCAGTCTTGTTCTTCTGGAGAAGACTACAGTGGCTTGCATTTTAGGTTTGGTGATAATCACCTTACCTTTCTTCCGTTGAGGCTCCTCTTCTTTTTTTGACTCAGTTTCCTCTTCTTCTTCATCATCTTCTCCTTTCCCTTCAGTAATCATCAGAGGACCAAGTTCTGTTTTTAACTTTGCAATCTTCCTCTTTCCTTTGCTAATGACCTGAGGGATTTTGATTGAAAGCTCAATTCTGGCTTTAGCTTCATCAAAAGTTCCAAAGACTGGTTGCTTTGGATCTACTGGTTCATTCACCAGTGCTTCTATGATGTCTTTGGTTTCATCAATATTAACCTCATAAGGAAGAGGTTTTACCCATGCAACTCGGGGCTTGACTGCCTATATGTATACCTTGTCACAATCTACCATAAAGCATACATCTTCTTTATATTCCTCAACCAGTTTTGGTGGAATCTGGAACGTATTGTTCATTCTTTCCTTAAAATCTTCAAAGTAATTATCCAAAACACTGTCAAAATTTTCACCTAACTCTGCTATAAACTCATTTATTTGATAGAGAATGGGAATATCCTTTTTCCATACTACTGATCCTTTTGATGGAAAAGACTTTTGAACATAGAAAAATAGATAGATCAAAAGTGAACCGAATTTGCAAGAATTTTTCTTTGAAGTCCTTATGCTTTCCATATTTTTATTAAATTGAGACAAAAGCAATTCAGACAGATCAAACTCAACATTCTTCTTTACTATCTTATATGCTAAATCTACTGCTTCACAAGGTACACTATTTGGTCGGTTGGAACTATAAATTTTATGAGCAATGACGTGAATACCAAATCTTAATTCAGCGTCAGTTACTGTACTGAGCTTAAGTCCTCTACCATCCCATTCTTCTTGGGTTAGCCTTTGTAATTCTTCCCAACCTAGGGTTTTGGTAGTCTTAGCTTTGCTCAATATGGGAAGGCCAGTAATTTTGTTAATCATTTTCTTTGTGATAAGCACTGGTTGCTCTAACCACAATTGCCCGTTGTGAATCCGGCTGAGTACATACCTAACCCATTTAATTTGAAAATTTCTTGGCAAATGCAAAATGTGGGTTAACCCTTTTGTTTCAAGATGCTTATGCTTGGGTTTCAAATTCCCATCTACGCTCATTTCACCTAGGGCATTATCAATTTCTAGGTTTCCAAGCTCTTGAATGGAACATTTGAAATGAGAGTGAATGTCATTTATAAGGAGTACCTTCGAAGGAATTCGAGACTGAGCACTATTAGGGTCGAGTGATTTTGCAATTGCTGGTGCCAATTTGAAGTTCGACGCCTTCCATTCCACACCTTTAACCAGCATTTCTAAGCCTCTTTTTGTCTTGGAGCTACTACTTCCAGATGCCATTGCTGCTCGGTAGGTGAAGAGAAATTCTGAATAGATTCTTTGCTCTTTTGAAAAAGTCGCTCGAAATTGCTTAAAGATTACTCTAGAATCACAAAAGATAACTTAGCTCAAAGTTCGTAGTGAAGAATGAGATCAAATTTGCCCTTTTTGATGAAACATTCGTCATAAATGCTTGGTACGACGGTAGATGTAATGACAGGTTGTCATCCACTTGCTTAGTTGATACTATCAACTCGGTGATCAAAACAAAGTATTGATGTACCGACCTAACTCGGTAAGGTCATGAACTGACCTCGCTCGGTAGATACAACTTGGTGAGTGAAACTTTGTTGCACCCGACCAAACTCGGTTGAGTCTTGAACCGATTTGGGATCAAAGTGTATCTGCATACTAATCTGATCATTCTTCTTCCTTTGGAACTGCTTAGGATGATTCTTGGAGGATGCAGTTCCATACTTTCTTTTATGAATATTAACTGGAAATGATGGAGTCACTCATTTCTTGAGTGACATTGCCATTGCTTGACTTATCTTGTTCAGTAGATTTAGGAATCCATTGTTGCTTCATTTGCTTCCGGATGTTGTCTGCTTTGATTTTCTTTTCATCTTCAATTCTTTCTATATTCATACAATTTCTAGCTATATGACCAAGTTCTGTACATATATAGCACCTTACAGTAGTGTCCTTCTTCCTTAAGTGATGTTTTGCACAATTTATGCCAGTATGTCCATATTCTCCACAATAGTGACATCTGCACCAGGTGTTGTAGTCCCATCCAAATATGGCTTTCACAAGTTGTTCAGCTGGATTGAATGATTTGGATCTGCATTGGAATGCCTTGTGACCATGTTTATTGCATTTGTGACAGTTGCCTTCAAATTTTGGTTTTTCTTTGCACTCATTTGCTTTGTGACCATGCTGATTGCAATTAAAACATTTAGCATTGAATTTTTCTTTTCCATTGCTCCAGCATTTGTTTGATGTATGACCTAATTTTCCACAGTGATTACAAGTGAGTTTATGATTCTTTTGGGTACATTGTTTTGAAGATTCACCTTCTTCATTGTATCCAAGAACAGCTTTACCTTTTTGTCTATGAAGATTCTACTCATTTTGCAAATTCAATTGATTCATATCTGCTTGGGATTTCATCATTCTTTCATTGACTTGCCTTTCAGAGATTAGGTCATTTTCCAAGCTTTCATTGATTTGTCTCTCAGCTCTCAGATCACTATGCAAACTTACATTGATTTGTCTTTCAGTGATTAAATCATTTCTCAAACTTTCATTCTCAGATCTTAGAATCATGATTTCTTCATTTGCATTAGATAGTTGTCCTATAAGATCTTCATGCTAAAGGGATAGATTATTCCTTACCTCTAAGTCTTCATTTGCTTTGTTTCTCTATTCAAAAACTTCACATAACCTGATGGATTGGACTTCTTGTTCTCTTTTGAGCTTTCTTACCTCTTCTTGCAAAGATCCATTCTTTTCTAGAAGTTCTTTGATTTCCTTGTCAGCTTCTTCTGAACTACTTGATGGTAACAAATCTTCAATCTTTTCTTCAACATAGTGATGGTCATTCATTTGTCTTGCAAGTTCCTTTCTTCTTTTTAGGGATTGAGAAAGATGCTCCTTTGCTTCTTTGAGTTGAACCATGGCCACTTCTAGATCTAGCTTTTCATTTTCAATCACTTTCTCTAATCTGAATATCTCCATAACTTAGATCTTTGCTCAAGCTGTCAAACTTTGTCTAGAGAACCAAAAAGCTCTAATACCAATTGTTGGAAATATTCAAGATATAATAGGTTACTAAGAGGGGAGGGGTGAATCAATAACAATAAATTTTTTAAGTCAACCATACAAAACATTTACTCATCTATCCTGCTGCATAAAAAACTATTAAACATTCAAACCATATCTGCACAGAGATTTGGTGACCCAGAAACCTTCCAAAATAGAAAGTAAAACTAGGGTGGGGATGATACCCACAAAGCTTCGTTACTGTAGTATGAAGTTAGCCGGTTAAGGCTTACAATGATCACTTCTGGTGATCTGCCCTATTAGGAGCACAGAGGATTGCTAGATCCACCTTGTTAGAGGATTTACAAACATACTTTATAAGTATGCACTCTGTTAGGAGATTTGTATAAAGATGGTTAAGTCTACCCTGTTAAAGGATTTACAAAAATGATTCACCTGTTAGGATGAACCAACAGATCAAATTACAACTTGACTGAGTTCTTTATTGTAGATCACCTTTTGTGATTGATGAAATTATTTATGCTCCTGATGGACCTTGCTGAGTATTCTTTTCTGCTAATGAATTCGCACTATCATCCAAATATCTTGTATGTCTTCTTGAAATATCTATGTCACCCTTTTTGTGCAATGTATTCTCTATATCCTTTTTGAATGTGTCAATTGTATATATATACCATTCCAATAATTATTCATGCAAGGTCGGCCAAACACAAGTAAATAGAATATAACTAAGTCGGCCAAATGGTAAAATAAACTTGGGTTCTTCAGACAGACTTGATGGCCTTCTGATACTCAGCATCCACTATGTTACTCGGCATCATCATGCACTTGGTAGAGGTAGGGGCTCGGTTCATACTAGTCATACAACGTTGCCTGGAACTCGGTAACCATTGGTGACTTGATAGATATAGTGTCACTCGGTAGAAAATTGACTTCTTTGATAACCTCCTGAGCTCGGTTATCACTGAGTATTTCCTCACTCGATCAACACTAAGTGTTTCCTCACTCGGTCAACATTGAGTGCTTCCTCACTTGGTCAACACTGAGTGCTTCCTCACTCGGTTAATACTAAGTGCTTCCTTACTCAGTCAACATTGTATCTTTGATGCTCAGTTTGAACTGTGTTGCCAGTGCTCGGTTTGAATTGTGTTGCTAGTGCTTGGTTTGAACTGTATTGCTAGTGCTCAGTTTGAACTATGTTACCAGTGCTTGGTTTGAACTGTATTGCTAGTGATCGGTCTGAACTGTATTGCTCGGTTTGAACTATGAGAGGAGTGTTTTCACTAATGGCAAATAACTTAATGCCAACATCTACTACCATCACCCTACCTTCTACTAACAACTAGGAGAACCCCAAAGTTGTTAATGATCCCCTGACACTATATCCTCCCCGATTAGGAAAGATGGTTTCAAAAATCTAGAGGCCCCCACTAACAATCTTGTAGTGTAGGACAATATGAATTCTTTGGCGAACAACATGGCTTTAAAGTTGGGAACTTAGGAGAAAGGGGTTGTTACTCGCAATGATCTCTAGGAGCTGAAAGATAGGTGCAATGCAGTGGAGGAGGGCTTCATCCTCTTCTCAAAGTTCACTCTTAAGGCATGACTTGTGTGGTTGCCACCACTCTCCAGCTGTTGGCTAGTGCATTGAAGGAGGAGAACCTTGGGAAGGAGGACAAAGCTTCTTTATAGTTTCCTTGTTAAAGACTGGGCCAAGGTACTCCTGGCTAGGAAATGAAAGAAAAAAGATGCCAGTTAGTGGCCCTGTGGTGCCTGGTGTTTTTTGGTACTTTTTTGGTTTTTACTATCCATCCTTTGGTGATGGTTTTCTTTTTTATGCTAAACTTGCTTCGAGTTGTAGGTGGTACGATGCGATGACCACTTATATGCATTTTGTTAACTTGTTAAACTCTGTTGGTTTTAAGGGTAGGACCGCTAGTACTTTTTATTACTATTATATTGTTACTTACATTTTTTATGTAATTCATTGGGGGGAGGGAGGGTGTGGTTTTTTGTTGGTTGTGCCACCATTATTGTAATGGGCCAACCCCATAGTTTTGACTGCTTTTATATCAAATCCACCCCAAATCTATTAACCAATTAACTTTAACAAATAATTTTGATGATTTTATAAATTAAATATTTCACATTCATACTAAATCTTAAAAAATTAAAATCAAAGCTTTCAAATTTGTAGGATGATATGAAAGTGAGTAATTTTTTAGTGAATTATTTGAAGACTTATATATATTTCACATATATATAAGTTGAATGAGTGTCTAATTTATTAATTTTATTTATGTTTTTAATCGATCAAATATTTATACTCTTTTAATTTATGTTGTATAAATTTCAAAATAATTAAAATAAATATTAATTAAATTTAAGTCATTTGAATTAATTAAGGTCAAATGCCCATCAATAGTGTAATTAAGTCAAGACCTTCATTATATAGTTCATTAACTAATTAAATACAGCCTATTCAAATATCATGCATGGATAATTGTTTAATTTTGTAGAATTAATTACATTATAGTCAAATTGTGCATGAGATTCATCATCATCTGAGTACTCTGACAATGTAGTTTGCAACTTTATCATAGGCAACTGAAAGTTGAATTTGCTTTATCTCATTATCATAATGTCTTTGCATCATAGTTATTTGATCATTTAGAGTAGAATTTTCACTCATAATAACATCGATTGGATCTCCTCAGGGTAGCTTGTGACTTTTGTAGAACTAGGATGCTTCTCAAGCAACTTAATAAAAAATTTATTTCCTTGATCCTAAAGGTTAAAGATCTAGGGGTCCTCTTTGATGTTAGGCCGATTAGTCTATGCAACAAAACTTATAAGATTTTATAAAACCAATGCTAAGGGGTCCTCTTTAAAATTTTGGTGAACAGGCTAAAACCAATGCTACATAAATTCATTAGGAAAACCAAAAATGGGTTTGTCTTAGGATGCCAAATGCTTGATGTTGCCATACTAACTCATGAAGTCTTGCACTCTATGGAGAGGTGGGAATTTGGGTATCGCTTTGAAGCTTGATATCTCTAAAGCCTATGATAGAATTAATTGGATTTTCCTATATGAAATTATGGATAAAATTGGCTTTATTCAAAAGGTTATAAAGATTGTATAATTGATGTTGGAATATCTTATTGGAAAGAATGCTTTTGAGAGGGGGGTTGAATCAGAAGTACTAGCTTTCTAATAGTTTCAAGTCCTTAATAACATATCTTTAAAATGAACATGCATGCATATAAAAAATTAAGCAATCATGAGAAACAAATATGCATCACCACATAACACTTGAGATTTTGGTAACCTAGAAACCCTCCAGAAATAAGAAGGTAAAACAGGGGTGGGGATGATACCCACAAAATCACTACAATAATAATGTTTGACCACTTATGATGGTATGCCCTATTAAAGGCCTGTCTTGTCAAAGGCTTTACACTGTATCAATAGTGACCTAGTTAAAGGATTTACAAACACTTTACATGAAGTGTTACCCTGTCAAAGGATTTAGTCACTTAGTTGAAGGATCTACAAAATAGCGGCTAAGCTAACCTATCACCATAGGGTTTTCTTTCTAATACAATTGCTGGAGAGTATTAGATATAATAAACCTAACAGCTTACAATCCTTCGATTGCTGAATATAGGCACTTAATCTGCTTTCTCTGATCTTGATCCTTTATGATCTGATACTCTTTTCTTTGAAAATTAGTTTTCCTTACACATCCTTGTCCATCCACTTCTATGCAATGAGATTTTGTCTTCCTTATAAAGACTCTCGAAGACTTAGGGTTAGTTATTGATCTATGATCCATATTGAATCTTTGTTTCCCGCTTATTCCTTGCACTTTTATCATTGGTTGCATGCCTTCTCCATTTTTCTTATTGGCTACATGAAGATTGCATAGGAAATATAAATGATTTGATCTTATCACTTAAATCCTTCGAGATTCATCATATGTCAGCTATGAAAACAGTTTTCATCTGAGTTTGTGAAGTTTCAAACTCATATGTTGATTCTGAGTTACTCGACACTTACTGCTTCCTGATGCTCAACACCTTCTATAACTTGGCTCCTATTTATGCTTGACATCCTTTATGTAACTTGGCACTTAATCTTCACTCGACACCTGAAGACTGCTCGGCACCTGAAGATCACTCAACACCTTATGAATTTCCTGACTCGGCACATGCTGTGGCTCGACATACACAGTGTACTCAGCTTCAATGTAGAAAGTGGTTAAGTTTTTTGGCACTTAAGTGGCAAAACCATTTTTAGACTAAAAATCTCCCCCTTTGACATGAGTGTCAAAAAGAACTTAACTAAGCAATATTTATCTGATCTTATGAGTATGTTTATTAATCTACTTGGTATATATACAGAGGTTTAACAAAAATTTTGTAACTTTGTAGCTTACAATATATATACCTTAAGATTATTATAACTCTTATAACTCCCCCTGAGTTGATCATGCCGATGTCTTGTGCCGTTATGCCTAATGTTCTCTTTAATATATCTTCACAATATTATCTCCCACTTTTTTGATACTAATGTCAAAGGGTCCTAGATAGTAATGCCATGCTTGGCCAAAAATTTCTTGTTTACCTCAAGAAGTATTTGGAGAGCTACATCCCGGTTATTTAAGGCAATATCTAATGAATTTTGTTGGATTGCAAGCTCTGTTGTGAGATCAACAAGTCCTTCATGTGTAGAAATATTTGGATTCTTCTTCAGGACTATTTCTACATACATTTTCTCCTTGTGCAATATTTCTAAGTGAGGAGTAATGGAGGCTTGAATTTGCATTAGCTTTTCATTTATAGTAGCCTCTTTTGCTGATAATGCGGCTAATTCCCTCTGAGTGTGTAATGTTTGAGCAAATTGCTTTTCACTCAGTGCAGGGTCTGAGGGTAATTGTGTGCTGGAGAGCTTTAATTTACTCTCAAGGTTCAAAATTTTCTGATTTATTTCTTGTGTGAACCTGGAAAAATCACACAATTTTCTATAAAGGGAAAATATGTTCCCTAATACACTTTTTACATTTTCCAATTTCTTAGCTAGGTCAACCTATCCCAAAATTATGTTATTAGCTATTTTCTGATTGACTTTGCCTACAAACTTCTTTTCTGACCATTCTATTAGTTTTACATTAGTATCATGGTCTTCATTATTTAATTGGTCAACTATATTAGATAATTGCTCAAGTATTGGCCTGTTTGCATCTAGAGGTTGAAGACTAAATGCATCCATGAATATATCTTTTATTTCATTCATTGCCTATTTGTATTTGTAGTCTTTCCTCATTGCCTCTTGTCTCCTTCTCTTATCCAATGCACTCTGTATTTCATTCATCTTTTCCTCATTTAGAGTGCTTGAATCATAATAGGGTATTTTGATTTCTTCATCAAGCTTAGAAATACCATAATGGATGGTCCTAGCTACCCTAATAGAGATTGAACTTGGTGTACTGACATGTAAGGTCATTGTTTCAGTACTCTGCTTATTTCTGGGTTTGGTGGGAGTTCTTATTTTAGGTAATTCAACCAAAGTTTGTATTGCAGACTCCTCTTTATTTTGAGTTTCTTCCTTATCCTCTTCTTCTTGCTTGTCTTCTTCTTCTTATGTCACTACTGCTAGAGGAGTACTTGCTATCTGAACTGTTGTTCCTATGACTACCTCTATTGTTGCACTCAGCTCCTAATGAGTTTGAGTAGCTAATCTTGGTGGTGACCGAGGTGGTAGAAATGTAAGCCCAGTAGTTTGAATAATTTGAGGTGGTTCTTGTGGTAACACCTTGGCTTCTTTGAGTTTATCTACTAACTTTTGAAGATTATCCACATTGACCAATATAGGACTTGTACACAATTGTGCTTGTAAAGTTGTTTGGTCAAGGATCTTAGTAAGATCCGCTACAGTTAATGGATTAATGTTTTGACATGTGGTGTCAACAACATCCTTAATCTTTATGATTTCTGCAGGTGTGGTAGGTGAGTGAGGCCGGCTAGGAGGTGAAGGATGTGTGTCTTGCACACTTTTCTATTCATCATTTCCTTTGTCTTCATCTTTTCCTTCCTCCTCTCTTTCTTTCTTATTTTCCTCTTCTTCAACCTTTTTCTCTTCTTCTGTTTTCTCTTCTCTCCTCTTCCTTCTTTCTTCAGGTTTAGTAGTAGCTTCCTCTTTGTATACCTCTTCAAGAACATCTTCAAATATCTTGTACAAGTTTTTCCAAACTCTTGTTGTTCTCTGCACAACTTCTTCAATTTTGTTTTGTAGAATGGAGAATGCCCTATATTTAGGTGTAAACCTTTTGCTATGCCTTTTTGACTACTTGAGTTACCCGTTCTTTTGTTAAATCAGGTAGTAGGTTTGCTAGGGTTGATTCTCTCATCTCTCTCTCCATCTTTAGAAAAAAATGTCATCTATCTTCTATAGTTTTAGACAATTCCTTTGGCAATTGTTCATCTAGTTCAAGAGGTGTATACTTGAATTGTGCCATTAATGCATAGATTGACTCTTCTATGTTATTTTGTTCTTTTTTACTGAACTTATTGAAATCAAACTTTTTTATTTCATTTAAGTCTCCATTCCTAATCTTCTTACATAATGTATCAATTGAAGATTTAGGAGGACTTACCTTTTCAGTCTGATCTTCTTCATCAGTATCAGGTTGGGCCACATATCTTTTCCTTTTCTTTGGCTCTTCCTGTGCCTTTATTTTTTTCTTCTTTGTGGCTTCCTCTTTAGCCTTTTGAGTAGAGGCCCTTGTTGTAGCTCTGGTTGTTAGCTTCTTAGGCATTTGCAAGGCAACTTTCTTTGGTGAAGGCTAAGAAGCAGGAGTTGTCTTTGTTTTCCTTTTGATGACTCTGCCTCTGATGGGTTCTTCCCTGGTTTGTGCTTCCTCAGCACTCTCATCTTTCTCAAGTGGCTCTTTTATTGGATCACCTTCTTCTTCTCCTTCACTAATCTCTTCATCTTTACCTACTGCACTTGATTCTTCAACACCAAATTTCTTCTTTATCTGCTTTACCAGCTTGTCCTTTTTCTTTACTGCTGAGGCTGTCTTGAGTTCTATAACAACTCTTGATTTTACAGTGTCATATGTTCCAAATGCCTTGGCAGATTTGTCCATTTCCTTTGCAAGTAAAGCTATGATGGCTGCAGAAGCTTGATCAACATCAAGATCATATCCCAATGGTCTAAGCCATCTTGTTCTTGGAAGGATTGCTTGAATGTAAGTAAAATCAATATCAACAAGAAAACATATGTCATTTATATGCTTATCTACCAGTGAAACTGGTATTCTCATTCTGTTCTTCATTGCATTTTTGAAATCCTCAAAATAGATAAACATTTGATCATCAAAACTATCTCCCATTTGTGCAATGAAATCATTAATTTGATCAAGAATGGTTTTATTCTGACTCTAGTTGACTTTTCCAAATGAAGGGCATTCCTTCATTAGATAGAAGAACATGCAAACCAACACTAAACCAAATTTACACTGTGCTCCCTTGGACTTTCTAATAGCTCCAAGATTTTCATTGATCTATTACAAGAAGAGCTTTGCAAGGTCATAAGTTTGGTCTTTCTTTACAAGTTTATGTGCCACATCTACTGCTATGTAGGGTACACTATTTAACTTGTTGGATTGGTAAAAATTATGTGATATGATCCTTACAACAAAGTCTAGAAGGGGATCAATTATGGTGTCTATAGTCATGTCTCTATTGTTCCACTTTGCACCTATGTTCTTCTCAATTGTTTCCTTCTTTTCACTTCTCAAAGTCTTTGGCCAATCTAGGGTTGGAAAACCAGCAACCCTATGAACCATCTTCTTAGTAATCGTGACTTGCCCTTGTTCTAACCAGAATGATCCACTGAGTATAATGCGTATCCACTCATTTTTGAATAATGGATTCTACTGAGTATAATGCGTATCCACTCATTTTTCAATATGATTGGAAAAACTAGGGCTTTGGTTAAACCCTTCTTTTCTATGACAGAAAACTTGTCTTTCATAATACTATTTTCACATAGTTTTTCATATGCATTAAAAATTTCCAAATCTCCTATGGATCCTATTTTACAATTATAGCATTTTCGCACATCCTAAACCATAACAACTTTTTTAGGGATGGCGGATAGGGCACCAGCGGGATCATTTTTGTATGCAACCTTCGGTATAGGTCTAAAATTAGGTTGCTTTACTTCATTGCTGACAAGTTGAATCTCATGGCTCATTTTCTCTTGGGTCATTTTTGAACTAGATGCCATTTATATCCGAACTAGGGTTTTAACGATTAAAGTAAATTTTTCAAACTATAAAACTCAACACTTGAAGGAAATACCTGAATAGATACTTAAATCACTTGAGTAGACACTGAATTGCTGTAGATCATTGGTTGAATGCTTGAAAGTTTCTCAACCGTGCTCAAGGAAATCACTCTTCATTTTAATGGCTCAAGAATGAATCTATTTTTACTTTTAGGCGGCAAAAGAAACTTTTGCATTTAATGCATTTTAGTACCTACACCTATCACTTGGCTTATGAATGTTTTTCAACTCGGCTTCCACTTGGTAGCTATACTCAGCATCTACTTACTTTATTGATAACTCGGCATCCGAAGACAACTTGGCATCATTGTTCAAGTTTAGTCTTAGCATCTTAACTTATTCTTATTTCTTCTTTTTAGTGTTTATTTGTCTTGGGACTGATGTATGATACAACTTTGTATATTAGTCCCATATATCTCTCTTATGCTTAGATTGATGAAGTGTGATCACTTGACCCGTTAGGTGAAGTGATCCCTTTGCTTGATGTACTACACTCATCTTTCTTTTTCCAAGTTTTATTCATTTGTCCTCTTATGACATCAATCTTTTCTTTTCCTTTGTTGGCTTTTGGTGCTTTGGACCTTGTAGGACAGTTTTTGCTGGTATGACCAATTTTTAAGCAACTAAAACATGTGGTTTGACTCAACCATCTTTTATAGTTCCCCTTGAAATGTGTTCTTATGCAATTCTAGGGTATATGTCCATATTCTTGACAATAGTGACAACTGTACCTAGTGTTATAATCCCAATGGTATGACTTTCATTCCCTTTTGCTAGTTGATTTAATGTCCACATAGGCTTTGATCTACATTCAAATGCCCTATGTCCATATTTTTTGCAATTATGACAATGTCCATCAAATCTTTATGTTCCTGGAATTTTGTATCTGTGTCCTTGCATGTTGCACTTGTGACAGTAACTCTTACTTTTGTGTGTGTTTGGCTGATTGATTTTTCTACTCCTGCAAATATTAGTAGTATGTCCCTTTTTATTATAGTAATGACAAGTGGGTTTAGAATTCTTACCTTTGTCACTTCTTTGCTCAACACTCTTTGATGATTCACCAACTTCAGTGCTGTTGTATCCGAGTCCTGATGTATCATGGGTTGATCTTGGGAATTTTAGCAATTGTTCAAAGTATTTTATGGCTTCACTTGACTTGTTGAGATTCTCTTTTGTCTCTTTTTCTCTGTTCATTTCATTCTACAATTGTTCATTCTGCATCCTCAAAGTAGAGATCTCAATATCTTTCATATTAAGTTCATGATGAAGATTCATCATTTGAGCAAGTGTATCCATCTGCATGTTTGAGACCCTTGTTAATTTAGTACATTTTTCTTCTAGTCTGTTTGTAAAATTTCTTTTGTCATCTTCCATCATGATTCTATCCTCAACTACTCTTTTCTTTTGTTCAGTGATTTCACATAACATTATGGCCTGTGATTCATGTCCCATCTTGAGAGGTCTTATTTCTTCTACTTGAGCTTTGTCTTTCTCCATCAGTTGTGTTATTGCTACATCAAATTCTTTAGTGTTTCCATTAGCAAATACTTGTGTGGTATCAATCTCCTTGTAGTGTATGTCATTTTCAACTATGGCTATCTCCTTTCTTCTTTTCAAAGTTTTTCTTAATTCTACTCTAGCTTCCTCTACTTTTTGTAAAGTGAGATGCACATCTATCACTTGGTTTTCAATGATCTTTCCAAGTTTGAAAACTTCCATCTTTAGATTTTTTCCTTCAAGTTGTTAGGCTCCTTTTTGAGAGAAATTGGGCTCTGATACCAATTGTTGGAATATCTTATTGGAAATAATGCTTCTGAGAGGGGGGGTGAATAAGAAGTACTAGCTTTCTAATAGTTTCAAGTCCTTAATAACATATCTTTAAAATGAACATGCATGCATATAAAAAATTAAGCAATCATGAGAAAAAAATATGCATCACCACATAATACTTGAGATTTTGGTAACCCAGAAACCCTCTAGAAATAAGAAGGTAAAATTGGGGTGGGGATGATACCCACAAAATCACTGCAGTAATAATGGCTGACCACTTTTGATGGTCTGCCCTATTAAAGACCTACCTTGTCAAAGGCTTTACACGGTATCAATAGTGACCTAGTTAAAGGATTTACAAACACTTTACATGAAGTGTTACCTTGTCAAAGGATTTAGTCACCTAGTTAAAGGATCTACAAAATAGCAGCTAAGCTAACCTATCACCATAGGTTTTCTTTCTAATACAATTGTTGGAGAGTATTATGTTAACATCATAATATTTTTGACACTTGAGTGCCAACACACTTAATCATATTCCACATTGGATGCCGAGTACATCATGCATGCCGAATAAAGATCAGTTACCGAGTGAAGTATAAGTGCCGAGCAATACAAGGTGCCGAGTGTTAACAAGTGCCGAGTAAGTTCAAGTGCCGAGCTGGTATAGGTGCCGAGTAACACAAAGGTGCTGAGCACCAGTAACTCAATAATGCCGAGTTGCTGAATTATTTAGGAAATTGAAGATTCGCCAGATCTAAGCTGACAAGGTTGCTATCTAGAAATCTGTGAATTAAAAGGAAGATAAGAATGATGAGTTGGTGGCACAGAACACCATGTCGAACGTTTTTAAGATACAACTAGCAAAGTTTCAGGAAGAAAACAAGATATGGGGTAGATACATTGTATCCTACCTAAACAATTTTGAAACCCTAAAATTGAAGAGGGAGAATTGAGTGCTAAAGGCATGCAACCAATCAGCAAAAGATAAGTATTGAGCAAAAAATGAAGATTGAATATGGATTGTAGATCCATACCTAACCCTAAATCTTAAAATGTCTTTATAAGGAAGACAAAACTTCATTGTAAAATGTAAGAGAGATAAGAGGTATGAGAAGATATACAAGGGTTCGCAAGGAATTCTATTTTTAGAAGTAAGGATTATCAGATCACAAAAGGATCCAGATCAGAGAAAGTAGAACAAGTGCCTACAATCAACAATCAAGGATTGTAATCAGTCAGGTTTATTGTACCTAATACTTTCTAGCAATTATATTAGAATAAAAATCCTATGGTGATAGGTTAGCTTAACAACTATTTCGATAAATCCTTTAACTAGGTGATAAAATCCTTTAATAGGGTAACACTACATGTTAAGTGTTTAAAAGCCTCTAACCAGGTCACTATTGACACAGTGTAAAGCCTTTAACAGGGCAAACCATCAGAAGTGGTTGAACAATATTGCTGCAGTAATTTTTGTGGGTATCATCCCCACCCCAGTTTTACCTTCTTATTCTTGGAGGGTTTCTGGGTTACCAAATTCCAGTGTTAAGTGTTATTGATGCATGTGTCTGATTTCATGATCATTTGATATACTTACATGCATGCAATTTACTTTCAGTTAAAAGTTTTATTGGATAAAGTATGGTACTTATGATTCACCCCCCCCCCCCCCCCCCCCCCCCCCCCCCCCCTCTCATAAGTACTCTTTTCATATTTGAATATTTCAACAATTGGTATTAGAGATTAATCCAGGTTCTCTTAAGGAAAAACCTAACAGCTTGGAGGAAAAGATCTAAAGATGGAAGCCTTTAAACTTGGAAAGATCATTGAAAATCAGGTGATAGATGTGCAACTTGCTTTGCATAGCTTGGAGGAATTCAGAAACAAGTTGAGAAACTCATTAAAAAAGAGGAAGGATCTAGCCATAGCTAAAAATGATATACACTACAAGGAGATTGATACCACCAACATGTTTTCTAGTGGAGACACTAAAGAGTTTGATGTAGTAATAGCAGAACTGATGGAGAAAAATGAAATTCAAGTAGACGAGATAAGAACTCTCAAGATGGAACATGAATCACAGGCTATAATGATATGTGAAATTACTAAACAAAAGAAAAGAGCAGTTGATGATAAGGTCATGATGGAAAATGACAAAAGGAATCTTGCAAACAGACTTGAAGAAAAATGTACTGAACTAACAAGGATCTCAAACATGAAGATGGATACGCTTGCCCAAATGATGAATCTTCATCATGAACTCAATGTAAAGGATATTGAGATCTCTACCTTGAAGATGAAAAATGAACAAATGCAGAATGAATTGAACAGAGAAAAAGAGGTAGTAGAGAATCTCAACAAATCAAGTGAAGCAATCAAGTATTTCAAATAGTTGCTGAAATCACCAAAATCTGCCCATGATACATCAGGACTAGGATACAATAGCACTGAAGTTGGAGAATCATCAAAGAGTGCTGAAAAAAGAAGTGATAAAGGTAAGAATTCAAAACCCACTTGTCATTTCT
This sequence comes from Cupressus sempervirens, assembly GCA_028749045.1. NCBI lineage: Eukaryota > Viridiplantae > Streptophyta > Pinopsida > Cupressales > Cupressaceae > Cupressus > Cupressus sempervirens. Next base: position 603,566,070 of record CM053789.1, read on the forward strand.
GTAATAAGAAGGGACATACAACTAATGTGTGTAGGAGTAGAAGATTCAATCAATCAAACATACCCAAAAGTTTCTGTCACAAGTGCAACATGCAAGGACATATGACACAAAATTGCAGATCCAATGTCACAAGGACTCAAAGATTTGATGGACATTGTTATAATTGCAAAAAGTATGGACATAGGGCATTTGAATGCAGATCAAAACCTATGTGGACATTAAATCAACCAGCAAAAATAGAAGGAAATGAAAGTCATTATCATTGGGATTACAACACTAGAAATAGCTGTCACTATTATCAAGAATATGGACATATCTTGCAGAATTGCATAAGAACACATTTTAGAGGGAACTACAAAAGATGGTTGAGTCAAACCACATGTTTTAGTTGTTTGAAAACTGGTCATATCAGCAGAAACTATCCTACAAGATCAAAGGCACCCAAGATTGAAGATAACAAAGGAAAACAAATAATTGATGTTGAAAAGATAAAAGGGCAAATGAATAAGACTTGGAAAAAGAAGGAAGGGTGCAACAGATCAAGTGGAGGGATCACCTCACCCAATGGGTTAAGTGATCATACTTCATCAAACTAAGCACAAGAAGTACACAGGACTGATATACAAAGCTATATCATACATCAGTCTCAAGAAAAGGAAGTTAAGAAAAGTATAAATCCACATGAAACAAGATGTTAAGATAAAACTAAATGTTTATGCCGAACTGCCTTTGGATGCCGAGCTCCCAACAGCGACCGAGCTAAAAATTGATGCCGAGTTGGATAACTCCAATAGAAGCCGAGTAAAATGGAAATAATGGAAGCCGAGTTAGGTCAAAATTTCTTTATAAGCCAAGTAGATAGTTGGCAGCATGCTAAGAATTTATTATTCTATTTTGAAGGGTACATAAATCTGATTTTCGATCATTTTCTCACCATTCGAACAAGAAGAAAAGCCGAAAAAGGCAAGGAGAAGATCAAGAACAGCTCAGAAGCCATTCGTAGAAGATTTCAACAGCGATTCAAGACAAACTAGGAACCATTGCCAGGGATGGTGTCAAACTAGGAACCTTCCTAAGTCCTTTGTTTCTAGATTAGTTTGTTAGTTAGAAACCACAAGATTGAGTGCTTGATTCACAAGTCACCAATTCAATTTCATGCATTAAAGAGGAAGAACACAAGATGAATATGGAATATTTCTTCCATGATAGCTTGTTAATTTGAACAAAGAAATTGAAGGAGAAGATGAGTTGCCTTTTTTGGACGCAAGCCCTATTTTTCCTATAGAATCATCCTCAAGGGTAGAACCTTTGGATACAAGTGGCCTTCAACCTTTTATTGAAATTTTGGCTAGTATTATTGATAGTACTACTCCAAATCCACCAATTATTAACAATCTAGTGCCCAATATCCCTTTTCAACAACAACCTCATAATCAAATACCTCTAGTAATGGCACAACCTACTTTTCCATTTCCTCTCCCAAGCCTTGTAACCCATGCTAATCTAAAAAATATACCTCCAAATGCTCTCCCAAATTTTTATGGCCTTGTAACTAAAGATCCTAATACTTTCTTGTTTGAATTTGACATACTCTATCATAGTTTTGAATACAACAGTAATGCCCATAAGTTTAAATTATTTCCAACAACATTGAAAGAGTCAGTTTTATGATGGTTCATGGGTTTAGAAGCCAATGCATCAAGTACTTAGAATGAAATGAAAACTTTGTTTCTGGATAAATACAAAGAGTACTACAAAGAAAATGATTCAAGAGGAGATGATATTTTTTGAATATCACAAAAGAAGGAAGAAACATTAGAAGACTATGTTTGACATTTCTTGTATACATTGTAGAAGAATATGCAGCATGTGTTGTCCGGGGATTCACAAAAGCTAGTCTTTTTAAGAAGTGTGAATGATAGTTGTCTAGAAGCATTAGACTTGATGGCTAGAGGAGATATGTATCAATCTTCTTGAGATGACCTCAAAAGATTTGTCTTAATTACTCAATATCAACCATGAAGAAAGAGAAAGGACACTGGGCTACAATAATTAAAGGAATTAATTAAGGTATTTCAAAGCTTGAGATATCTAATCTACTCTCAGATTTCAAGCAAGACATTATAAATGATGTTGCCACACATCTCAACACAATGATTGCAAAGAAGAAGCATGCAGAAGCTGAAGTACAACTAGCTAAATACTACCCTCATTACTAGAAGTAAAGAAGGATTGCTAATGTAAACTAGTTGCTAGCATGGAAAACCAACATCTTCCAACTAAGTACATCAAGATAGATGGAGATGATGAGCAAGTATTCTTTGTTACTCAACATCGGCCATGGGTCCAATGTGAAGGTATGCCTCAAGACCATTTGTAAAATTCAAATCTATATAGTAATCAATGGAAAAACTGTAATACCCAAGGTCCTCCACAATATAGTCAACCTAATTGGAATAATGCTTGGCAAAATAATCTACAACAACCCCAATGGCCTCAAAAATCCCAACCTTCTTGGCCCAACCAATAAAATAATCAATGGTAGAACCAATAGAACTAATGACAACCACCCTAGGGGAATTGGCAGTCCACAAACCAATAGAGAGGACCTCAACAATGGCCTAGCCAGAATCTTGGTACTCCACAACTACCACCACCAGTCCAACAACCTGCACTAATTCCACCACCTATGAATCTTGGACCTCAAAAATAGACCTAGTTACGTACACAACTTTAGCCAGATCCAAATAACTAGTAGTCACAACAACCCGTGTACTCTATTGATGCTCACCAATATCCTCCTTACACTCTAAATGTTGGAAATATACATTTGAGATTTGGTAAAACCATACCAACACCTAAGTTGCCTCTTATAACTAAAATACCAGATACTCCTACAACATCAGAACCCATAGTTTCTAAAGAGGTTGACCCAACTAATGTCACTATTTCAGCTCGAGCCCAACCAACGGTTGAACCACCTTTTCCAAAAAGGCTTGTACAAAGTAAACTTGTACAAATAGAGGAATGGTCTTTTGATATTATTGATTAGTTAAAGAAATTGCATGTCCAAATACCCCTATTCCAAGCTATTAAAGATGATCCCATCTATGGAAAAGCCATTAGAGAAGCCTTCTTGAAGAATCCTAGGAGGAAGAAAAAGGACCCAATTACAGTCCATGTTGTGGGACAATTTGCTGACATTATGTTAGGAAAATTGATCACTCTTAAATATTTTGATCTAGGTAGTCTAGTTGTGAACGTTAATATAAATGGTCAACCTATTAAAAATACTTTAATTGATCTTAGTGTTTCTCTAAATGTCATGACCAAGGATACTATGAAGAAGTTGAAAATAGAAGGATTAAGGGCTACTCCAACAATTCTACAACTTGTAGATAGTTCTACTATCACTCTTGATGGGATGGTAGAAAATATAGTTGTAACCCTAGACTCTTTAGAGTATCCTGCAGATTTCATGATTCTGTCTCCCAAAATTAATTTATCTAGTTACCTTGTCATCCTAGGATGACCATGGTTAGCTACAACTGATGCAAATATAAGTTGTACATTAGGAATATGACTATATCTAATGGTCAAGTAATAAAGAAATTTGATTTATATGCTCTAGCCCAACTACAACCAGATTTAAGCACATCTATTGGTCAAGTAATAAAGAAATTTGATTTATATCCTCCAGCCCAACTACAACTAGATTTAAGCCAGATCTAGGGGATGAAGAAGAAGAGTTAAACTCTATAGCATAGCTTATGATGTTACATAGCCAATCTTTCCTAAAGCTACAGGAAGAGGATTCAATTATTTAGAGTATCCTTACTAACACTTGTGTGGTAGAAAAAGATGTATCTAATAGTTTCGTGTTAGAGTTAACCACATATGAGGAATGTGATGAGAATTGCATTCTGCTTAAAGAACCAGACATTATTCATCAACTCTTACCGCATGAATTAGATACAAGTACAATCTCTAAAGCTACTATGACAGAGTCTACCACTACTATTGACCTATCAAAATGTCATAATCTTCATGCCAATCCTAAATTATCTTCCATACAGATGAACCAATTAATAGAGCTGCTTCAAAAACATGAAAAGTCTTTTGCATGGGACTATGGGGATATGAAAGGGTTGAGTCCTACATTATGCACTCATAGAATATATATCAATGAAGGGTGCCTACCACTCTATCAACCCTAGAAAAGGATTAATCTAGCCCTTAGAGAAATAGTTAAAATTGAATTGTAAAAATTGTTTGATGCTGGTTTTATTTATCTTATATCTAATAGCAGATGGGTGTCACCCCTAGTCATAATGCCTAAAAAGGAAGCAAAATGGTGGACTTTTGTAGATTATAGAAAATTGAACAAGGCAACCAAAAAGGATCACTTTCCTTTACTATTCATAGATCAAGTTTTGGATACTCTAGCTAGAAAGAAGTATTTATCTTTACTAGATAGGTACAGTGTTTATAATTAAATAAGTATTGCTCCTGAAGGCCAAGACAAAACCACATTTACATGCCCATGGGGTAATTTTGTGTATTCTATTTTGCCATTTGGCCTGTGTAATGCTCCTGTAACATTTCAATGAGCTATCATCAACTTTTTTGCTGATATATCACATGATTGTATGGAAATATATATGCATGATTTCACAACTTTTTGGAGTCACCTTTGAAGAAGCCATGATGAATCTTGAAAAGGTTCTTATTTGATGTAAAGAACATAATCTGGCACTTAATAGTGAAAAATGTTTTATGTTCATGTAGGAAGGTGTGGTACTTGGTCATTTCATATCAGTTGTAGGAATACAAGTGGATCCAGATAAGATAGAGATAATTCTATCATTTCCCATACCTACAAAACCAAAAGATGTAAGATCTTTTTTAGGTCATGTTGGCTATTATAGGCATTTCATAAAATATTTAAGCAAAATATCTAGTCCTTTGTACACATTTTTTACTAAGGAAGTTGAATTCATTTGGACACCCAAATGCAATGAAGCCTTCCTGCAACTTAAGAAACTTCTCACCATGACACTAGTTTTACAAGGACTAGACTGGTCATTCCATTTCATATTCATATAGATGCATCAGACTATGCCATAGGAGCTATATTAGGACAAAAACTTACCAATCTTGAGAATGCCATATACTATATTAGTAAAACTCTTCATGGAACCAAGCTAAATTACATAGTAATAGAAAAAGAATTATTAGTTGTAGTCTATGCATTGAACAAATTTAGGCATTATGTGACTAGATATCCAATTTTTGTTCATACTAATCACTCAACTATAAGGTATTTAATGAACAAACTAGCTATCATGGGTAGATTAGCAAGATGGCTCTTGCTGTTACAAGAAGTTGACATTACTATCATTGATAAGTCGGTAAAATCCAATATAGTTGTAGATTGACTATTGCTAATGAATATCCAACTCTAATTGAAGACACATTTCCAGATGAGCACTTGTTCCATATAGTAACCCATACACCACTATATGTAGACATTGCAAATTATCTTGCTGCAAATAGATTTCCCCCACGCTTCTCTTAGAAAGAAAAGAGAAGACTAGCAGAGAAAAGTTTTCAATATACCTAGATAAATAACAACCTCTTCTATGTAAGACCAAACCAAGTTATGAGGAGGTGTGTCAGAGAAGATGAGGTATATGATATATTGCATTCTTATCATGATGAACCATGTGGAGGCTAGTTTGTAGGGAAAAGAACAGCACTGAAGATATTTACAACAAGATATTATTGGCCAAATCTACATAAGGATGCAATGACATATACATCTAAGTGTGATAAATGTCAAAGGATGGGTCAACCAACCAAAACTGATGAGATGCCACTCATTGCATAGGTTGTAGTCACACCTTTTGATAGGGGAGAATGGACTTCATAGGCCCAATTGATCCACCATCAAGTGAAAAATCTTACATCCTAGTATGTATAGATTATGTCACTAAATGGGTGGAAGTTAGAGTAATGAAAAGTTCCAGAGATAAGAAAGTAGCTAAGTTCCTCTATGAAGAAATATTCACCCACTATGGAGTGCCTAGAAAACTTGTCACAGATCAAGGAGCTTAGTTTACATAAAACTTGATCATTGACATTATGAAGGAGTACAACATATGGCATTGTAAATCTAGTCCTTATCACCCTCAAACAAATGGACAAGCAGAGGTTACCAATAGAGAACTTGAATCCATTCCGAAAAAAAAAATACATATATACAAGAAGGACTAGACAAATAGGCTAACTAAAGTTGATTGGGCATACCGAACCACATGGAAGACAACAACTAGATTCACTCCATTTGAGCTTGTCTATGGTAAAGTTGTAATGTTGCCCATTGAATTCCAACTCAAGACATTGCACACTACTTTAGAGTTGAACATCAATCTTCCTACAACACAACAAGAGAGACTTCTCCATTTAAATTCATTGGATGAAATACAAAATAGAGCTTTATAAAGAACATAAATTATTAAACATAAGTGAAAATAGTGGCATGATGCACATATCAAGAATAAAATATTTCAATTAGGAGATTTGGCCCTTCTGCATGATTCTCGTTTCAAAGAGAATCTAGGGAAATTGTAGACTCAATGGTTAGGGCCTTATGAAATTCAACATGTATTTGACAATGGTATAGTTGATCCTATTTAGTTTAAGTTACTTGTAAATGGCCATAGGTTGCATCTCTATCATAAGCCATAGACTAAAGTGTAGTTCCTATAACAATTTCAACCAACAAGTGCTCCAGCTCTTCTGAACATAGTTCCTACAATAGAAGATGAAAATCTTCTTCGTGTAGCCATATAATGATAAAGTTTTAGGAATTTTCATAATAAAACCTCATTTAAGTATGAGGCCTTATTCTTCTATTCACTTTCCTCTTTCTTCATATCAACCCATCTCATTTCTTTATCTTCCATCCATCCACAATCCATGTCACCCACACTCTATTTTTCTTTCTTTCAATAAACAAAATTGTCGGCAATTTCTACAATCATTAGCCTTTGCCACCTTGTTGACTTGCATGTGGATGTACAATTTCAAATTTTTAGGTACAAAAATTTCTTTTACTCTTTATTAATTTTTTAAATATAGGTTTCAATATTTATATCTAATATTGCATTATATATATTGTATAAGCCTAAAACTAGTTTCCCCTTCCATATCAAAAATTTTAAAGTGAGGACACTTGTCAAATTTTAATGGGGGGTTGAGAAAGTGTACTAATTTCCTAATTTCACTTACATGATATCCTAGTCATGTCTACATCAAATAATGTACTTTGCTGGTAGTCTAATAGTTTTCATTTCATTAATTTTTAAAATCTCTTCGTATTCGCCGTACCTTTTTATTGCAATATTTGGGAAAAGATCTCTTGTAATTGGCATGATTGAAAGGACTAAGAGCTATTATGGAAACATTTTTAGTTAAAGCCTCAATGTACTCCACCATTAATGCATCATTATACTACATGCCAGAAATGAAGGGATCTTGATTATGAGAAGTGGTAACAAAATATGACATTTTTTACAAATTAGTTTTGAAGCTCAAGGCAAAGAAAATTTGTAGAGGTAAGAGGGATAAATTTTTTTGCAGTAGCAAGAGTGGAGTTTAGATATTTTGAGGATGGGAGGATAGTTAAAGAGGAACGAGCTATTCATGCATAATATTTTACTCATAGATATTGAAGTAGTGCGAGTATTCCATACTTGTGGATGGTTTAGTTATTTCTTACAATTAACAGAATTTAGTGAGGAGGTGACAATGGAGTTTATGACAACATTTGGTGAAGGAGAAGCCTTAGTATTGGGATTAAGAGTGGTTTCTATCGAGGAAAGAATAGCAGAGGTCAATGGGTTACCAGTAATTGGGGAACATTATCCAAATGAGCATGATGCTAGATCTCCAAGGGCATAGTTTACTTAGCAAGGTGACCCTCAACTGGACATTACAAAACAAGGATCCAAGAGACTTTCTCTTCCACCTCCATATCAAGACCTAGCAACCCACATTATTAGATATTTAACCTATGAAGGTTGGTTTTTGAATTTACATGGTCATCATTTTAAATTGCTTAGCAGCATAAGGCATAATATGCAAGTCAATATTCCCAACTTTCTTTACAATATGTTATGTATCAGTTTGGAGGAAACCCAAAAAGGAAAGCCAAATTCTATTTCCCATCATGCCCTCGTTAAAATTTTAGTGGAAAGGTCTCTTAGGGAATCTTCTCCTATTTCATGGGAAAAATTTGTTGAAACCAAAACCATACAGCTGCAAGTTAACCCTACTCCTCAAAATTTAGAAAATGAGGAAGAAACCATAGAGCCAATTCAAAATCTAGCTAAGAAGAAATAAATTCTCTCCTAATAAGTCTACTAAGCCTAATTTAGAGGAGGATATGCCAAGCTCTTCTAGGGGTAAAGGCAAGGGTAAGGTTAATCCTAACCTAGAGAAGGAAATGCAAAATCCCTCTATTAAGGTAACAAAAAAGAAAGAGGTCCATTCCTATAGTAACTAATCCTACAACATATAATCTAGTCATGCCTAAGCTAAAATGAGCCCATAAAGTGGTTGAAGCTAAAAAAGCTCTTGTACATAGAAGCCCTCACATGCGAGGCTGAGTATCTCTAGCTTCTCTTGAAAAATGAAATGCCCCAATTTCAAAATCTCAAACAGAGTTAGTAGTTGAAAATGTCCTAGATGATTCTCCTATGCAAGTAGAGCCCCAAAACATAGAAACATATGAAGCTAAGTCTGTAAAGGATACACCACAAGAGAATCAAGACATGTGCAATTCAAATCTTACTACTATTCTAGAATAAACACCCAATAATGAGCAACATGTCATGTCATTAGTCTCTAAATATTCCAATGTCTCTCTAATCCCTTATAAATCTTCCTGGTACACCTAGTATTTCCAACAAATTTCTAGAGATGAAAAGATGAAATCTAAAACTTGAGAATGTTCATCATTAACAATTCAGTCAATATTGGTTGGTTTATACAATCATTTTATTTTTTAGAAAACCTTGTGGAAACAAGAGCGAGACCAGATGCAAAAAGAAATATTTGATAGAGATGAAGAAATTGAATCACTAAAGGAGCAACTAGAAAAATAGAAGCATCAAATCAATAAAGCCTTGAAGCTAATTGATCAAGTTATAGCCTATAGACTGCCCCAAAGGGTGTATGCCATGTGTTTGAAAGAATAGTTTTCGTTGTTCTAGTTGATGATGATGATCAGAAATATTGATTGTGAATTTAAGAATGCTCAATATTTCTATGATGTGTATCAAACCTTATCCTCATGGAAAAAGAACTTGTTGTGTGAGCTCTATTTACATAATTTAATAATCCCACAAGAAACATAATAGAATCCCTTGCTCTACATAGGGGATGTTCACTTAAGGGCTCTAATGTCATGGATACACAATGAAACCAATTATGATAGACAAATGGATGCTTATAAAGACCTTGAAAAATTTGAGCCACTGCCACTCTAGGCTAAATCCCATAAGATTTATGATCTCCTGATAGATTGGTTCAAATTGACTTGTGGAAGGCCAAAACTAGAAATTAGAGAGAAGGTGTTTGAAGAAAGGGAGAAATTTTATAGGGAGTATCAGACACTTCCTAATTTTACACAATAGAGAGCACTTACAAGACTTAGAAATAGATGGAGCTGACTACTAGAATCTTTTAAGAAGGCTAAACCACACAACCCTATTAATTTTGAGGCAACATTGAATATAGTGGCTAAATATATGCAATCGAGAAGGTAGATCAAAAAAGAGTTGTGGATGCCACTAACCTTCTAGCTTCCTACCCTTCTCTGGCCCCTGTATGAAAGAAATTCTACTAGGTTAGATCCATTAGTTAAAACAAACTTGGGTGAGCATTGGAGATGATCTAGAGAATATTTCTATACCTTCAGAATTGGGAAATAGGGGAAGACAATAGTGGCGGATTTTAGAGCAATGGCAAAGAAGTACAATGCTTAAGGACAAGCATTGGCATAGTGGGGGGTAGATGATGAGACAAATTAATGTCTCAAATTTGATATAGTTTTATAGTATGATCTTTACTCTTTTAAGCCATGAGAAAACATTTCCAAAAAACTTGTTTTCAATGTCTTAAGAACTTATGTTGCATACAACAAGAACCTATTAAACCTATGGATAGTGGTTATGACGTACCTTTCTTAAACTTATATATAAAGTACAATATTTCATATAAATGTTTTAAGCTATGTTTTAATATTTGAGTTAGAGTAGAAATATTTTTGTATATGTTCAGATGTTACTAATTCATAGAAAATGTGGAAGTGGCATGAAGAGTAGCAGACAATGTGTTAAATAAGGAGTAATGGAGAACGGTCAATGCATGAAACATAGGTCAGTGCTGGGTAATAAGTTGTGTATGCGGAAGGAGTTATTTCATAAAACTGACTTGTTACCCTATTTGTGGACTGTTATTTTGTTATTCAATCAATGTTTCAAGAGTCATGGTTGACGTCCCATCCTTTTTCTACTGATGATGTTTTCTTATGAGTTTTATGTTATGTTTTGTAATAAGTTCCATTCTTCTACATATATGGAATGTTAGAGTTAGTAAAGAGATTCAAAAATTTTGAAGTTGTTCTTTTTTCTCTAAAAATTGTTTAGACATGTAACAAAAAGAGAAATTCTAATGAGAGAGTGATTTTGGATTACTTGTTGTGTTCTTAAGTTAGTTGAAGCCAACCAAGGGGGCCCACATGGGAGGTGGAATAGATTTAGGTAGAGTAGATTTGTTTCTTGTTATTTTCTATTTAAGATAGATTTATTGTATTAGTCCTCTAACATAGTTACTATGAGAGTTCCTACAATACTTGTGGAAAACTATCATAGCGGATATTTGAATTGTTAACTAGTTTAGAATTCTCTTTTCTGTAGTTTCTATAGTTCCTTGTTGATATTCTAAGTGTTTTTACTATTTTCTATCATTAGTATAAATTTATTTCATGCATTTTAGTTTCCTACATTATAGGTGTTAAGACTTAAAGGAACTTAGTGCACATACTATGCTAACCCATTTCAAGTCCTATGTCCTTGGGTTGACAATTCAAATGTATTTTCATAATGGAATAAATGATCCTCAAAATTGGATATAATACCCTTGTTAGCAGAATAGGAGTATGATTATCTTGATCTATTATAGAAACCTATATCCATCATAAGAGAGATGTATGACATTGTCATAACTTGGAAGAAGGAAGGGACAAGCATTCATGTTCATGATGTCACAATTGTGACATTATGCCATTGTAATACAATGTCATAAGGTTCTAGACACCATCTCAATTGCAATGTCAATGTGATAGCTATGTTGTAGAAGAAATGTTCATCTATCTAGACTAGCTATTATAATTCTAATTTTGTTGTGATAACTATTCTGTGCAAGTAGCAGCTAGCATCAAAAGAGGTCATCACAATTACAATGGCTAGTCAAATTATTTAAAAAAATGTTTTAAAAAAAATTCCTATGCTATCCTAATGAATTTTTATTAGGTCCTTCTTGACCTCTTCATGTCTTTGGTTATCAGATTTTATATGTTTGTTTGTCCACTCTTTGTATGTTTTCTATATGTGTATATATCCAGTCCCACAGAAGAATAAACAACACATATTTTAAGCTCTCAAAAGAGGATGTAGGACACCATGATGTTCTTGGCAGTGCTAATGTTGTTACTAATTTTTCTTCCAATGGTGGTAGCAGTATGTCTGATGAATATAAAAAGGAACTAGATGCACGTCCATGGATATTTTGGTGATGCTTATTAAGAGATTTATCATATTGTTGCAAAGGGATCAATGATTTGATTAAAATTACACATTTCTCAACTCATTCTTTTCTCTTACTTGACAACAAAATAGTGGACTCCTATATTGATGAATTGAAGGATTAACTCATTGGTCATGAGACCGACACTGAACTCATCACAACTTGCAGACATCCACCAAATAATAGAGGGGTTAACAATACACTCATTGTGATGGTTGTTCCTTGACTGGTGGTACTCATCCTCTTGTTGGTCATCATTCCTTCCCTAGAGGTAGTCTAGTGATCACTAAAAAAACTCCATCAAATGTTGGGGGAAGGGATATCCATCAAAGATTGATTATTTAGATTCATTGACACTTGTAGGTGGTATATTATTTGACATAACTATCACAAATTTCCTAGACATAGACTCCAACTTGTTTACATAGAAATTTCAAGAACATATGGAATGTTATCCTATTGACAGGGAAAACCTAATTTAGGAGGAAAATATCATACTACAATGAATACAACTAAAAATGGATTTATCTCATTGACTAAGAAAAAATTTCTCATTACCAAGAATATTTTGATAGACTCAACAAAACATAATTCACCCATAATTATTCCTCCAACTAGAAGTTTCTTTAAAAGGATCCTCACTAGCTCCACAAAAGACCAAATAAGTTAAAAAGGAAAGATTTGGTGAGCCCCAAATTCAATTCTACAAATCTTGGACGGTAGGCTTCTATAAATGAAAATCTAAGTGAGTTGCAAAATATATATGGTATATATTTTAGTTCATTAGTTAAAAAGAAGGATTAAAAACACCCAATGTAAGAACTAGTAGCAGCTTTACAAGAAAAATTTCACCAAGGATAAGTCAAAAACCAAACAACATATTATGCATTTTTCTCAGTTAATAGATTGTTATATTTTTTTTTCAAATTGTGAGAGTTTTAGAACTAGTGCAACAATCTTTGGGTATAGATGTCTTTGATAATTCATTGTTATGTGATAGATCTATTTTCTTAAGCTTTAAGAATGAAGAATTGGAAGACCCAACTCCAAGATCTAATTTACCGATCAGTAGACAATAACATATCTTAAGGGTTTCAAGATTAATCAATTGATTGATTGATTCAGGTAAAGATTTTAGTCCAATACAACTTATCTCTAACATCTCTACGAGTCTAAGATGCCTGAAAGGGTCTAGTAAAGATTACAACTTCCAACAACCATGAATTTCCACTATGGTCAAGGAAGACAAATCTCCAAGAGAGGCTGACAAGTTTTAATATCAATTTTGGTAACAATGAAGCCTTCACAATTAGAGATTTATGTGTGTGAGAATGTTGGGCAAAGGAAGACAGAATAACTATCATTTGAGTATACACAAATTATTCTTCAAAGGGAAATTCATGAAAGCCCTCCAATTTTTTCACAAGATAATTAGGTATGATGTTGTTATAGACTCTAACAAATACACTATTTTTTTCAAAGTGTTGCATACATTTTAAATCCTTGGATCATGGCAAGGTAATACATAAACATATGAACTCTACTAGTTTTGAGCCCAACCTCTTCAAATGAATTGCCTTGTTAACATGTATGTTAAATTTAGAAGTATAAGGAAATGCTCATAAAGTGTTTGATAGAAATCTCATCAAAATATAGTTTCAAGGAGTGTGATCATAACTTTCTATGTCCAATCAAAGCCAAAGAAATGAAAATTTTGAGCCTTTTTATGTAATGACAAGAACAAGTGTGGAGGTTGCCTACTTTGCACTTAGAAGCATCATGAGAGTATGCACTAAACATAGGTTAATGGATTGGGTATGGGATAACAACTCCATACACTACTACATTTGAGGTCAATTTTGACCTTTAATTTTGACCAAGGCCTTTTTTTGGCTTGTTAATTCTTTTCTTCTTTTTTTGTTTATGAGCCTAATTTGGTCAAAATTTTGACCAAATCTGGCTTATAAAAAAGAAGAAGAAGAAGAAAAAGGAGCGTGTGAGATTTATTTCACAATTTCAGCATTTTGGGTGGGAGTTAATTTGGAGGTCTATGTGCTTTGGAGGTTTGCATTCTAGGGAACTAAACTTGGAGATAGGGGAAGGCTTTTGATTTTGGGGGGAAAGTTTTTGGTGCTTACCAAAAATTTGTTTGTTAATTTTTTATTTTGTCTTGGAGGTATTAGAGCTGAGGATTGCAGGAGCTGAGGATTTTAGCATCTCTAGGATTATGCCTAGAAAGATCATCAAATATTTTGGTGATTAGGATTTGGGATTGTGAGACTATGTGTATGAAGTTTTAAGTTAATAGTAGAGGTAGTCTAGGAAACATAGGCATAGTGAGAGTCAGGTTTTCAATGCACAACTTTTCTACCACAAGATGCACCAAAAACACCCCATATAATTTTAGGGATCCCCCACTACTCTACTTTAGTAGTGTAGTGACCCTTCGATGATGGCATTATTGTTTGAGAAGGAGGCACTCAAAGAAATTTATCTTGCAATGTACAAAAAGCTCAAAGTTTAGAAATATTTCATCTATCTTTAATGGAAAAAGGATTTCAAGAAATATAATTTTCTTGTGCTCTTTAAATATGGCTATATATTTGTGGGGTTATGATTTGTGTTCAATAATAAATGAGATTGATCTCTTCTTTTTGTAGATTGTTTCTTGTGAAGTAGTAGTCAAGACATACAATTTTGGTACAGGACACTTGAAAGATACACCAGTGTACAAGGAAGCTGATGCACCTGAAACACCTAAAACTTTGTAAGAGGTATGCAACTCAAAATTGAAAGAATAGAAAGTGATCTACTATCTGCATTTGTGATTATAGATTCCTAGAGAGTGGGCATTGAGATTATTTTGAGTTTACTTATCAATGATAAGATCTTGGTAAAAATAAAGTCACTTGAGTTTCATGAACAAGGATGGGAACTTCATTCATGTATGAATTATACTATAATCATGTCCCATAGATTCAATCAACATGATCAATATAATAATCATATTCAGGCCCGACAAGAACCATAAAATAGTAGGTCTCATGATCTGAGAGAGATGGGCTAGGTTGAATAGAGGCTACATCACTAGATATTGAATTTAGTTTGGATGAATAATTAAGATGCCATAGATAAACTTGGAAATTCCCACCTTGGAAGAATCAATTTTTCTACAAGAGGTTTGGTGAAGAAGAAATGACAAGAAGAGCTAAGAAGTGAGTATAAGCAAAAGTAAGTACTCTATGATGTGAAAAAACATTTTTTTTATGAAAGATTCTTTAAATAAATTAGTTAATGAAATGAATAATAAAATTCTATTTACTAAAAATAAATAATTAACTATATTTGAATAAATAAGAAAATACGATTTAACTAAATGAATATATATTTAAATAATAAATTAATGATATAAACATGATTACAGAATAACTCATTACTTTGTAGATGGATAAATAAAATAATGATAACATAATAAAAATCAAACTTTGATGACTAGAAGAAAAACACTAGCAGCTACTAAAATAACCCCTAAATAGCTAAGATGATTGCGAAGAAATCTTAATTGTTTAAATAAATATATTAGAGATATCCATGTTGGTAATTTCTCTCACACCAAAATCTAGTAAATGCTACAAACTGGTTGGCAACACTCAAATCATATTTGATTATGTCAATGCATATCTTTTACAACCAATTACATGATCCATATGCATATTCGGTTCTAAGTGTGTATAGAAACAATGGCTATATCCTATAGTTTTACTACCAGTGGTTAAAGCTATTGATTTAGTTGATCGAGAACAAGACCCAACACTAGTTTAATAAAAGTTAGGATTTTCATAAAGGTGAATTTCATCTCATACAATTGTTTTTATACCTTTTATGCTCAAATTTGATTAGATTTTGATCTTTCTAAAGGTTGACCTCATGAGATAATTTTGAAGGAAATAAATTTCTTTAGATATGAGTTGTCTACAATGAGACCTATTCTTTTTTTAGGATTCAATTTTTTTTAAGAGGAGTTAGCTCTAGCTTTCCCTTGTGCATATTTTAATGCATTTTCCTCAACTCATTTCAAATATGTTCTTCATGAAAGTATCATTATTTACCTTACTAACAAATAACAATTATACTAATTCAAATACTTATCCATCGCCTTTGCCTCCTAAACCTCAAATTAAATTTCTTATGTTCTCCCTTTATACTTTGGTGGTCCTATTCCTAATAATCCCCACAAGATTGGTTGCTCATATATCTCATTCATCATCTTAATCACCACTATACCTCCTTTCTCTTTAACTCGTGGATCTTTGGTATTGTCTAAGTTCTTCCACTCTACCTATCAATATACTTGATTTTTTTATGGCTATCCATAGACAATTTTAGTACATATAAAGAAGAGTTTTTCATAAAATTATTCTTGAAGATATTGATGCTAGGTAAAACAAACTCCAAGATCATATTCTAAATTGATTGTTTTTAAAATTACTTTAGCTAACAACTATATGACAATGACTCACCTACTACTACTGGTGCTTTGGCTCTTGCTACATATCAGATTTGTTTCTCTCTTTGGATATGATGATTAAGGTTCTGTCTTTCTCTATCAATGCCTACCTTTACTCACCTTTTTAAGTGATATATTTGTACTTTTGAAAAGCATTTTTAATATTAATGCTTGTTTCATTAGGGAAAACAAGTGCATATACAAGAAAAGGTCAATTGGCAACAACTACAAAATGAAAGTATGTAGAAGATCTCAAAAAAAAATAACATACAATATTAGACCATGTTTGAATTTGATGGACATCAATATGCTATTTCCCGTATTATGTTAAGGTTATTATTGGACCAAAATTTGATTTTTTGTGGAGTTTGTATCATTTTAACACTTGATTATGCTTGATTCAAAGCTTTTTTAATATTAAGCTCATCATGATTATATGAAGAATCTATGTCAAGTGAGTAGTTAATGTTGTCATGACTCTAACTCTTATAATTATAATTGTGAAGCTTCTTAAATTGAATTGTGTTTAAGACTCTTTCAATTGAAGAATAATTGAATATTTATAATTATATCATATTCGTAGTGATGCTAGAAGTAGAGAGATGAATGAGAAGTATGGGAGAGTATTTGCATTATCTTCTAAGCATTTATGGATAAACACAAGAAATTATGTAAATATTGTAAATTTTATAGTATCTTATTGCTTGATTCTTATTTCAACAATGAAAGAACTGTGGTATACTGTACTTATTTTGTAGGGTTGTGGTTTTGTTTGAGGCTTTAAATGTTGCTGCTCTTTTCCATCATTATTACATTCTTTGAATAACTTAGCTAAGGTTTAAATTCAAGTACTCAGCTTAGATTAAAAGCAATACCTTTTACTTGGAGCATGAGATACTCTATTCAGTTTTACTTCTTAGCTTGCTTTCCAATAAGGTTGGCTTAGAGTGTCATGTCTTGTTTTCTTCTCACCCTATCTTATCATTTTATGCCAATTCTTGTTTAGGATCTAAATTTTAGAGTGAGAAGTATCCTTTGTGCTATGCAACAAGCCCTTGCACTCTCCAATAAAATTAGTGTTGATTAATAGCTTAGATTCTTTTCTGATATATAACATACATAGACATCATACATCCTGCTTCACTGCCTTGAATATTCACTTTGAGGTTGCTGAAATTTTTTGGAAAAAGAGAGCTTGGGATCAAATACAACTACTTTGAGGTTGTTGAAACAATTCTGGAAAAAGAGAGCTTGGGATCAAATACAACTACTTCAAGAGAAAGCCAACGAACTAATATTGCTAATAGATAATAATCTCTAAGGCTCATTTTCTTGATGGAAATTTAGAAAGAACCAAACACAAATTTTCAAAAATCATTATATGCAAGATAATATGTTACTCTCTCTCTCTCTCTCTCTCTCTCTCTCTCTCTCTCTCTCTCTCTCACACACACACACACACACACACACACACACATTTTTTTCAACATATTTATAGGGTTTTTTGGATCCTATTTTATAGGGAAAAACTCTTCAAATATGAGTTTTTTTGACAACACTTACTAAAGTCCAAACTATAATTACTTCCAATTATAGGATTTTCTAGATTTTATTTTATAGGTTACAAATTAGGCTAGGGCTTGCTAGAACTAGCTCCATTCAATGCATAAAACTGATCTATTGGTTATTTGACCTCCTATAGACCAAGAATGAATTGTTCCCATTCAAAAAATCTAACCCACAATCTACCCTTGTTGATTACTTTCTCAAACAACACATCCTAAGGCTAAATGCATAGTCATATTTAGCCTAGGGCATAAAGTTTGAAGTGGCTAATGGGATTTTCCTATCCTAAGTCTTTAAGTCTAAAAATTCATCCTACCTACTTGCATTTCACTGAAAGGCATCAATTTACAATTTTGAAATTGCAAGTTATGGCCATTTCTTGGCTTGAAACCCTTGAAATGAGGGTTTCAAACCCCTAGTCAGAAAATTTTCTATAACTACCTCAAAACTCAATCAAATTCAACCAAATCAATTGAAAATGAAAGGTAAAATAGACATCCAACTTTGCATATGCATCATCTATATGTACCAATCAGTACAGAGCTATATAAAACAAATTTGCTCCAAAAAATAGGTTTTTCCCTTCATAAAATGTTGATTCTTTTGTACAACTTGATGATCAGTTATGAAATAGACATAATGGATCTTAAATACCTTCATCCAATAAGTTCAAACAAAATTTTTATGGTCATGAATGTTGGGAGGCCAAAAATACATTTTTGACAACTTTTCCAAAATTGCATATTTGCATATCTCCAATTTCTTGTCAAACATGACAACTGTTTGCATTTTTTATCCTAATGAACAAAAACTAGTCCTAAATCTTTAGGAATGGTAGGAAATAAATTTCTAAGGCAAAACAAACATATTTTCCATTATTGAACACCAAAACACTCAAAAACCAAGAATTAGGTGTTTTAGTGGCGAAGTTTAGAAACCAGTGAAATAAAACATACTTAAGAATTTACATCTTCAAAAAGAATTAAGAATGAAGTGACACAAAGGAGGATATAAAAAAAGAGAATTATAAGCAAAAAAATTCTCATTGATTATAATATGGGTCAATTTGAGTGAGGTGACCAAATTTTTCTATCAAATTGATATGTACAGAAATAAACATTAAGTACAACATGTCCAATTATTTTGTAGATATAAACATTTATTAGACCAAATTTTTCTTTCAAAACCATATGTGCAGATATAAACATTAAGTAAAACATGTCCAATATTTTTGTAGATATACACATTATTTAAACCAAAATTTTCTTTCAAAACCATATGAGCAGATATAAACATTAAGTGCAACACATTCCATTATTTTGTAAATATATTTTCTTGTGAAGAAAGACCACACCTGGCAATATGAAACTAGAACAAAATAACAAGACAATTTCTAGAATGTAGTCTCAGTTCTAAAGAAAAGTTGATAAATGTAATTGTCCTTGTAAAAAGTGTAAGGGCTTAAAGTATTGAAGAATTCTAATCACAACAACCTAGAGTCATTGTAGGTAACATGGCCACATTGAAGAGGACCATGATTTTCATTGATTGGTGAATGTAGATTTCCAAGTGGAGGAACATGGAGGTGTGAATATCCAAGCTGAGGATAAGACTCCCATGGAAGAAGATGATAATTTGCTAGAGGACATGATTGAAGAAGATGATATTGTTGACATATTAGTCAAGTTTGTTATTAGTGACATACACTTATTCAGATTGTAAGTATCTATCAAGCTTATTGTATAGTTAATAGTGTTTACCAAGAATTTTAGTTGTCATCAAGTTCAATAGTTGCTACCGAGTCCTTTGGACAAATTCTAGTGTATGCCAAGTAGTTACAGTTATTGTGAAGATCAGCAATGTAAACTGAGCACGTCAATGTATGCCAAGTTTACCAGTGCAAACTGAGCTATGCAGTGGTTACTGAGTTTGTAGATAATGTGATGTGAGTCTAGTGTCGACCAAGATACTCATTATTAACCAAGTAACTCAGTTTATACTAAGCTCAAGGTGATAATGTTTACTAAGTCATGCAATGTAAACCAAGAGACTCAGTTTATATGTTGAGTTTCATAGTATTCACCAAGTCATCAGTGTAGATCAAGTTCAAGACTACTTGGAAGTGATCAATATGGACTAAGCTTCTATGTCTACCAAGTGCATGATGATGTTGATGATTGATAGTGGATGCCAAGTATCAGAACCTCACCAAGTCAGTCTTCAAAACCTAATGTCTACATTTGAGCCAACTTTGTAATATTTGTGTAAACTTGTATTGTGGCCGACTTTGTAATTGTATAATTGGATTGGTATATATGTAATGTATTGTATCACATCCAAAGTGTGTGAATATATGGATGGAATCAATGCGATCATCAGAGAAGAGTAGAAAGTGAAAATTAAAAAGGCCACAATAGTATAAGAAATAGAAAATATTTATCTATCATAATAAGGTGATTTGTACACTTAAAAGAATCTCATTTAGCAAACCAAGTTGTAGATCATAGATCAGCTACTGCTTCATCCTAATAGGTGGGTTAGTCAAATCCTTTAACAAGGTAGACCTAACAGTCTTATGTAAATCTCTTTACAAAGTGCATACTTTTTTTTATGTTTGTATATCCTCTAACAAGGTGGACCTAGTAGTCCTTATTGCTCCTAACAGGGCAGATCATCATAAGTGATCAATGTAAGCCTTAATAGGCCAAGTTTATACTACAATACTAAAGCTTGTGGGTATCATCCCCACCCCAATTTTACTTCCTATTTGGAAGGTTTCTGGGTCACCAAATCTATGTGTCAAAGTGTTATGAATGCTTTCATGTTTTCAGTTTTACATGCATGTAGTTATATTAGTATTGAATTAATTGTTAATTGGATTAAACTTTTAAAAGTTTTAGAAGTTACTAATTTACTCATCCCCTCTCAGTAACTTAGCCTTTAAGAATATTTCCAACAATAGATTATTTCCAACAATTGGTATCAGAGCATTATGGTTCTCAAGAAAAATTTTAACAACTTGAGCAAAGATCAAAGGCCATGGAGATATTGAAACTTGACAGAGCTATTTATAATAAGAAGCTAGCTTTGAAAATGGCTATTGCTCAACTCAAGTAAGCAAATAAGAAACTCTCTCAATTCCTAAAAAGAAGAAAAGATCTTGCAATTCAAATGAATGATCATCTCTACATTGAAGAAAGAATTGAAGACCTTCATTCAAGCAATCTAGATGAAGCAAATGAACAAATCAAAGAGCTCCTAGAAAATGATGATTCACTGCAAGAAGAAGTAAGAAAACTAAGAAGAGAGCAAGAAATTTAGTCAGTAAGATTATGTGAAGTTATGGAAGAGAAAAACAAGATAAGAGAAGAGATAGAAGGAAAGAATAATGAAATCCAACACCTATCCCTTTAGCAAGCAGACTTCATTGATTAGCTCTCCAATGCAAATGGAGAAATCACGAGCCTAACATCTAAAAATGAAAGATTACAAAATTTTCTAAACTCTAAAAGGAAAATCAACAAAAGAATGATGAAATACCAAGCAGACATGATTAGTTGAATGAGAAATATATCTATAGACAAAAGGGAAAAGTAGGAATTAGATATATAGAAGAAGGAGAATCATTCAAGCAAGGAGCTCAAAAGAATCAAAGACCTACTTGAAATCACTATGGTAAGATAGGTCATACTTCAAAAAAATGTTGGAGCAATGGAAAAGAAAAATTCAATAGAAAATGCTACAATTGCAATCAACATGGTCATAAGGCTAATGAATGCAAAGAGAAACCAACATTTGAAGGTAAATATCATAAATGTAAGAAACATGGGCACAAATCATCAGAATGCAAAACCAAGATATTAAATCTAGAAAAACAAATTGTAAAAGCCATATTTGGTTGGGACTATAACACCTGGTACAGCTATCATTACTGTGGAGAATTTGGATGTATTGGAATGAATTGTGTAAAGCATCATATGAGGAAAAGAGATACTATTAAAAGATGGTTCATTTGTACAAAACTTGGTCATCTTGCCAAGAATTGCATGAATACTGGTAGAATTGAAGATGAAAAGAAGGAAAAGGTTGATAAAATCCAAAAATAAATGAGACAACAATAGGTTCCCAAAGTCTAATGATACAAAGGGATCACTAAGTGAAAGGGCACCAATTACTACTGAGTCACTTTCATTACTGAGTGAGGTTGATTCATAGACTCTACTATGTGAGTTTAGGAGTAACTAAATTTCATATGGTTATCGAAAGATGCAAGACTCTACCAAGTAATCAATGCAAGGAAGTGGATGAAAATCTGCCACTTTGATCTACCATCCATACCAAACATTTATGGAAAAAATTGATAAAATGAATGAAATCAAAGTCATTTTTACAGTGAAATTTTAAGAGAAAATTGTGCAGAGTGATCTTCAAGAGCATCCAAGTGATTTGAGTGAATTATTTTTGAAAGATTTTGAATTCTCTCAAACCCTAGCAAGTGAAGATTTCATCTAGTAGCAACAAGGTAAAGTGAGGTTTAGACATGCTAGTTCGTGGTGAATGGAAAGCTCTAGACTTCAAGCTCACTCCTACCATTACTAAAACTCTAGTTCTGAGTGGAGGATACTTGCAAATCCCTCCAAAGGTACTATTGATAAGCAATATTCATTCTCATTTAAAATGCACAATTCAAGATATTGGTACTTTGGAAATGGATGAAGCCCTAGAATAATTGTGTGTAAATAGTGTTTTGAAACCTGAGCATCAAAACTTGGAGACCAAAGGGTTAACTCATATTCCTCACATACCCTATAAATTTCAAGTAAAATGGATTAGGTTTATTATTAGTTAGGTGCATAATGGGTAGTTATGGTTGGAGTAACCTATTTTAATCATGAAGAAGATGATTCATAGAATTATTGGTCTCCCAATGTTGACTAAGAGTAAAATGACCAAAACCCTAGGTCAGGCTGAAGTAGAGAAGAAACCCTTAGTAGAATGGGATAGTAGAAGCATGAAAATAAGTAGTGTCACTGATATGGAATCAAAGTTCAACATTCATATCATTGAACATAAAATCTACAAGTCAAGCCAGTTGAATAGTGTACCGTGTGAAGTAGTTGACCTTGCATATAAGGTAGTGAAAAACAATCTTTATCTTGACCTTGTCGAGCTTCTAT
The DNA here is from genome assembly GCA_028749045.1 of Cupressus sempervirens. NCBI lineage: Eukaryota > Viridiplantae > Streptophyta > Pinopsida > Cupressales > Cupressaceae > Cupressus > Cupressus sempervirens. The sequence goes on from CM053789.1 coordinate 603,589,194, forward strand.
TGAAACAATTCAACAAAAAAATGGAGAGCATCAAGATTTCAAAGAACAAACCATATAAAGTTGTCTCTCTATTTACTTGTTTATTCTTTTATGTTAAAAAATTCTTCCCTTCAAAAGGTTCAGTTGTATGGAGAAAAGATGTGCTAGTTCTCTACCAATTTAATGAGTACATTGCTGAGATGGGAGAGAATTATAATAGTATCATGGAAAACTATTTTGATGCATTTGAAGAGACAATTAATAATAGATTCAGGATTCCAAGAAAATTAGTTAAAGATTACAAGGATGATGAATGTTTCATGGTAGATAGTGATAAGGTATGCATTTAGGTAGTCAAGCCTAGAATTGCATGGGTGAAACCTCTTGGATATGAGGTTAATATAGATGAAACTAAGGATATCATTTAGGTAGTTCTAAATGAACCAGTTGATCCCAAGGCTATATATTTTGGTACATATGATGAAGCAAAAGGCAAGATAGAAGTAGAGATCAAGCTCTCTTAGGTAGTTAATAAAGGAAAGAAAAGAATTGCCAAATTGAAAGCTAGTTCTACTCTCTTGTTGAATGAGGGAAAAGATGAGGATGCACAAGTAGAGGATGGGGAAGAATCAGAGGAAGAGGAACCAATGAAGAAGAAGGGCAAGGTAATCATTAGCAAGCCTACCAAGCCATCCACTACTATGTTTACAAGAAGATCCTCAAAGAAGAAAGAAGATAAGGAAGAAGGAGATATAATATTCAAAAAACCTCCACCCGCCTTCCAAGATAGACTAAAAGAACTATAGGAAGGAGAAGGTATAACAAATTTTAAAGCATTAAAGTATGAAATTAGCACTGACGAAGAACAAAAGTAGATTAAATACCTAGTGATGGAAAAAATTGATAACTGGAAATACTCACTAGACCAACTTAATTCTTAGCTTCCTAACATTTTGATGGATAAGATTAAGCCAAGATGAGAATTTTCCATGCAAAATATAAAAGACATCTATGGGAAAACCCATAAGATAGCTTATTCCAAGCTTAATAGACAAGGAGATTAAGGAATCTCTAAAGAAAAATGAGGATAAATTAACTCTAAAATTTAATACTTGTCTGGTTTTGATAAAAGATATTAAGCATGTTGTAAGAAATGCAACAAATACATGGAAGAATATCTATCTTCTTCATAAACTGAGTGATTTTTCTATTGAAGTGAAAGAAGATGATGATGATGATAAAGAGGAGAAAGATGAAGAGTAAAATGTTGAAGAAACAACACATTTTAATTACATTGATGATGAAGAGGAAGAGGAGCAAGAGGCTACTAAGGAAGAAACATAGAATGATGAGGAAAATAATCTAGTTAAGATTGTTGCAACAGTTATTGCCTCACTTCCTCATTCTCCAAGCAAGGTATTGAAAACATCAATTATGGAGATGGCCTCTACAGGATTGATTGTGACTAGCACAAGAAAAATCATCTAATAAATCCTTGCACTAACTTAGCTTAGTACATCATTGACTGAAGTGACCTCCAGTTCATCTACTAAGCTACAGACTCTTCCCATGTCTACCATGTTGGATACAACAATTTTGGACACATCAATTTTCAATACATCAATAGTGACTATTACAAGTATTTCTACAATAAGTGCAGTATCAATTTTTGTAGTTAGTCTTATTATGTCTACTATTTTTTCCATTCCTAGCAAGCAAGAAATAAGTGTAAGGATAGTTGAGACCAAGTCTCAACTGATCACAAAAAATTTTGGCCAAGGAAAAGAAAAGGAGGAGGAAATATACCTTGATGAGGATATAGTAATCCCAAATTGGGACATATCCAAACTCAATCCAGATCAAATGCAAACATTTGGTGAACTTCTCCAAAAGAAAGACAAGTAGTAGAGGCTAAGAGAGGAAGGAGAAAAAGAGTTCAAAATCATTGAGGATGGCAAGAATATTTTGGTAAAGGTTGTAGGTATAGTGGTTGATTCATCTCAACCAATTTTGTTTCAGCTAGTAGAGGCAGTCTAGAAGTTCAATGCAGATTCAAATAGATAGGACAAGTTACTACAAAGGGTAGAGAAGAAATTTGAAAATAAGATGTTAGAGCACATTGCTACAAATTGTAATTTATCAAGTAGAACTCTCTACCATTTTGGGCTCTATGGAAACTTCATGCACAAATGTATCATTACTTTTTGGTAAGCTATGTGATGTTTCAAATTTTACTAAGGAAATAAAGGAAAAGTTGTCTAAGATTGATGAAGACCTCAAGGCAAGTGCTTAGTAGTTGCAGCTTGACCCCAATTCAAGCTCTACTCATTTCAATAAGATTTGTGATTCTTCCTAACATGGATGCACTACAGAAGCATATTACACATTCCAAATCCCTCATCCATGTCAACAATTTTTCCATAGCAGACCACATGATTGAGTTGTTAGAAGAAGTGCAGATTGCACTACACACATGTAAGGTCTTGTAGGACAATTGGGACAAAACCTTGGCTATCATACTCAAAGTACATTTAGACTTTTTGTCTCATTTTGGCATTGATATGTAAATATATAGAATATATCTTTGGTATTATTGTCAAAAAGGTGGAGAAGATATAGAGAAGACATAGAAGATATAGAGGGAGAAGATATGGAAATGATGAGTTATGGGGGAGAAAAATGTAAGAATTGATACATAAGCTAACAAGGAAATGGGGGAGATAAATTTTAGATAAATGTATATAATGATTCAAAGAAGAATTTATTTAGATGTACAATATACTGTATAGAAGCCTTACCATATACAAAAATATATCTTACAATTTTTTTTTTGAAAAATCTCAAAAATAGTATACTCTACTGAGCTACAATCACAAGGTGATGGATAAAGGTATTCAAGAACTTTTTGAATTCAATTTTGGCTAATAAGTGTTTTTGTCACTAATGCCAAAGGGGGAGATTGTTGACATATCAGTCAAGTTTGTTATTAGTGATGTACACTCATTTAGATTGTAAGTATCTACCAAGCTTATTGTATAGTTAATAGTATTAACCAAGCATTTTAGTTGTCACTGAGTTCTATAGTTGCTACTAAGTACTTTGGACAAATTCTAGTGTATGCCAAGTAGTTATAGTTGTGAAGACCAATAGTGTATCTTGAGCATCTTAGTGTATGCCAAGTTTACAAGTGCAAACTGAGCTATGCAGTGGTTATCGAGTCTATAGTTAATGTGATGTGAGTCCAGTGTTGACCAAGCTACTCAATATTAACCAAATGACTCAGTTTATACTAAGCTCGAGGTGATAATGTTTACTGAGTCATGCAATGTAAACCAAGAGAATCACTTTATATGCCGAGTTTCACAGTATTCACCGAGTCATTAGTGTAGACTGAGTTCAAGACTACTTGAAAGTGATTAGCATGGACCAAGCTTCTATGTCTACCAAGTGCATGAAAATGTCAAGCATTGATAGTGCATGCTGAGTATTAGAACCTCACTAAGTTAGTCTTCAGAACTTGAGTGTCTACATTTGATCCAACTTTGTAATATTTGTGTAAACTTGTATTGTGGCCAACTTTGTAATTGTATAATTGGATTGGTATATATGTAATGTATTGTATCACATCCAAAGTGTGTGAATATATGCATGGAATCAATGTGATCATCAAAGAAGAACAAAAAGTGTGAATTAAAAAGGCTACAATAGTATAAGGAGCAACAAAGATTCATCTATCATAGCAAGGTGATTTGTACACTTAAAAGAATCTCATTTAGCAAACCAAGTTATTATCAGAGATCAACTACTGCTTCATCTTAATAGTTGGATTAGTCAAATCCTTTAACAAGGTAGACCTAATAGGCTTATGCAAATCTCTTTACTGAGTGCATACTTCATTGTATGTTTGTAAATCCTCTAACAAGGTAGGGCTAGCAATCCTTATTGCTCCTAATAGGGCAGACCATCAAAAGTGATCAATGTAAGCCTTAATAGGCCAATTTATATTGTAGTACTAAAGCTTGTGGGTATCATCCCCATCCTAGTTTTACTTTCTATTTGGAATTTTTCTAGGTCACCAAATCTTTGTGTCAAAGCGTGATGAATGCTTTCATGTTTTTAGTTTCTCATGCATGTAAGCACATTAGTATTGGATTAATTATTAATTGGGTTAAATGGTAAAAGCACAAAATTGTGTCATCCTTTTACAAAAGAAAAGGCTAACAAAATTATAGTTGTTTACCTTCCATGATATAAAATTGTTATTATTATTTAGAATTTGGAAATGAAGTAAACTAATGAAATGTGTAAAAATGGATTAAGTTTAGGATTATAATTTTTAATAATTATTTGGAATAATAAATTATACATTTTCCTATTTTTTGAAGATAACTTTTAGTTGTTGTGGAAAATGCTAGAAATTAGGGGTCTAGTTGCCACCACAAAAATACATGGAAATAAACTTATTTCCCTTTGATCTTAGATTATATTATAAATAACATATGTAGCTAGAACAATAAAAAATAAAATTGGCTTTAGACCTATATTGTCCTTTTTATAACGATTCAAATTTCAACTTATTCAAATCAATAGTTTTCATCTCCCACACATTTTTCAAAATAAATCTATTCCAACCAAAAGAAAAATTATAGATTCTGGAAGTGGACTTTCTCCTCTAGAATGTCATATAATTTTTTTTAAAAAAAATATGATTTAGTATTTTTTCTTTCTCAAATCGATATCTTCTTGAGTGCTAAAATAGGTTCTTGTAGAATTTTTTAATTATAATATATTTTGTCTAATTAAAACACTAGGAACTTAATATGAGAATATTCTTGAGTTTGAGCTCTATAAAATGGTGTTTATAGTTTATTAAAATAATATTATAACAAGTAGTAAGAGTTATTGAAATGTCAATTTTCTAAAATAATTGTATTTCTTTAGTAATTAGATACTAACTAGTATAAAACATGCATTTAATAGACATTTCCAATTGGAAAAGTGTGAGACCATATATAACTTAGCTAGAATAAATTTATCAAGATCATATGTTTGAACAAAATTGTTTTTTAAGATAGAAATACTCAAATTCATTTGTTCTGATAAGTAATCCTGAAAGGTGACACAACTTTGTACTTTTACCCTAAAGTTTTAGAAGTTTTAGAATTTACTGATTCACCCCTCCTTCTTAGTAACTTAGCCTTTCAAAATATTTCCAACAATAGATTATCTCCAATAGGTATTGGTGCAACCGATGAAGATGGTCACAATGATGGTTCTAGTGCATCTGATAATGATGATGAAGATGGTCTTGATATACCTATACTTGAGAAGGCATATGAGCCCCTATACCAAGGCTCCCAAAAAAATCTTCTCTTTGCTATAGTGTTATTGGTGAACTTGATGGTTATGAATGATTTATCCAATGTAGCAATGTCACGTATGCTAAGGTATGCCATTTTTTTCATCTTTAATGTTAGCATACCATTACTATTTATTATATTAACAATTTATATTTGTTGTTGTAGGTTTATAGATGAGTTTTTGTTACCACCATCAAACATTCTACCTCATTTGTACCAAGAATTATCTACCATTATTAATCAAAGTGGAATGATGTATCAAATAATACATGCATGTCCCAATGATCACATTCTACATCATAAACTATATGAATTTGTAATAGAATGCCCTGATTGTCATATTAGTAGATATCAGTCAAATCAAATAACAAAAAATGTACCTCACAAGGTTCTTTAGTACATTCCCATTGTTCCACATCTTGAATGATTATTCATGTGCACTAGTTTGGCACAATTTATGGATTACCATGAATACAATAGAAGTCAAGATGACATTATGTGAATGCCTGTAGATGGTTTTTTATTTAAAAAAATAGAAAAAACATGGCCACACATTAAAGAAGAACCTCATAATCTCAAGCTTGCATTGGTAGTGAACGGTGTCAATTCATTTAGATATATGAGATTTGTTTACTCAGTGTGACCTATTTTTATTATTAACAATAGCATTCCTCCTTGGATGTCCATAAAGTGGGAGCACATAATATTTTCAATGACTGTACTAGATATTCTTTCATTTAATAGTTATTTAAGATAAATTTATAAATAGTGCATCAAAATGGTCATAATAATTATGTAATGTTTCTATTCATTCAATTACTAAGTACTAAGTTAAAGATATGAACATGTATATTGAGCCCCATATTGATGAGTTCTTAAAGTTATGGAATGAGGCCACTATGTATGACATATCTAGACCAATAGGACAAAGACAATTTCAATTCCATGCAATGCTTGTATGGACAATACATGATGCCCTTGGGCTAACTCATTTTTGTGCGATGTTATATTGTTAAGGTCACATATTTTTGGTCTGTTATAGTGCTTACACATTATTTTTATATGTTTAAGTTGCACATGATAATTTTACATGATCCAATTGTACATGATCTTTTAGGTCTTTAGACAAAGAGAAAATTTGCATGTCTAGTTTGTGGTCCAAAGATCAAATCTCATCATTCAAGAAGTCTAAGAAAGCAAGTGTTCGATGATTTTAGAAACTTTCTCCCAATAATCATAAGAATCAAATTACTGAAAAATATCTTTTAATGGGAAATAAGAGAAAAAATCAAGGCCACAAAGAATGATACCTCATCTATGGAAGTTGGAATTTGATAGACTAAATCACCGAGGTAATGTCCAATTTGTGATCCAAAGTTTGAAATTTATATTTTCATATTGTCTTTTATTTAGTAATGATGTAATTGATGCTTGTGAGGGTCATCAAGACATCGATGAGCAACTTTCTAAAGGAATAAAAAGTTATACTATTCAATTTAGTAGGTTATCATACTACAAGGATCTCATAATCATATGTTTTTTTGATGCTATACATATTGGAAAGAATGTAACATAGACACTATGGAAAATATTGGATGGGAGGCGTAATAGAGAAAAAATAGTCATAATTTGTAATGGTGTACATGAATCCAATCATGCACTAAAAAAAATCATTAAATCAAATAGCAATAGAGACTACATAAATACAAGTGCCCTTCCTTGGTTATTAACAGAGCAACAAAGTGATGTATTAAAAGAAGTCATAAAAAAAATTTCTAATAGGATTTGTTGCAAATATAAGTAGTCTTGTATCAAATAAAGGTGATTTTAGGCCAAGGTTGAAAACACATAATTGACATATCTTCATCAAGGTAAGTCATGTTCTCTATTTACAATATATTTGTAAAATTGCATGTAATACCTATTGTATTATTTCATAACATATTGAAAAGATCAAATTTTAATGATTGCAGCACATCCTACCTCTATCCCTCCCACACTAGTTTGGCAACAATATTAAACAAGTTATATATGATCTTGGGAAACACGAGGTTAGAAGTGTTATTTCTTATATTTTTTGTACATATATTATATTTATGACTTGTTTTACTTTTTATGCAATTTACTATACATTTTTTTATCTAAAATCTCATTTATATGTTCTTGCATATTGAATCTCTTTAGGCAGTTAGCATCTAAAGAAATTGATAAAAATGATATAAAATATTGGAAGAGAAAAATTCCATAGCTTGTGTGAAATGCAAAAGTGTCTAACTTCAACTTTTTTCAATACTCAAGAACACTACCTCATATATCAAGTTGAAGAGATTGAATTGTGTGGACTTGAACAAACTAGGTCAATATAGATGGTTGAGAGGCACTTGAAATTTATGAAGGGTTTGGTTCAACAAAGAGAATATCCTAAGGTATCTATGGTAGAGGGATATATGATATACTAGATCATAGTGTACATTAGTGAATATCTTCCCAAGATTATATTAAAGTTCCATGTAGATCACATTTGGGATCCCAACCCCATTAACATATTCAAAGGGGATTACTTGATAGGGAAAGGTAGATTGAGGAAAGTGAGAGATAATTATAAGATATTATTATAGTTAATTAAATCTTATCCATCATCAATATAAGTTATTTCTAATTGGTCAATTTTTTTATTTATAGTTTTTTGTGAGGAGGATGCACTACATTTGTATATTGCAAACAATCTTGATTGGGTAATGGTATGGATTCAATAGTCTTAAGAAAATGGTCCCTCATTAACATGGGAAAATGTTGCATTATTGGTTAAAGAAGCTCATCATAATGGAGATCCCAATATTACACCAATGATACTTGATCTAACATGTGATTTAAGAGATATAAAAGTACATACAAGATTACTAATCATGACTCATAAGTTTAATATCAACTCACATATCGATGCAAATAATCTTGACATATTTGAATAATTGTAGATCAAATACCACAAAGATATGCACTACCATGTCCATAAATTTTGCATAAAAAAGTTAGACGAAATGAAGAAAACTTGTGATTTTCGCTCATTAACATAGAAAAGTGTTGCATTATTGGTTAAATAAGCTCATTATAATAGAGATCCCAATGTTACATCAATGATACTTGATCTAGCATATGGCTTAAGAGATAGAAAAGTATAGAGAAGATTACTAATCATGACCCATAAGTTTAATATCAACTCATAGATCAATACAAATAATTTTGATATATTTGAATAATTGTAGATCAAACACCACAAAGATATATACTACCATGTGTCATAAATTTTGCATAAAAAAGTTAGACAAAATAAAGAAAACTTGTGATTTTGGGATAAGTGTAGTCTTCGAGGTCACCAATATTTTATCTAGAAATGACATACATCCTCGACAATTTGAAAATTGATACTATGGAATTTTGGATGATATACTTGAGTGTGACTATAATTTATTCAAATTAGTTCTATTTGTCATCAAATGGTATAGGCTATAGCTGAATCAAAATAATCCTGATAGGACTATTATTGAGCATGATAGTGGATTTACAATGATTAATACAAGGCCATTTAAGCTAGTTGGAGATGAGCCCTATGTTCTTCCAAGACAATGTGAGAAAGTATTTTACTTTTGCATGCCACATAAATTGGGTTGGTCATTTGTTGTTAGACATGATATAAGAGGAAGGCCAATAAATTATAATGTGATGGAAGAAGAAGATATTGAAGAATTAAAAGATGAAGTAAATGATGATCACAAATGACTACTACACAATCATAATGAAGAAGAAGAAGAAGAAGATTTTGATGATGGTGATGATGATGGTGATGATGATGGTCACGATCATGCTAACAAAGATGGTGATGAAGATGATGATGATGGTCATGAAGATGATGGAAGTGACAACAATGATCAAAGTAACAAGTACGATGATGGTGACGATGATGATGACATGGATGAAGATGATGATCAATGACATGATCAATGAAATGTATGTAAACATATGATAAATCTCAAGTTTGATGAGGTCATGATTCATTTATAGAACTTTTTTTTACTTGTATATTTTTATAATTTAGTTATTATGTATTCAACTCTAATGTCATGGAGTATATACAATGATATTTAATAGCTACCACACATAAAGTAGAGGTAAGGAATTAAAATATATACAATGATTTCGATAAAAATATATTTTATTTTTTATCTTCTACATAATTTGTAGCATATATATCATGTAATTTTTGGCTAACTTAAGATAAATGATTTACATATGTAGGCTATTTAATGCCTTTAACCGGGATCTTTCACAATTACATGGATCGACATGTATAAGTCAATAGAACCTATAGATACAATTTTGTATTTGCATATCTTCTCTTTATTGTCAACATCAACTTTAGTTCTAGTATGTCTCTCATTTTATAGATTGCAAGTATCACCAAATAGGTATTTGTCTTATCTATCTTCCTCGAGTGAGGAAAATGAAAAAATATTGACTCCAATATACATTCTAATTTTTTATTAATAATTTTTTTGGAAGTCTTTTACTTTCATTTTTTTTTCAATTTCTAAGAATTACTAATCTTTTTCACAAGGCGAACTAGATACACCACAAGCCATAGGCGGGGATGTACCAGCTCACAAACCTTCTTTAGTGAAGGTAGACCTTAATTAGTATAATTTTCCAAATTATATAGAATTTTTATATTTTTATGTTTTTTTTTATGGATTGATGAAATTTTATTGATATTGATGTCACAACTTGATACTTATTGATAGGGAAAAGAAAAATTGACAAAAAAACAAATGTAATTTGAAACATAGTTCTCATTTGTAGATGACATCACATATAGTGTTGACCCTGTATTCATGGCCCATAAACATGTAAGAAAATATAGTGATAAAATTCTTAACCTTTTCCTCAAGAGAAACATAACCGAGGAGACAGAGGCATTGAAAGAAGAATTGATACTTAGAGTCAATTCTTTGAAGGTAAGTAGTAATTAATCTTAAGAAATAATAAAAGTTCAATAGATTTTTATATTTTATATTATCTTATGGATCATGATCTTAAATATTATGTGTTCTTCTTACAAGATTTTGTGACACCTGTGAGACCATGTGGTTAATATGTTGAGGGTTGTAGCACATGACCTTAATGTAAGTAACACTTTCTTTTTACATAATTATAACACTTAACTTTGATCTTTATCTATTGCAAATGAAAATAAAAAGTGTTGCAAATGTCTTTGATAAGAGTGTGGCTTACTCCTTTGGATGTCCTTCAAAATCATGGGTTGATCTATTTTCCAAAGTCCATAAAACAACTCCTATGAGGAGAAAGAATGCAGTAGTTGTACACCACATTTGTACATCAAATTTTTACACTATTGCAGTTATACAAAGATAACCCTAGTATGCTTACGTATATTAACTCTAGTGAACCAAAAAATTCAATCTAAGAATTATATCTTTCCAACCATAGAAACTAATCATAGTTTCAACCACCATCATTCCATACATATCATCTGTATATAAAACCACAATAAGAAGCTATCCATTTCTCCCATAGAAACCAATCATTCAATATTGATATGATGAGAGAGTTGGATCTATTTCTCCAAATGAATAAATTAGTAAATGAATTTCATTTGTTACATGTGAAACAATATGAGCAATAACAAAAAATGGTGGCCCTACTAGTGCAACATTCTTTGTTTGAACATCAACATTATAACACTTAACTTTGGTTTTTAGATACTTCTAGCTAGTATCCTTTTGATATTTATCCATTGGAAATGTCTTTGATAAAAATGTATTCTTCAACTCATGATGAAGTGTGAATGCCTACTTCAATCATCTCTTTAATATTACCAACCACATTGTTGGTAACAAAGAGCTTGCATACATCTTCAACTATGCCAAGTACAACTGGTAAAACCTTGTTTTTCTATATTTTGTAATGTACTAATCATGCATTTTTTTTTTTGGGTGGATTTTATAATCATGGACCTATTTTGTGCACTAATAGATACACCATCAATTGATAGAACAACACACACTAATACTAATGAAGCTGAACCATTTCTTGGAGCAACCCGTGTGACTAGTACTAGTTCATTTATGGGGACATTGTTGCTAGACAAGAAAACTATGTTTCTATTAAAATTACCAAAGCTTCTAGGTACTTTAATATTTTTATTATTTATAGTGTAATTGTAGTTTTCTTATGCATAACTCATTTTGGATTGGTAATCCCATGATGTTTTTTATGATCATCTTTTTGAAATGACATTGAAGCTATTTGGATCCACCATATATGAAAGGTATGTAGTTTCATATCATTGCTACAATATTTTTCTTATCTTCCATTTATTGTACTATATTAAAGTTATTTATCTAACAATTTTTTAAAAAAAAGATGGAATGAACAAGGTTCTAAAAAAATAGAAATAAAATAAAATTATTTCATTACATATTTTGAGGACCCTTTTGGAAAAAAAACATTTTTGACAGTGCCCTACTTCTCAAAAGTGCATCCACACATATAAAGATAGTGAGGAACCAATATAGAAGGGGTCTAAAGGATAATTGAAAGAAAGAGCATCCTCCTATGATTCCACTAATGGAGTGGAATGAAATAATAGAAGATGCAAAAGATAAAAGGCTACATGGTAAAGGAAATAAACTAGAAAAGCTCAAAAGAAGGTATGCCATGATAGTATTGAGTAGAATGTAATCATGCACTAATTAGTGATCTTTGTAAATATACAATCTAACATATTTCAAACTTTTCATGGACTTTAGGACACATCAAAAGCTACAAAGGGAGACTACAAAAGTTGACTAACATAACCTTGGCTCTAATGGCTATATGAATCTTCACTTTTGACTTGTAAGTAGTAGCAATGGAATTTCAAATTAATTTTATTTATATAATGTTGCAAAAAATCTTGTTTAATCAAATCATATATGTAAAACTAACGGTATTAAGAAAAATATATAGGGCACAAAATTCAATGTAGATCTCACAGATGAAGATAAAAAATTGCCCTGATGAAAGGCTGTAAAGTCGTGGATGCATGCCTATGCCAAGAATATAAAATCCATACCCAAGAATTTGATGCACCAAATGAGACACAGGTAAATTGGTCAAATGAAAAGTAAATCAAATTCAATAGTTGAGAAATTTCTTTTTTGGTGTTAGTTTCCAACATAAATTGACTGCATAACAATGCATACAACATTTCACTGCAGCCTTCAAATTCTATCATAGACCGTATGTGTAATGAAGGCCATGATGTGCATCATAGTGGTGGAGGTATTAATTTTCTATTAGAAATTAATTATGCAATTATAAATACAATTTAACATCTTTAATTGCAATTTGACATGTAACCTTTTTTTTAATAAGAAAAATAAATTAAAAAAGGAAAAATCTTCATCTCATCTTCCAATATTTTAGAAGAATTTTTGTAGTTTTTGCATACTAGTCTTCTAATTCTATCATGGAAAAGTAGGGTTCAATTGAGAATGGTGATGCGAAATTTCTCCAACTTGAGGTAAGAGGTGTTGGTAGGGGTTGCAAGAGAAGAGAGTGCTAATGAGAAGAATGATGCAAAATATTGCAAGCTAGTGAATGGTGGTAGATGCCAAAAGAAGGAAATGATGTCCAATGCAATAAGTTCCTAAATGTTATTTGTTTATTAAAGTTTATAGTAGTATGTCATGATGCTTGATAAAGGCATATATGTTCTTGTAGAGAAACTAGGTAGGTAACTTGACACACCAATAATAAAATTCACTTATCTAATAGCAAGTTGTCTTATCTCCATAGAATTTACAAGATCATCTTCCTCTATTATGGAAGTTATCTAAGGGAAGTGATATAACATATTCATCTTTTTATTTCTCAATGACCATGGAGGGGCCATCTGGGACCAATTGTTATAAAACCAATTTTTTTGATTGTGGATTAAAACTATTTTTCATACACATTGTTGGGCTATCATTTTACATGATGTTAAATGACAGGAATCCTTGCAAACTCCTCTCTTGAAAAATTGATTTTGTGAATCAACTCCAAGGTTTTAGGTGATCTTGTGACCTACTAGAATTTGCTTAGTTGAAGATAAATGTGAATGTTCATGAGGAGGCTTTTGCTAGTTTGTTTTGATTTCAAACAAAATGAAGAATCTACACACTATTTCAAAAATAACACTACAAAAGAACTATGTTTTTTATGAATGCAATCTAACTATGCAGCTGTATGAAATCCTATTCTAGCAAGGGGATTAATAAAAAAAATAACAATAACTTTAAAGAAAATAACATGAAATTCAAACAAAATAATGTGAAATTGAAATCCTAATAGATATAAGCTACAGAAAACAAAATGTATGTGAGTTAAGCTTTCAAAGTAATCGGTAGGTAACCAATGAAAATAGGAGCAACATTTCCTCAATTCCACTAAAGCAATCATCGGTGAGAAACTTTAATGATCATATGATATTTCACTCTTCATCAAATTGCAAGGCCATAGAAAGTGTGCTCATGCGAGACAAGGAGTTATGTAGACACAATTCAATGATTTCTTCTCAAGCTCGTTATGTCAGTAGAATTTGTCAAGCTATAGCAAATACTAGAACTAAAAGATTGCACAACTAGAAACAAAGAAATAAACCTTTTGCTCAATCACAATTCCATGAACAAAATTTACAAAAATATGACACATTCAGGCAAAAATTACTACACTCCAAATGTGAGCACCAAAAGCATAATTTTATTGCATAATAATGGTGGCTCTTGATTACATATTACAATAGGGTATTTATAAGAAATTGTCTCCTCAATTTGTGTTGAGAGTTAGAGATATCTTCATGCAATAAAATGCTTTTAATTTAATAAAAAAAACTAATTATATAAAAACTATTAATCTAACAAGTGCTTAGCAGGACTCCATCCATTTTATTTTCATTAATTGGATGCACAAGCCTTTACATGTCAAAAAAAAAGAAATTATGAGAGAAAAAAGAATGAGAAAGCTTTGAGTCAAAGTGGAAGTGTCTGGGAGTGCCAAAAATAGAAGTTGCTCCTTCACAAGGCATTTGTAGGAGTTAAACTACCATCACAATGTGTTTCCAGTGCATGGAAAGCTCTATTTTTGAAGGTGGTAGTTAATTGTCGATAGAAATTTTTCGAACATGTGCACCTATAGAGCTACGGACTTGTGGACCTACGTACCTATGGACCTACAAATTTCTGCACCTCAAAATTGTCCGAAATATCAAAATTTTACTAAGTGTCAAAATTGAAATTCTAGCATCTAGGTTCTTTCATTCTTTATCCAAAAGCTATGTTTGGATGTTTGCCCTTGAATTTCTCTACAATCTTAGTAATTTTGGCCACATACAATAAATCCAAAGCCTCGTATTTGTCCTTGAACTTTTTTCTATAATTTTCCACCTCAATTCAAGTGTCAAAAAAATCCCCAAGTTTGATATCCAATTCTATCAATGCTTCTTTAGTCTTAAAGGCTTGTCAGATGCCCTCATCGTCAGTAGCTTCCACAAAAATCTTTCTAAAATTCTCTATCACTATCTCTATAGGTAACAACTTTTCTCATTCCTCATCCTAAAAAATATCTAAGCAAGCATCGCTGTAGTGCCTCTCTGCTTCCAAAATTTGCTCTTGGGCTTGGTCCTTGAACCGATGAATTTCCTCATGTAATGTTTCCATTACTTTATTGGTATCGGCTATTTTCTCTATCCAATCATCAATCATATCTAACTCTTCTCCTATATATACATCAATCAAAATCCAGTAACTTTGCCCCTTTATGGCTTATAGAGTTTGTAAATCCTTACTCCAAGCCCTTACTTCATTCATAATGCTAAAGTCCTACTTCAAAATTGCTACAATTGTATTCACGTTCTCCTACATAGCATGCAGTAACTTCAAATTTCTAGTGATAATCAAAATACCTTTCTCCTCAAATTTTTCCCACCACTATTGATAGGCTTTCAAAAATGGATCCATATGTGCCACTCCTCCTTCTCTAAGAATGATATTCAAAGTGTCCTTAGGGTGCTCAGGATCAAGAGGACCAACCACTTCAACCAAAT
Organism: Cupressus sempervirens; assembly: GCA_028749045.1. Taxonomy (NCBI): domain Eukaryota; kingdom Viridiplantae; phylum Streptophyta; class Pinopsida; order Cupressales; family Cupressaceae; genus Cupressus; species Cupressus sempervirens. Next base: position 603,604,674 of record CM053789.1, read on the forward strand.
ATCCCTTTAGGATCTCGATCTACCTTCAAAGTGTTTGGAGTTCAAACTCATCCTACCCCATGCTCTTTAAAACTTCTTTAATTCCCATGGTCACCATTAATCGGGCTGTATCCCGTGTAGGTCTCTTTGAGTTGATAATATTTGGGACCAAGGCTTTCCACATCCATGTCTTCAGGAGGAATGACCACTTGTGCAAATAATTCCAAGTTCCATGTACTGGGACAAATGCCAAAAATATTGCCTCATGTGATAGGGATTCAAGTTTATTCAAAATCTTTGCAATCTTCCTCTGAAGCACATAATTTAGGTCTGGTACTCCTCATCATTTCCTTTTGGAGCCACCTTGGGATGTGCTCATCTAAAGACCTTCTTCTCAAGGATGAAGGGGTGTGTTCTACTGCCTCCTTCCCCTTATCGCTCCTCTTGGGAGTTGTTTTTCTCTACGAGGGCTCTTCTTCTACAACCTCTATTTGAGTAGACCCTATATCTTGCTCCTCAATGTATTGGGAAGGTGGTTGAGAATATTCCACCATATGTCCCTCCTTTGACACTTCATCAGTGGCCCTTTGTTTGGATTCCTCTTCCTGTGATGGTTCCTTTTGAATCTGTTCTTCTTGTAAACTTTGGGGCAAAGGAGTAACCGAATCCTTATCTACCACTGTGACTTGTGGTGGAGAAGGAGGAGTAAGATCAAAACCCTATGAATCTATTGGCATCTACAACAAGTCTGAGGTTCGCCTATAGGGATATCCCTAATCTTATCCCCAACTAGTTCTATATCGATAGGAATAAAATCAAAATTTGGCATTTTAAAAATGTCATCACCTTCTTCACTTTGCTCATCCACCCATTGTTGTACTTCATCTTCCAAAGAAGAGACTTCAAAGGGTCCTACTAGGGTGAATGGTAATACGCTCATGGTACTTCTTGTCCTTTCTTCATCGGTGGCTTTTGCTAGCTGGGTTCTTTTTAGTAGGGGTAGCTGCTCTTCTTCATCTGTCTCCTCTTCCCCTTCTAAAATGGTCTTAGGAACAAATGGAAAAGGCATCAATATCCTAGTCACCCTTTGCCTTTTCTTCATTCAGATTTTAATCCTCTTTTTTTTTGTGGAGGTAAAAGGGGATACTAGCTCTTCTTGTGAATGAGGAATGGAAATTTGTTGACTCTCTCCCTCTTCTAATTGGCTAGGCATAAAGGGAGGCAATTGAGGGTCATCCTAAACTTGAGAAGCACTAGTATCCTCAGACCCTTATACACTCTCCTCTATTGCTAGGGATGTACTTTTGCTTCACCTTGTTCTATTTAAATCCTCTAAGGGGAGGTCCTCTTCCTTTTGTTATTTCCTTTGCTCTCTGAAGAATGATAGTATCCAACTAGGTAGTCAAGTTGGTATACTATCTTTGGCCTGATGGGATACTGGGCCGCAAAGGTAAGAATTGTAACTTTTCTCCCTCTACCTTTCTTAGGGTAGGCTTGAGTGTAAAAGATAACAATGTCAGGTATTGGATCAAGTTGAAAAGGCTTCTTGATCCAATCCTTTATCATTCTGATGACATGCCTTGCCTGATGATTAATATCATCAACCTCCTCCCTATCAACGTCGAAATTCATGATGGGCCTCTCTCCTATATTTTTTGAGTTGAATAGGGGGTGCAACAGCTCTTATGAATCATGTTTCCTTATTTCCTTTAGGATGTCTAGCTTGAGAGCCTTCTCTATTAGATACAAAGCCATCCTATAATAGTCTCTTATGCAGACCTCATAGTCATTTATGGTGTTCATCCACCGATCTTCAATAGCATCTTCATGATGGAACTCCTTACCAGCCAAACTCTCCACTCTCCCAATACTATCAAAATAGAGCATAGGGGATTTTTACACTTCAAGGGGATAATTCTCCCATTCCCATTCAAAGGATGGAATATCTTGTTTCTTTTTGACCTAATATGGTCCAATGACTAGGGGCCATGTCCAACAAGGTCTCCTCTATCTCTTCACCCTCTCATATGTAGATTCAATCTGCCAGGAAATCTCCAATAACACTAGTTTGTCACTTGGATATATGGGGAGCTTCTTGGGGTTGATAGTGGCACTAGCTACCTGCAGATATGTAAATGTCTTGAATTGGATGAAGTAGCCCCTAAGAGCTATTATTTGTACTTTTGCCTCATCAAATAGTCTCTTTGCATAATCACCTTCAATGAATCAAATGACCAAAAAGATGAATGCGTCATTCATGATTCTATATTCCTTGATTTGTGCTGAGAGCTTCTTCTTTACTAGTTGAGGGTAGACAATGTAGGGCTAGGTATTGGGAACCTGCATACTACCTCTCTTGTACAAACCCAAGTAGTTTGTCACCTTTGTTGCAAGAAGATAAACCGTGTAGGAAGTCATATAGAACTTCTTCTCCTTCACTATCCCCAATTGCTCACACCAGTTTTCACTTAGTGTGGTGTCCTAATCTAGTGGCATCCTCGCTATCTTGATTGTCTCAGTGAAGTTGACCATGAAAGCACTAAGGTGGCCAGCTATTGGTAAACCCATGATTCTACTCAAAAGGATAATGAAATAGCTAATGTCATCTTTCATGTATCCCCTAGTCATGTCCACCTTTCCTATGACCTGACCCAAAGGAGTCTTCTCAATAAGGTAGTAAGATTGAATGATTTCCATTGCATCTAACTAGTGTTCCATGTACCATCTCTCTGCTACTTCATAGGAGAGTGTGATGAATTGATCTGCCCTTGGTAGGTGGAAGACCCTCTCAATGTTGGCAGGTTGGAGGTTAAGGACCACTTCTCTAGTTATACTATTAACCATTCTCTCTTCAGAAACAAAATGTTGTGCCAAAGCCATGATCAATTCAGCTAACTGCACTGATACTGGATGTGAAGCTACGCTGACCAACCTAAAACAAATCAATGAGGATACTAGTGAAAATCTTTCCATGGGTTTTTTGCAAATCCTGAGGAATTTTTCCAAATCTGTGTGCCCCAAGTTGGTGTCCTTTATTTTTGCATGATCATAATGAAATCTTGACTTTGACAAAACACCCTAGAACTTGAATACAATGGGCTTGGGTGCCATTTTCTCTCTAGAAATGGATGCCATAATATTTGCACATTATGAGGAAAAAATTTTATTAGTTCAAAATAATGAAAAATTGGAAATAAAAATGCAAGAGCATTAAATTTTATTCATGAAAAAAATAAACATATTACAAAAACAAAAATGAAATGCCCAATTTGGGCGCTTTTATTTACTTTTAAAATCTATTATGTATTTTTTTTCTATATATATATATATATATATTTAAATTAAATTTTTTTTTCTTGGTTTTAAGTTTTTTAGTCAAAAGTTTATGTGTGGCATAGCTTGGTTGCACACACACATGGTGGAGGGAAAAAGTGAGCTGCTCTAAGGAACGCCATGTAGAAAATGGAGGCACACAGAGTTGGGCTTATGTAGATGTGCATGGTGCATGATGAGCAGTGTGATGTACTCATATTTGTGTGTGACACAATTTTGGAGGCACAACATGATTTGTGCACATAGTGGGAAAAAAAGGGAGTCACTGCGACATGTGCACGACATGGTGCCAAGTCAAAATAGGGGCATGCAACACCAAACACAAAAAAATGGGTGCAGGGTTCCATAGCGCCAAATGCAAAAATGGGTGCATAGCGGCGACTGCATGCGATGTGCTATGCATATTTAACTTGAATGCACCTTGTGTGTAAGCACTATTTGCAAAGTTGAAAATGGAAAAAGAATGGTTTTGGAGGGGGAGGCGAGGGTTTTTATAACCCTGCCCCACCTACAGTGTGCGTGTTGTGCCCCTACGCTAGTGGGCAAGTATGCAATGCAGACCTTGTGGGTCATGCACATGTGCATATATGTTTTATTATTATTATTATTTTTTGAAATTTTATAATTTTTATATTTTTGAATTTTATAATTTTTAATGACTTTTTCAATTTTTTCATTTTTTTTTGATTTGATTTTTTCAAATTTTTCAATTTTTTGACTCTAACATTTTCTCAAATCCCTAATCACGAATTTGGGTACTCAAAAAAAGTAGGGGGCCCCCATTCCTAGTAGGGAATGGGGCATGCATTGTGGGACCACAAAATATAGCCCCAAAAAAAGGAAGAAATGACAATGGCATCTCTTCATCAGCAAATATCCTTGGAACATGTGTCAAACACCAACCAAACTTTAAACACTTCGAGTGTATCTTGGATGACCTTGCAATCAAAAATTCTAGAATTTAAAACCTTAAAGCTTAGTGTGTGATTTGTGTATTCATTCCATTCAACATCTGGAGATGCAATCTATCAAAGTTTTTTGGACAACTTGTAAACAATCTTTGACTCCTCCCAGCTCATCCATTTAGAACCTTCACGAAGGTTGTTTATCAATCACTGCTTGACCAAATGAGAGAATCAGTTCGAGGGCACTTAGTAGGATGTCACCTTCTTTTACACTTGTAGAAAATTTTAAATAGTCATTCTATATAGTTCACAATGTTGCTCTTCGATAAAGCAATATTTGGGATATAAGATAATTTATTTTGAAAACATGTCTTTTGCCATTTCAGATCTCTAGAATCCTTCAGTCTTAACACTATCCTTTTCTTTTATCTTCTTTCTTCTTTTCTTATATCTTCTATATCTCAACTATGCTTAGACCATGTAGCCAAGACATCAGTGTCATTTCTTAGATTTGATCTTTTTTGAACATCCCTTGCATTCCTCTTTTAGAACTTTTAGAAACTCTCACACTGAACAATGATCTTAGCAACCCTTCAAGAAGACCCCTCCTGTTTGAATCAATCAGAGTTTGAATCATCCCTAGCTGCCTTCGACCTTAATTTGACAACTCCTAAGATGATCAATTCTTAAGTTTGCCAAGTGTTGAGAGCTCATTAGTTTAGAACCCCAAACTTAGGACTAAAAGTCTCCCTATTTCTACAAGCAACATCCATTGTTCAATTGGTATAAAACACATAGTCTTCTAGATATTTTGACAAAGAAATACCTCTTCCTAAAATCAAAACCAAACAATGGTTAGTGAAATATCTCAAGATAAAATCTCAAGTGCACCTTACCCCCTAGGATTGACACAACTTTGAAAAGTAATACAGGATTGAAAGTAACAACACACAACATGAAAGCAAAACACACTTGCCAAAAATAAACACACTTGTAGAAATAAAAATCTAGGCTAAATTCAAAAAATAAAATCTAAGCTAAATGCAAAAATAAAATCTAACGAATTTTTTTGTTTCTTTTAGGCTTCAAAATAATGCTTCAGAAATTGCCCATTTATGAGCAAGGGAAGAAATTCCCCTTGTAAGGAACCGAGTCTGAAAGTTTTTTCTCCAAGGATTTTAGCAATCTAATAAGGACCCATCCACAAGTGTTGAAACTTGGTATGATTGCTCGACTTTTCTTTTTCCTTAGCCTATAATAGAACAAGGTCAAAAATCTTAAATGATTTTATCATGGCCCTCTTGTTGAACCATCTCTTCATGACAACTTGATGTTTAGCCATGTGCTCCAATGCAGCTATCCATTTTTCATCCATCTCTAAAAGATTCATCAATCTGATTTCTACTTTGTCAGCATCTTCACTGTACCGACTAATGAACTTTAGAACATGAATCTTGAGGTTAAGTGAGAAAACTTGTTCTTGTTTGTAAATTAGAAAGTATGGAGAAGTCCCCAAGGTGTTTTTGACTCTTACTCAATTTGTCCATAAGGCATATTTGAGTTGCATATGCTAATGTCTAGGGTTCTCTTTCAACAATCATCTTATTATTATGATCAAGTTCTTGTTCGTAGATTCTGCTACCCCATTTCCTTGCAGGTAATAATTTGAAGAGAACTTGATAATGACTTGATTTTCAAATGCCCATTGGGTCAAGAATGAGGATGCAAAAGTAGACCCCTTATCGCATACAAGGGAAAAAGGCATTCTAAATCTGGTAACAATGTGTTCTCTTGAGAAGTCTGTTACCACCCTAGCAGTGTAATTTTTGAATGTTTCTACTTCTATCCACCGTGTGTAGTAATCTATAGCTATGAGAATAAATGCATGTCTAGTTGACAATGGTGGATTGATTAGACCAATGAAGTCCAACCCCCACTTTGCAAAGGGGTGCACCTCATACACTAGTTGTAATGGCATTACCGGATTCCTTTTTCTATTAGCACTAGTTTGATAAATATGGCAAGAGCGTACATTCTCAAAAGTGTCTTTAAATATCAAGGGAAAAAAATAACCTGATCTTAGAATCATATGAATTATTGCTTCTGTTGAACCATGCCCTATACCATACTTGTTATGAAAATGTTCTAAGACCTCCTTTTTTTCTTCATGTCCTAAGCATTTTAGATAAATCCCTTCATATCCCCTCTTATATAACTTGTTGTCATGTATCATATAGGATTCACACTTCATTTTGAGTCCACTACATTGTGAACTATTTCTCCAACTTGGACATTGGTCCTGTAGAAGATAATAAATAATGTTTGTCACCACACCTTCGCCAATATCAACTTGAGATATAGTCCTCTTATCTAGATCATCCTTATCTGTCTCACTTTCAAACTTGAACTCTTTTTCATTTCTATCCTGGTTATTAGCTATCATTCTTGACAACCCTTGACCTCAAACTAATCTCATGGGTTGAATTTTGAGATCAAATTCTTGAAGTATGGCCATCCATTTACCTCTCCTTTCACTAAGTTCATTCTACATCAAAAGTGTCTTTACTACTAGGTCAGGTACAATTGCATACACCTTACTTCTTAGTATGTAATGAAAACAATTCTTACAACCTTGATTAATGCAAAGGATTGTTTATCAAGGTTTGAGTACTTTAACTTGACATTCTCTAGAGAACAACTCATGAAAGTGATTGGTCTTTCATCTTCCTTTTCCTTTTTCTACATCAGGATTCTAGCACAAGAGTATTCTAAATCAAAGGAATATATCTTAAAAGGAAACTCGTAATTAGGACATACTAAGACCAAAGCCATAAAAATGGCCACTTTGATATCTTAGAATGATTTCTTAATCTCTGGAACCCATTCTGTCTTTGCCCCCTTTTTGAGTAAATCATTAAGGGGAGCAAATCCACTTATGATTTTTTGCACAAAATTTATCTTCCCAAAGAAAGACTTTAGTTCTTTTCAACTATGGGGAGATGACAACTTTAGAATAGCTTCTATTCTATGCTTCAAACATGATATGACCCAGGAGCTTTCCTTTAGTAACCCCAAATGAACATTTCTTGGGATTGAGGGATATGCCATACCTGTGGCATCTATTGAATACCTGCCTTAAGTCAGCAATGTGAGTGCTTCAATCTTTTGAAAAGATAGTTAAATCATCAATGTAGATGACTATACACTTATTTACCAATCCCTTAAAATCATCATCCATGGCTTGCTGAAATGTAGCCCATGCGTTAATTAGTCTGAAAGGCATTCTCCTATAGGCAAAAGTTCCCCATTTAGTTGTGAAAGTTGTCTTTAATCAATCTCCTTCATCAACCATCACTTGATTATATCCTGAATATCTATCCATGAAAGATATCATTTTGAACCATTTAAAATTTGTAGAACCTCATCAAGTGAGGGTAGAGGATAATTGTCCTTTTGAGATGCTAGGTTTAAGTTACAAAAATCAACACAAAGGAAAATCTCTCCAATCTTCTTCTACATGGGAACCAAATTAGCCACCCCTGTAGAATGGAAAATGGGAAATATGATCTTGGCATCTAGTGATTTCTTAACTTCTTTCATTATCAATGGTTCAATGATAGGATTAATAGGCCTCTGTCTTTTCCAAAAAGGCTTGGCATTTGGCTTCAACAAGATGTCATGAGTTATAATCTCGGGGTTGTATGTCTTTAATTATTCATAGCTCCAAGTGATACCATCTTTATACTTAGTAAGTAATTTGAGCATTTCTTCCCTTTCTTGTGTATTGCATGATTTCCCTATTCGGACCATCCTCAACTCTTCTTCAGTTTCTAAGTTGTATTCATCACACTTCTTGATCCCCTTTTCTTGGATTATACTTTTGTTAAGTACTGACTCATCATGATCAAAAATACATTCTAACTCAACCATCCCCTTGGGAATAGTGTTAGTCTTAAAATTTAGGATCCCATTTTCATCTTTAAGTTCATCATCCTCAAGTTTTCCATCTAGATTGTCATCAATCTCTTTCCCTTTAAAGTGACCACTACACATAATAAATTCAAGTATGTGTTGATCATCTTGAAAGACTTGAAAGTTTGTAATATTGTATAGAATAGATGGGACTACAACCAAATCTACTAAAAATCTTTTCAACTTCATTCTTTCAACTGGTTGTAATGCACTCACTGAAATAGCAAGGGCATCTTCCACCATGTTCTTTCTCCTTGGAATAGACCTTATGTTTAGAGCTTCAAACTCATCTAGTAAATCCCATACTCTCTTCTTGTGAGAAAGTAACCTTTTGTCATTGCAAGATTATAATGATTTAACTTGATGAATAACCAACTAAGAATCTCCTTCTATTATGAAAGCCTTGACCCCTTTCTTGAGTGCAAACCTTGGATCAATGCTTTGTATTTTACAGCATGATTAGTGCGTCTGAACTATAATCGATATGCTGCATAAAAAGACTTACCTTTCGAGTTAACCAATTCTATACCTATGTCTACCCCTAATTTTCATTTGGAACCATCAAAGCAAAGTGTCCAAATTTGATCTTCCTTGGGCTTTCTAACCTTGTGTTTGTTGGTTCTTAGCTTCTCTTTGATCTAAGAGTTAAAAGATTATTTATTGGGAACCCATTGCAACTTCTCGTGGGGTGGACTTGATGACTCCCTAGTGTAACATGTTGATAGAGGAAATGTATGCTTTTCTTGTTTGTCTTGAATTTCCTCTATCGATTCCTTAATTTTATCTATTTTGGGTTTAGGATGAACAACGATTGAAGTCCACCCTTGGCCTTTCACATGCCATCTTCCTCTCTGAACCTTGATCATTCCTGGGGGAGGAGAAGACAGATCTCCACCATTTGAAGAGGTATCATTTTATGATAAATTTAGATCTTCAATTTCTTCTTCAATCTTCTCTATTGATTTAGTTGAGTTTATATGACTTTGATCTCCTATGGGTCCCTTTTCTGGAATTTGGTTATCCTTGCCTTGCATCATATGCGTTAACACCTTTGCGACTACTTCTTGGCATGATGATCATTCAAATTTAGAATGACTAACTTTGTGTAATCAAAAAAACCTTAGGAGGAGTAAGATACTAGGATCAGCTTTTTCTCCCAGGCATTGCAAATTAGTCACCATATTATCTATGAATTGTGTCACAATCTCATGTTTTGAGATGGGTATCTTGAGTTCCTTATCCTAATCTTGGGATGCTTTGATTGGAATAGTGTTGAATGCCATCACCTTGTATGAACCTAATTCTAATTGGAAGAATGCTATCTCATTTGAGGCATTGTAGTTTGTAATCATCATTTTTAATTTGGGTTCTACATCTATCTTGATTTGATTGTTCAATCCTTTCCATGGTAAGCATAGCTAAGTAAAATCTGTAGAGAACCATCCTCTTAGGAATTTTTTCCATTCTCTACTTAGAAGAGACCCATATGTCTTTAGAATGTCAACCAGATGTATATCAATAACATCTTGAATCTAGGGATTGACTATTAACTATATTCAAATGTCTTGCAATACATCAATGACTTCACCTCTGTCTTGTCTAACTATATCACTATCCGAATGGAAGGTTGAGGACTTACCCCTAACCTTTTTGCTATTGATAGTGGAATGAAATTACATGAGGCTCTTGAATCAATCAAGAAATTATGGAAATTCTTTCCATATATCCTAATGCTAAGTAGAAATGGGGGTACTTCAACCTTGTCTTTAAACATAGTGAACATCGCTTCTACTGTATTGACTTGTTGAGATATCATCCTTTTGAGGGACTATATTCATGTTATGGGGTACCTTAGTATGATCCAAAGTCTTCATGAGCACTTCTTACTATTGCGGAAAATTTTGCAACATGTCAAACATGGACATATTTTCTTTGGTTCGTTTCAAGTATTCAACTACATTATACTTTTCAGTAAACCAATCAAGGTTTTTCAATATTGTTGGTACATTCACTTGATTTTGATTTTTTTTCCCTTCATATGATGGCCTAATTGGTGTCAGATTGTTACTTGCTCTCAAATTTTGAGGAGTTGGTTGTAAAGTTGGAGGAATTCCATTCGTCAAAGGTTCCTTTCTACTTCTTAGATTACATGTATTTCAATTGTCATTACTTAAAGCAAACACCTCATCATGTTGAAGATAAGGTTCTTGATTGAATGGAAAAGAGAACTCTTTGCTAGCTAGTTGTTCTACTTGCATATTGTTAGATTGTGGTGATTGATCAGGAAAGTACTGTACATACTCCATAATTTTGTGGAATTTTTTTTTTTTTTGTACTATTTATAGGTTTTCCATTTTTAGATTCACCACTAAAGTTATGGCTAATTTATGGCCGATATGTTATAACCCTAAAGCGGTTTAATACTTGTATAAATGGGTTTAGGGTTTGGTATTTTCATTATGTTGTGATGTGAAATTGCTTCTTGCGGTGGTATTGAGCTGTAAGGGATTATAGACTGTAATCAGGTTGTAATCATTGGATCGTAATAAGATTGGACTTGTTGTTTGGTGGACGTAGCCTAGGGATTGGGTGAACCACGTTAAATCTTGTTGCCTTGTGTTCATTTCTGTGTGATCTATTATTTTTTTTGTTATTGGTTATATTTGCATGTAGTTTTTATTTCTGTCTATGGTTTATCCTAACACACATTCTATGTAGAATCATAGGATTCTAGTAGCATAGCATTAAATTGTATAAGAGGAGCATTGTCAATCGCTTGTGAGCTTTAACTTATGTCTTGATTCCAATTATAATATGAATCATCATTTTTGGGTGCATTCTAACTATCATCATACTAATTAACATCTGCATATTGAACATTCTTATTGTTGTTGTCGATAGGAATGCTTCCATTATTCGATCGAGTGTTCTATTGTCAGTTCTGCATTTGGAAGCCATTATTATGATTTGGAGGATTGAAGTTTTTTCCCCCATTGTTGTTTCCAACATTATTGTTGCTATTTCCACTGAAGTTCCTATTATAATTTTGGCCATAATTGTTGTTTTAAGGACCAACATTGTTTCTTTGGAATTTTTTGTTCTATCCTTGTGACAACCTTAGATGAGTCAATTCATTATTCATTTGGGACAGTCTTTTTCATATAACCAAATTTGGAAACAAATCCATTGTCTTCTTTAGTAGACACTACTACCTTTAGCTCAAAGAAGGAAGCTTTCAGAGGTTCAAACCATGGGTATGTTAGAGCAAGATTTTGTAGAGCGGGTATTTGTTGTAATGGAACTCGATTCATAAGTATGAATTGACTAGGCATCATAGGTACTCTGGTGGGGTATGTTGGCATCATTGTGGTAGCTAGAGCTTGAAGCATTAATAATCCTCCATTCAAATTAGCTTTCTTAGTGAAGGTAATTGCCTCTGTGAAGACATTATCCAATGTGTCAATATTTGTTGCCGGAAGTCTTCTCAAAAAAATTATAGTAAGATGGTCCATAGCATTCAGATAAATCTGAATAGTGGCTTCAACTAGTAGTGTATAACATCTCTAGCTTGCGATATGCCATATAAAAGTGATGGTTGAAGCGAGAAACTATCTCAGCTAGGTCCCTTTTGATTTATATGAATTGTTGGTGTATCACAGTCAGGTTGATGAATATTTTGAATTGTTCTAGGAGCAATTTTTTGAAAGTATCCCAATCTTCAATGCATCCATGTGGCAATTTAACATACCAATTAAAGGCAATTTTTCCCAAAGAGTAGGGGAATAAATAAAGAACCACATCCTTGTTAGCAACCTGCTTGCGGTTGCAAATTTCTTTGAATACTTTGATGTGATCTTTGGTAGTTCATGTCTCACCATAGATAAACCTTGGGCAAAATTTCTCAGGATTCTTAGGGAGGTCATGGAGTACACCTCTCAAGTTTATTGGTGAGTCCACAATATTTTCAAAAAAGGCCATCAAAGGGTTTGACAAACCTAATGGTGGTTGTTGAGGAGTAGCTATTGGAATATGTGGTGGTCCACTAGGGGGTTGGAGTGGAGGTGGAGTTGAAGAAGCTGATGAAAGTTTGAATGAACCTAGTTGAATCTGGGGTATTTCCTTATTGCTACATGGTTTACACAAGTGGGTAAGCTAAAGAAACTTATGTGCACTTGGTGTAGACCTCAACACTCATTGAAATAAGGATTCTAGATTAGAACCCTCTAGTTTGCATCAATTTTGGAAAAAGTCAACCTCTGTAGAAGTACGCTTTCTCTCCTAACTAAATTTTGCATACCATAGAGTTTTGCGCACCTAGGCACCTATGTAGTTGTGGATCTACACACCTACAGACTTGTGAAGTTGCCCACCTACACACCTAAATTTCTCAAAAACATAGAAATTTTTTTGAACTTGTGTGAAGCATAGAATTTTGCAAAAAGTTTAAAATTTTAAAATTTTGGAAATTTTCCACTTTTCCAAGATCTAAAAGTGTGGCCCTCCTTCTAGCACACTTTTCTAGGGCTATCATTTTACACAATGCTAAATGGAAAGAATTCTTGTGAATTCCTCTCTTGAAAAGCTAATTTTGTGAATTAGCTCCAAGGTTCCAACTGATCTTGTGACCTACTAAAATCCACTTAGTTGAAGATAAATGTGAATGTTCATGAGGAGGCCTTTGCTAGTTCATTTTGATTTTAGATGAAATGAAGAATCTACACACTATTTCAAAAATAACACTACAAAAGAACTATGCTTTTGTATATTTATGTTTTTTATGAATGCAAACTAACTGTGCAACTAGTATGAAATCCTCTTCTAACAAGGGGATTAATAAAAAAAATAACAAGAAATTTATAGCAACATGAAATTCAAAGAAAATAACTTGAAATTGAAATCCTAATGGACATAACCTATAGAAAACAACACATCTACAAGTTAAGCTTTCAAAGAAATTGATAGGTAACCAATGAAAAGAGGAGTAGTGCTTCCTCAATTCCACTGATGTAGTCACGATGAGAAACTTTAATGACGTATGATATTTCACTCTTCATCAAATCGCAAGGCCACAAAAAGTGCGATCATGCAAGACAAGGAGTTATGCAGACACAATTCGATGATTTCTTCTCAAGCTTGTTACATTAGCAAAATTCATCAAACTATAGCAAACACCAGAACTAAAAGATCACACAACCAGAAAAAAAACAATAAACTTTTGGCTCAATCACAATTCCATCAAAAAAATTCACAAAAATATGATACATTTAGGCAAGAATTACTACACTCCAAATGTGAGCACCAAAGGCATAATTTTATTGCATAATAATGGCAGCCCTGATTACATATTACAATAGCGTATTTATAAGAAATCATCTCCTCAATTTGTGTTGAGAGTGAGAGATATCTTCATGCAATAAAATACTTTTAATTTAATTAAAAAACTAATTATATACAAAATATTAATCTAACAGGTGCTTAGTAGGACTCCATCAATTTTATATTCATTAATTGGATGCATGAGCCTTTATGCATAAAGAAAAAAAGAAATTATGAGAGAAAAAAGAATGAGAAAGATCCAAGTCAAAGTGGAAGTGTTTGGGAGTGCCAAAAATATAAGTTGATCCTTCATAGGGCATTTGTAGGAGTTAAACTACCGTTAGAATGCATTTTTGATGCATGGAAAGCTCTATTTTTGAAACTGGCAGTTAACTTTTGGTAGAACTTTTCAAACATGCACACCTACAAAACTATGGAGTTGTAGAGCTATAGACTTATGGACCTACAGAGCTACTTCCCTCAAAATGGTCCAAAATCTCAAAATTTTACTGAGTGTCAAAATTGAAATTCTGACATCTGGGTTTCATTCTTCTTCATCCCAAATCTATGTTTGGATATTTGCCCTTAAATTTTTCTATAATCTCAGTAATTTTGGCTGCATCTAGTAAATCCAAAGCCTCATATTTTTCCTTGACCTTTTGTCTATAATTTTCTACCTCAATTTGGGTGTCAACAAAATCTCTAAGTTTGGTATCCAATTGTAACAATTCTTCTTTAGTCTTGAAGGCTTGTCAGATTTCCTTATCATTAGTAGCTTCCACAAAAATCTTTCTAAAATTCTCTACCACTGTCTCTACAGGTAACAACTTTTCTCATTCCTCATCTTCAAAAATATCCAAACAAGCATCGCTATAGTGTTTGTCTACTTCCAAAATTCGCTCTTGGGCTTGGTCCTTGAGCTGATGAATTTTCTCATGTAATGTTTCCATTACTTTATTTCTATCATCAATCATATCTAAATCTTCTCTTGTATATACATCAGCCAAAATCTAGTACCTTTGCCCCTTTATGGCTTGCAGAGTTTGTAAATCCTTACTCCAAACCCTTACTTCATCCATAATGCTGAAGTCCTACTTCAAAATCACTACAATTTTATTCATGTTCTCTTGCATAGCATGTAGTAACTTCAAATTTCCCATGATAATCAAAATACCTTTCTCCTCAAAAATTTCCTACCATTGATGACAGGCTTTCAAAAATGGATCCATATGCACTGCTCCCCCTTCTCTAAGAATAGTATTCAAGGTGTCCTCGGGGTGCTCAAGATCAAGAGGACCAACCACTTCGGCCAAATATTCCTTTAGGATCTCAATCTGCCTTCAAAGTGTTTGGAGTTTGACCTTATCCTGCCCCACACTCTTTAAAACTTCTTTAATTCCCATGGTCACAATTAATCAGACTATATCTTGTGTAGGTCTCCCAAGCATGGTTTCTTTGAGTTGAAAATCTTTGGGACCAAGGCTTTCAACATCTGTGTCTTTAGGAGGAATGACCACTTGTGCAAACAACTCCTGGTTCCATGTACTAGTGACAAATGCCAATGATATTTCTTAATGTGATGGAGACTCAGGTTTATTCAAAATCTCCACAATCTCAAAAATGTCTTCTTCTGATGCATGAAATTTAGGTCTGGTACTCCTGATTATTTCCTTTTGGAGCCACCTTGGGATGCACTCATCTGAAGACCTTCTTCTTGAGGATGAAGGGGTGTGTTCTACTACCTCCTCCCCTTATCACTCCTCCTAGGAGTTATTTCCCTCTATGAGGGCTCTTCTTCTACAACCTCTATTTCAACAGACCCTATATCTAGCTCCTAAGTGTCTTGGAAAGGTGGTTGAGAATATTCCACCAATTTTCACTCATTTGACACTTCATCGATGGCCATTTGTTTTGGTTCCTCTTCTTGTGATGGTTCCTTTTAAATCTATTCCCCTTCTAAACTTTGGGGTAGAGGAGTAACTGCACCCTTATCTACCACTGTGACTTGTGGTGGAGATGGAGGAGTAAGATCAAAATCCTATGAATTTGGTAGCATCTGCATCTTGTCTTCTTGTTGAGGTTCACCTGTAGGGGTATCCTTGATCTTATCCCCAACTAGTTCTGTACTGACAGGCATAAAATTAAAATCTAACATTTTAAGAATGTCATCACCTTCTTCACTTTTCTCATCCACCCATTGTTGTACTTCATCTTCCAAAGAAGAGACTTCCAAGGGTCCTACTAGGGTGGATGGTAATATGCTTGTAGAACTTCTTCTCCTTTCTTGCTTGGTGGCTTTGGCTAGTTGGGTTCTTTTCTACAAGGGTAGCTGCTCTTCTTCATTTTTCTCCTCTTCTTCCTCCTCTTCCCCTTCTGGAATGGTCTCAGGTACACATGAAAAAGGTACCATCATCCTAGTTAGCCTTTTCCTTTTCTTCATTCAAATTTGAATCCTCTTTTGTTTTGTGGAGGTAGAAGGAGATACTGGCTCTTCTTGCAAAGGAGGAATAGAAACTTGTTGAATCTCTCCCTATTTTGATTAGCTAGGCACAGAGGGAGGCAATTAAGGGTCATCCTAGACTTCAGAAGCACCAATATCCTTAGACCCTTGTACACTCTCTTCCTGTTGTTGGGGAGGTACTTGCGGTTCACCTTATTTTGTTTGAATCCTCTCAAGGGAGGTCCTCTTCCTTTTGTTCTTTCCTTTCCTCTCTGGAGGATGATAGTATCCAACTGGATGGTCAAGTTGGTATACTATCTTTGGCCTAATGGGAGACTATTCTACAAAGGTAGGAATTCTAACTTTTCTCCCTCTGCCTTTCTTAGGGTGGGCTTGAGCATGAAAGATAACAGTGTCAGGTATTGGATCAAGTTGAAAAGGCTTCTTGATCCAATCCTTCATCATTCTAATGACATGCCTTGCTCAGTGATTAATATCATCACCCTCCTCCTTGTCAACCTTGGCATTCATGATGGGCCTCTCTCCTATTTTGTTCAAGTTGAACAGGGGGTGCAACAACTCCCATGAATCTTGTTACCTTATTTCCTCTAGGATATCTAGTTTGTGAGCCTTCTCTACTAGATACAAAGTCATCCTACAATAGTCTCATATGCAGACCTCATAGTCATTTGTGGCATTCATCCAATGATCTTCAATAGAATCTTCATGATGGAAATCCTTGCCAACCAAACTCTCCACTCTCCCAATATTATCAAAATAGAGCCTAGGGGAGTTGTACTCTTCGAGGGGATAATTCTCCCATTCCCATTCAAAGGATGGAATATCTTGTTTTTTTTTGACTTGATATGGTCCAATGACTAAGGGTCATGTCCAATAGGGTCTCCTCTATCTCTTCACCCTCTCATATGCAGATTCAATATGTCGAGAAATCTTGAATAACACTAGTTTGTCACTTGGATATCTAGGGAGCTTCTTGGGGTTAATAGTGGCACCAGCTACCCATAGATATGTAAATATCTTGAATTAGATGAAGTCTTTTGCCTCATCAGATAGTCTCTTTGCATAATCACCTTTAATGAATTGAATGACCACAAAGATGAATATGTAATTCATTATTCTATATTCCTTACTTTGTGCCAAGAGCTTCTTCTTCACTAGTTGAGGGTAAACAATGTAGGGCCAAGTATTAGGATCATGCATACTTCCTCTCTTGCACAAACCCAGGTAGTTTTTTGCCCTTGTTATAATAAGATAGACCATGTAGGAAGTCATATAGAACTTCTTCTCCTTAACTGCCTCCAATTTCTCACACAATTTTTCACTTAGTGTGGTGGCCCAATCTAGTGGCATACTCACCATTTTGATTGTCTCAATGAAGTTGACCATGAAAGTGCTAAGGTGGCCAACTGCTAGTAAAACCATGACTCTACTCAAAAGGATAATGGAATAGCCAATTTAACCTTTCATGTATCCCCTAGTCATGTCCACCTTTCTTTGACTTGGCCCAAAGGAGTCTTCTCAATGAGGTAAGAGGATTGAATGATTTCAATCACCTCTAACTAGTGTTCTCTATACCATCTCTCTGCTACTTCATAGGAGAGTCTAATGAATTGATCCACCCTTGGGAGGTGGAAGACCCTCTTAATGTTTTTAGGTCAGAGGTCAAGGACCACTTCTCTAGTTACATTCTTAACCACTCTCTCTTCAAAAACAATATGTTGTGCTAGAGCCATGATCAATTCTATTAACTACACTGATACTAGATGTGAAGCTATGCTCACCAACCTAGAATTAATAAATGAGGATACTAGTGCATATCTTTTCATGGGTTTGATGAAAATCTCAAAGAATTCTCCTAAATCTGTGTGCCCCAAGTCAGTGTCCCTAATTTTTGCATGATTGTCATGAAATCTTGACTTTGACGACACACCTTGGAACTTGAATACAATGAGCTTGGGTGCCATTTTCTCTCCAGAAGTGGATGCCATAATATTTGCACGTTATGAGGAAAAAAGTTTATTAGTTCAAAATAATGAAAACTTGGAAATAAAAATGCAAGAGCATTAAATTTTATTAATGAAAAAAATAAACATTAAAAAAAATAAAATGAAATGCTCAATTTGGGTGCTTTTATTTATTTTTTAAATCTATTATGTATTTATTGATTATTTATTTTCTATATATATATATATATATATATATAATGTAATTTTTTATTTTTTTAGTTTTTTGGTTTTAAATTTTTAGTCAAAAATTTATGTGTGGCATAGCTTGCTAGTACATGCATGGCAAAGGGTAAAAGCGAGCGGTGCTAAGGCACACTGCGTAATGGATGGAGGCACATAGAGTGGGGCTTATGCAGATGTGCACAATGCATGATGAGCAGTGTGATGCATGCATATTTGAGCGTGGCGCAATTTTGGAGGCACAACATGATATATGTGTGTGGTGGGTGAAAAAGGAAGGGATTCGCTGCAACATGTGTGTGGCACAACACCAAGCTATAATGGGCATAGGTCACATAGCACCAAGCTGAAATGGGGGTGAACAGTGCCAAACACAAAAAAATGGGTGTGGGGTCACGTAATGCCAAACACAAAAATGGGTGCACAGCAGCAACCATGCACGATGTGTTGTGCGTATTTAACTTGAATACACCTTGTGTGTAATCATTGTTTGTAAAGTTGAAAATGAAAAAATAATGGTTTTGGAGGGAGGGCGAGGGTTTTTATAACCTTGCCCCACCTGTGGGGTGTGCGGCACGCCCCTGCGCAAGTGCACTGGTGCGTAGCATGGACCTTGTAGGTTGCACGCATGGATATGTTTTATTATTATTATTATTTTGAAATTTTATAATTTTTATATTTTATAATTTTATAATTTTTAATGACATTTTTTATTTTTTCATGTTTTTATTCTTTTATTTTTAAAAAATTTTAAATTTTTTTTTTTGACTCTAACATTTTCTCAAATCTCGAATCACAAATTTGAGAACTCAAAAAAAGTAGGGGGCCCCCATTCCTAGTAGGAAATGGGGTGTGCATTGTGGGACCACAACACACATCTTGAAGAAAATTAACATACTTGAAGCCAATTAGCTATTTCTCCTAACAACATACCTCAATCAATAGAGAAAGCCATTCACTCAAAATTTGTGCATGTTGTCATACTTTTTGTTAACTAGGTAGAATCCATTTGGTGCTTGAGAGAACTAAATATAATTTCCAAAAGTTGAGCACCCATAATATCAATATTTTATGGAGTTGAGCCTTCACAACTTTGAATGAGAGATGAAAATAGGGTGTTTGATCAAGCCTTCCAAATGCATCAACAAATTAGAAATTTTTAGCCACAAACACTAGAGGAATGGAGGATGACTCTCTACCATGTTTCATAAACAAAAGGACTTATTTTTATAGGGTAACACTTTTCTTCTTATTTTTTTCTATTTTTGTTTTTTATTCAATGATTTATTACTATTCTCATGTCTTACTATAGTTAATGTTTCTTGAAGTATAGATATGAAAGTGTACATTTATATTTTTCATTTACCTATATAATTTTAAAAAAAAAAATTCCATTCATTTTTGTCAAAATTATTTAGTACAACAAATATCTTTATATTTAATTTATGAATTGAATACTATAATTTGCATGAAGTGATTAGGGAGAGCTATTGGAAAAAATTGCAAGAAATGTAGCAAAACATATTGATAAGTTGCAATTTCAACCAAAAGCAACAACTGAAGACTTGAAAGGACAAAGTTCTCCAAATAGGATGTTAAAGATGACTAGAACAATTGTGGAAGTACCAGATTCATAGAGTTATTGAAGATCTTAAACTATTCATAAGGGTCATATTTATCTAATACTATTATACCACTAATTCTATATTTAATAATTTAATTTCAAAAATGCAACTTGCAATATGTTTTGTTGCATTCTCTATACAAGATAAATTGGTATAAAAGTTCAATTAGATTATAGTGAGAATATAGCTAGAACTTATCTAATATTTTTCTTTAATTTACTAGTAATAAATCACTCTATTTTTTCATAGTATTGTTGCTATCATAAACATGCAGATAGTTCTAGCCAAAATCTAGAGTAGACAATAGAATTGACTTCTCTCTGTATAACTATGTGAGCTCTCAGCTTGAGATATTTCATTTTAACATCTCAAAATTTCTCATCTCACCTCATTCCTCCAATCCCTGGGCACTACATGTCAACTCTCCCTTTATTGAATCTACCACCTCATTACTGTGTCAACCACTCCTACCACATGTCATCATTTCATGCATTTAGGGCCTCAACCTTCACCTTAGCCTTAACTATTGTGAAGCTATGATAATTGTCCAACTTGCCTTTTTGCTACATCATGACATTGAAATAGATTTTCTATCAATACTTTACAAAGTAGAAAAACCTTGAATTTGATTATGTTGCCACTTCACAACTATTTATGACTTAGCATTTTTAAGCCATGAGATGTTGTGACAACTATTTCAATGCTAACTATCACCCTTTCGCAACCTCACAACTTAATTTTCACCATGTGGAACACAAGCTATGATGTTGTGAATTAAGGCTTATCACTACCTTATAATCTTAAAATTCTCCTTCATGACACTATTGCTCATAACTATACAACAATTCTTCTTCCATGACCTATGATAGGCACCATCACTTTAGAGTATAAAGATCATTGCTTTATTGTAATAAAAAAATACTACTCCTTCAATCACATAACTCCTTCGATCACTGAACTCCTTATCACTATTTCAATAGAGATCTAACATCTCCAAGGCCCTTCATTTCCAAAACCTATAGCAATGCAAGATTTCTCATCGCCATTCACTACAACAGAATGTCATTTCACCATAACATACATCAAAAACTTCATATCTAGCTTCCTTTACCCATTTCCATAACTATTATCGACAACCTCATTGATCATTGCCACAGCCAAATCCATGACATCTCGGTTACCACTAATCTTCGTAAGTTACAACAATATACATTCCTTTATCACTCGCTACCATATAAAAAATGAGCCTTCTTTTCCTAGAAATGAACCCAATAACTATATTCTATAGAGATATAGCTTCCTTTATCACTCATCACAATATTGATAATGAGCCTTTCCCACCCATTGATGAACCCAATCATTATATTTTATATCATACCTGACTTCAAGTTGACCTTACTACACTTGCTATAGGATGCCTTGACATCAAATGCCTCATTGCTATAGCTATAGTGATATGTGAAAAAATCATATACAATCTCCCTCTTGAATATAAAACCTATTGTAAAGGGTAAAATTTATCATGGATTAAGGGAATTTCTTAATGGTATGTCATGTCAAAGTATGTCTTAAATAATTTGATGCTAAATGGAGGTTCACCTACAATAATTAGATGCTCCTTTTCTATTTTGTGCAACATCAAAAGCTATTGCATATACAAAATATCTGACCTCTCATACTCATTTTTCCGTTCTATGAATGACAACCTTTTAGTTAGATCGTTAGTGAGTGTAAAAGCTTCATTTAGAGATTCAATATATATCTCCATGAATTTTTCCCTATCCTTGTCATGTATGCATCTGTCTTCAACATTATATTTTCTTATAATGACCTTGAGTAACTGCACATTCACAAACACATTTACCACTTTAGATTTTCCTAAATTCATCTCCCAAGGATTACATATAGGTGCTTTGTGATTTCTCCTCACATAATGATATAAAAGGATCTCATAACCCCTATTCCTAGTCCATACATCTCCAATGTCACTATACTTGTCTTCAATTTTTTATGGGGATGCAAATTTGCTTCTTCTTGACTTAGGACCTACAAAAGTCATTTATTCAATGAGGTCTTGATTCAATTTCCTTGGTGGCACTTCATCATCTTCTTTCTACTTCTTATTGGTTTTACCCTTTTTGACTTTCTCAACTTTCCTCTTCTGTATTTAAACCAGAACTCTCCATGACACCTAGAAATTTCTCTTAGTACACCTTATAAAAACTAAATATAAACAACAATCCCATAATTTTCCTTTAAAAATTTGTGAGCTCAAACTAGTAGTGATTGTCTTTTATTACCAAAAAGACTGTATTCATGCATTTACTTTCCACATGAATTGAAACATAAAGCCATTTTTTATTTATTGTTGTGGCAAATGGATTGGCTATCAAAAGTCATTTCGTGCACTTATTTCTATGCTTTATGAAACATATTCAAACATTTGATCACTACAACTTACAACAACATAAATATATGAAATTCTAATTGCTATAGCCCATTCTCACAAATAGTGAATTGCTTTTAACTTCATGTCTATTGCTATAACAATGGTGATATCACCATTTCTTATCTCTATACTACAAACCCTTTATCTATGATCCCTAATACACCTTATCACTATTGGGCATGGTGATATCAAAACTTTAGCCTTCAATATTGACACTTGAAATATCACTATAACATATAGCAATATCTTGTAGTTCATTGTTGATCACTATATGTCCATAACAAAAAATGTGATTAGCAATCACATTCAACCTATTGCTACAACTCACAGTGATGCCCTTTTAATAATACAACCATCCATCACTATAAGTTACAACGATCTCTAAGTTTTATTATTATAACCTTTTTATGCTCTTACTTCTTAGTGATAGATCATGATCACTATAGCATACAATGATAAATAAAGACTTATTACTCATCGCTATACTAAAATTCCATATCCTCTACTTCCCAATGAGATATATTGCTATAAGTTATAGCGATAATTCAATTCCATCAGTCATTGTTTTATTGATAGTGAGTCTTCTCTCCATATTGATGAATCCAATTGCTATATGTTATAGTGATATCATACTCTACTTTGGTTATTTATCTTCCAGTAATTTCTTTTTTTAAAACAAAACATGTTGGTCAAAATTTCCACCAATGTTTCCCAATATTGGTGGAACTTTCAACCAATCTTGGTTGAACTTTCCACCAAAGAATTTTCTAAATTTTGACCAATACATTGACCATGATGTCATTATGGGTTTTTCATCTTGGTCGATCAAGGGCTAGCATTGGTCAAACTGTTGACCAAACTTTGATGGAAATTTTGACCAAAGCATTGAGTAGGATGCCATCATGGGTTTCACATCCTAGTCAATGCTTTGGTTGAAATTTTAACCAAATTTGGTCAAATTTTTGACCAATGGTCTCATTAATAAGGGAGGCCATTTTAGACCAACTATATTGTTGCAATTCTGACACCTACAAGACTTGGTCAAATTTTTGAAGATAAAAATAGCAACAAAGCATTTGGTTGAAAATTCAACCAACATGAGTAAAAAATTTGTGGTTCCCATAAAATTTAAGGTCCCTATCCCAATTTTTATCAAAAAATGAGTCAAAATGTACTAGTGATACCTGCATTATCTGAGAGAATTTTATACTAGAATTATGATCTCAACAATGTGTTGGTTCATATGAATGCATATTAAAGCAACAAAGTAGATGGACACCAAGTTTTTTATAAAATACCTTAGTGTAATTCAATTTCATGGAATGCAATTATTTTGATAGCACATGACATGAGTATAATGGTGTCGCTCTTGAAATTTTTGGTGAAATGCAACAATTGGGTATGAAGCCAAACCACTTCACCTTTGCAAGTATTATTACAACATGTGCTATTGAATTAAAAAAGGAATAGGGAAAAAAAAGGTCCACATTACATGTATGCTAAATGTAGATGTGATGATTATAGGATGTGCTATACATGGCCATAACAAGGATGCATTGATGCTTTTTCACAAATGTGCAAAGATCTTGTTAGATTAGATTCTATTACATATGTAAAAATTTTCCTAGCCTCTGTGTAGTTGACAACTCTCCAATAGGGCAAGGAGATACATAAATCTATGATAAATTATAAAGAAAATCCTTATAGTACTATTTTCACTATTAGTCCAACCCAACCAACAAATCTTAACACATTTTATCATTGATACAAAAACTTAGATTTGATTCTCCATGGCTATTCAACAATATAAACATGGCATCTATTATTATTAAGAAATGTTGTGCTCAAAAAAATAAATTAGGTCTACAAAAGACAATATTTGGAATTTAGGATGATCATTAATTAATCCCAAAAAATGACATCATTACAACCACCAAAAGAATCTAAAAAGCTAGAAGGAAAGAAGAAAAAAACATAAAACTAATCTAAATAATATTTTTGATAAAAGTATGCTAGAAGAACTTAAAAATAGTTTCTAGGATAGATATTTTGAAAAGATTAAAACCAATTTCTAGAACAAAAAAATTGAATAGAATATGCATGCCTCTGTGTGTAAGCTACAATATTTGTATCCAAATGGAAAGCATGATCTTCTTAGATTCTCTTGACCACTACTCTATCCCTACTTGGACATGAACGGACCTTCGTGCACAAACCTCCAGCCACCATAATCAATCAAGAAAATCCCAAACAGAAAGTAGAACTTATAAAAAATATAAATATTTTTTTAAAAGACAACAATAATTTTAAAGAAAATGGGTATGCATGATTTAGTACCTACTCCTCTAGGTGCATCTATCCTAATGTACCCATTGTGCAGTGAAGCCTACTATAGCCAGACAATAGTCTTCAATTATTGTTGCAAACCTTTTGCAGTATTTTCACCCCATGACCTTTTCTGCAATTTATTCAATCTCCTCTATTGAAACATCTCTTGCCAATCAAAGTTGTTGTATTTTCTCTAAATTTTAACTTCTTCAATAAGATTTAAGATTTTCTAGCTTTCCCTCCAAGAGTAGTACAACTTGGTAATAGAAAAAGTAAATAAGAGACTAAATGTCAACATATGAAACCCATGATGAACACAAATACAAAGAAATGACATACGGAAATAAGTCACAATATAGAAGGAGTCTCACAAGTAAAAAAGAAATAAATAATATATAAAGTTACAACAAAGACAAATAAAAATTGCATATGTGATTTCATAAATTTTTTAACAGATGACTACTACATGGATCTTATGGAATTTTACACTATGCTAAGTAATCATAATTTAAATATCATTGATAGACAAAGAAACCCAAGAAAAAATGTATCTTGTCTATGCAAAAATTTGTGAAATAAAATTCTCCTAGTTTGGGGAGATGGAGTATATTATGTTGTTAAGTGAAATAGAGAAATGAGCATGTCATAGAATGAAGAGGCATGACTAGTGTACTTGATAAAGATAGAACCCAGGGAAAAGAGTTCAGTGAAGATTTTTTTTAAAAAAATTTAAAAATTAATACTAGTATTTTCTTGTTATAGTAAATAATAAAAACATGCATAATAGGTCTCCATAAATGTTTCCTATAGGGTTTAGAAATGGATTTTTTATTATAAGAAAACAAACATCTATCAATTTTGTTAGATAAAGAGAAAGCTATGGATGATTGCAAGACTAAAGTTGTACATAGTAATTATGACTACAATGATAATACATCATCTTTAATATGTTCTTGAAAAAGCTATGGAAAGTGAAACTACAAGTCTAAGTTATCCATCCTAGTTGAATCAACAACCAATTCATATGCATAAAATGACTAAAAATAACCATTCTTTAGTTGATGGCTACATAGCTAATTTTGGAGCATACCAAGTTGTTGCCAAATTTGGTGAGGTCTCTATCTTGTAAAAGAAGAACAACTTTTAGATGCATTTTGTGTCAACCAATGGAAGGTTTCACATGTAGATATTAATAATTAGAAAAGACATTTCACTCATGGTCTCCATTTTCAAAGATTGTGATACAATTTCTGAGTACTCATATAGTTTATAATTAACTCTTCTATACTTGAACTTACTCACTGATATTTAAACAAGAAAAAGAAAAAAAATGCACTAGTTATATTGGATATTGAAGTTTCTTTCCACATATTGTTTACCACAATGCGAATACTAGAGTTGGCTAAAAATCAATTGACATTCCATACATTATCCTCTTCAATGTTAAATTGAATAGTCTGCATTAATTAGCTCTTTGTCAAAGTGACAACAACTTGGACTCAATTTTCAAAGTAGTGATACATTTTAATAATAGAACAATATTGACAAAGCACTCAAATAATTTTCTAATTTCTAACTATTAACTTCATTACTAAATTATATTACTTAAGAATCATAAGTATAATAGTTATTCAATGGAAGAAAATAAAAATTTCTAACTATTGCTTAATAAAATGAAACTAACTACAAGAGAATTGCATTGCCTCAAGTGGTCATTTCTTAAAGAGATGTAACCTCATACTCATAAGTAACATTAGCACATCATCAAGCCATTCATTGAAATAATACATAGTAGATAGTAGTAGAACATCTTAGCTAATAAAAAAACCATACATAATTTAAGCATATGGTTGATATTTAAAACATTATTACCTCTTGCATGTAATTTGATGCAGGAGCATCGAGAGGTATAAGGGTAATCCTATGTCACCCAAAAAAAATGTACTTAGACTTAGTTTTTGTTTCATGTGTTTTCATTTCTAGATACCCATTTGGGTCAAATAAAGGTTCCAACTCTCACAGTTCCACTATCAGTGTTTTGGGTTAGAGTTTTTAATCACCTTGGGATACGTGTAAATGTCAAAAAAAAGGAGTATGTAATTGAGCCACCATTTTGGTGAACTAGAAGTTGTAAATTGGTTGGAAGATTGTAATTGTAATTTAGAGAATTCCAAAAAAAGAATCAAGTCGAAAGGCCCCATGGTTTGAAAGTTATTGCAATTTTTTAATTTTTGGAGACCTTCTAAGAATGCTTCAAAGTCAGGTTAGGGGCATTAAATGACCTTGAATAGGGCCAAAAAATGGGGGATGAGTGAAGCTAGTCCATAGGGCTATAGAGCACTTCGAGAGCTTTTCAAAAATGTAAATAGTTCGTCAATCAAAGCTATAGTTCAAAAGTTATGCCTCTCAAAAGTTTGGTTACTATTTTTGGATTCTTCAAATTTTGTGTTGACTTCTAATGTGACTTCTAGAGCCTTCTATTTGATCGGTGGATGCCAACTAGCACTTTCTCAAATGTATTCCTAATCCTTAACCCTCCAGAGTCTATTTAAGAATATTTTTGGCATTGTAAAAGGCAGTTAGGAGTGGAGTTTGAGAGAAGGTACTGGGATAAGAATTTATCTCTAGATTTATGCTATTGTAAGCCCATAGGGCATGTTTTGGAGTCTATTTCTTTGTACTAAGTGTACTAGCATTTTTTACAGTTAATAAAATTTTTCCTTTCCTATTGTCTCCATTCTGTGCTTGGGTTGTGTCCCCATCAAGTGGTATCAGAGCTAGTTTTCTTGAGTGTATAGATAGAGCGCTGACTGTGAGGCAGTTTGCACTAGGACTGTGTGGTTGTGGGTTTGAGTTAAGAAGATGCCTCCATGAAGAGAGTGTGGTGGAAGGGTTGGAGCTATTAATCTTGAGGAGGTTAAAGCCCTCCAAAGGTAGGTACAAGCATTGCAGGAGGAGCTCTGTAGAGGAACAAATGTTGCTGTAGGTGACAAAAGTGAGGATGATAATGAAGAAGAAGAAATTGGACTAGAAGGGGAAGTTCTAAATCAGGCCAAGGAAAGGCTTTTTAGGGCCATTACTAAATTTGGGAAAATACCTACAATTGATGTGGGTGTATTTTTAAGAAATTTGAAACCAGATGAGTTGATCGATTGGATCAATGAACTAGAAGAATACTTTGAGTATGAGGATATCAGGGACCAAGATAGGGTTAAGTTTACAAAGGCCAAACTGAAAGGATATGCAAAAATCTAGTGGCAAGAGGTTCAATTGGAAAGAAATAGAAGAAGAAAGGATAAGATCACAAGGTTGGATTGCATGGTGGACAAACTAAAGAAGCAGTTCATTCATGTTGACTATGAGCTTGATTTGTTTAAGAAGATGCATGGGTTAAAGCAAGTAGGAAAATCAGTCCAAGAATATATAGAGGAGCTTTACCAACTTCTTATTAGAGTAGGGTATGCAGAAGAAAATAAGGAGAAGGTTGCTCGTTATATCAGTGGGTTGCAACCTAGCATCCAAGAGGATTTAAGTCTAGTAAGAATGACCAGTGTTGAAGAGGCATACCAATTTTCCCTATGAGTTGAAGAGAAGCTAAATAAGAGGTGTGAAGAGAGACAAAGAGGGCATGGTCAAGGAGGAAGGGGTAGTGGTAGGTCATTTGGAGGCCGAAATGAAACCCAAAAGAAAAATGAAGATGTGGGTACTAGTAGGAACCAAAGGAACGAGGGTTTCAACCGCTCTCGTGATCAAGACTTTGGAAATTAGAGAGGAAGAGGTAGAGGATGTGGACAAGGAAGAGGAGGCTTTCATGGTACCTATTTCCATTGCAATGAAGAAGGTCATCATGCCTTTGAATGCCCTCAACAACAAGGAAGGACAAATAGGAGAGCTGAGGGTCAAGCTAGGGTTGCTCATGTGGATGAGGATGCACAATCATCACATTTAGAGGATGTAGAAAGAGGAGAGACTTTAGTAAATGAAAGGGTCCTACTAAAAGTGGTGAGATTGAACCTAGACAAAGGAGGAGTTTATTTTGTACCGAGTGCAAGTGTGAGGATAAATGTTGTGATGTGATCATTGATGGTGGTAGCACTGATAACTTAGTATAAGAGGAGATGGTCTCTAAGCTAAAGCTCAAGAGGGAGAAACATCCCCAGCCCTATCAAATTTTTTGGGTGAAAGATGATCATAAGGTCCTAGTAAGTGAACAATGTTTAGTGAAGTTCAAAATTAGGAGTTACCATGATGAAGTTCTCTGTGATGTTATTCCATTGGATGTTTGCCATATATTGTTGGGTAGACCATGGAACTTTGATAGTCATCCAGTACATGATGGTCATGCAAACACATACTCTCTAACAAAGGATGGAGTTCACCACAAACTGAAGCCCATGAAAAATGAAGGCAAAAAGGTATGTAGCAATGCTAGGATTTTTCTTGTTGATGGAAGGAAGTTTTTAGATGGCATGAAACATCAGCGTATGTGCTATGTTTGATTCCTAGGAAAGATAAAGAAGGTAGTAGTGAAATACCACTCGAAGTTTTAGATTTACTAGGTGAGTTAGGAGATATCATCTCTGATAATGTTCCAAAAGGATTACCACTGGTAAGGAAAATCAGTCATCAGATAGATTTAATTCTAGGAGCTATTTTTCCTAACAAGACTGCTCAGAGGATGACTCTTACTGAAATTGAGGAGCTAAATAGACAGGTTTAGGAGCTATTAAGGAAGGGATTGATTTAGGAGAGCCTAAGTCCATGTACAGTACCTACAGTACTAGCACCAAAGAAGGATGGAGAGTGGAGGATGTGTACAAAATCTCAAGCTATAAATAGGATAACCATCAAGTATCAGTTTCCTTTGCCAAGAATGGATGATCTTATGGACTGCTTGAGTGGAGCTTAGTACTTCAAAAAGATAGATCTCAAGAGTGGCTATCATCAAATATGGATACAAGAAGGAGATGAGTGGAAAATAGCCTTCAAGACCAAGGAGGGTCTTTATGAGTCGTTAGTCATGCCCTTTGGGTTGACAAACGCCCCAAGCACCTTCATGCAGCTTATGAATGAGGTACTTAAGAAGTTCTTGAGAAAATTTGTTATTGTCTATTTGGATGATATTTTAATTTTCAGCAAGACTTTGGAAGAACATTTATTGCATATTTGTAGTGTCCTTGAAAGGTTAAGGGAAGAGAAACTATTAATTAATCTGAAGAAGTGTATCTTTGCAAAAAGGGAGTTAGTCTACTTGGGATTTGTTATATCACTTGAAGGTCTTAAAATGGATCTAGAGAAGGTAAAAGCCATCTTGGAATGGCCTACTCAAGGATCTACTACTGAGGTAAGATAATTTCATGGTCTGGTTACTTTTTACAGGAAGTTCATTAAGAATTTTAGTGGTATATGTCCACCCCTAACTAACACAATAAGAAAGGATAGAAAAGAGTTCAAATGGACTGCAACAGTTGCGAGAAGTTTTGAATTTCTAAAGAAGAAGGTGATAGAACAACCTATGTTGGCACTTCCAAATTTTAGAAAGGTGTTCCAAGTGGATTGTGATGCTAGTGGCAGTGCTATTGGGGCTATATTAAGCCAAGAAGGTAAGCCTATTGCATATTTTAGTAAAAAATTGAATGATGCGAAGAAGAAGTATTTTGTTTATGATCAAGAGTTCTATGCAATAGTTCAGGCCTTAAAGAAATGGAGGCATTATTTATTGCCAAAAGAATTTGTTTTATATACTGATCACCAGGCATTATAGTACCTAAATAGCCAAGGTAAATTGAATCAAAGGCCTATGAAGTGGGTAAAGTTCTTGCAGAGCTATACATTTGTGTTGAAGCATAGAAGTGGAAAATCTAACAGGGTTGTAGATGCACTAAGTAGGAGACAGTTGTTGCTTACAGTAATGCAGGTTGAAGTAGTTGGGTTTGATGAACTCAAGAATCTATACCTTGAGGATCCTAATTTTTTTGAAGCATGGAAAGCTTGTAAAGAGCCTGGTGCTATAGACAAAACTAAGTGGTTAGACTATCTGATTCAAGATGGTATATTATTCAAGGGCAGTCAATTATGAATTCCAAGAAGTTTCATGAGGGAAAATATGATTAAGGAGAAACATAGTGGAGGGATGAAAGGATATTTTGTTCAAGATAAGACAATTTCCATTCTTAGAGAACATTATTTTTGGCCTCAAATTTCATAGGATGTGAAGAAGTTTGTACAGAGTTGTCAGATTTGTCAAGTTGCCAAGGGATTTAGTCACACTACTGGACTATATATGCCATTGCCTATTCCATCAAAGCCATCGGAGGACATAAGTATGGATTTTTTTCTTGGATTGCCGAGGACATAAAGGGGTAATGACTTAGTATTTGTGGTGGTTGATAGGTTCTCCAAAATGGCACATTTCATTCCATGCCACAAAATTCATGATGATGTCCATATTGTAGACTTGTTTTTCAGAGAGGTGGTAAGACTACATGGCCTCCCAAGGAGTATAGTTTCTGACAGAGATACTAAATTTGTGGGGTATTTCTAGAGAACATTGTGGAAGAAGTTGAGAACAGACTTAAAATTTAGTTCCACACATCACCCACAGATTGACGGCCAAATAGAAGTGGTAAACAGAAGTCTGGGCAATTTGCTGAGATGTTTAGTTGGGGATAAGCCCAAGGGGTGGGATTTGATTCTACCACAAGTAGAGTATTCTTACAATAACTCTATAAATAGGAGTACTAGTAGATCACCATTCCAAATCATATATGGAAGTACCCAAGGACTCCATCAGAATTGAGGAAGATAGAGCAAGGGGAGAGGACAAGTGCTGAAGCTAAAGAATTTATTGAACATATCAAGTGTCTACATGAGGAGGTCCAGGTACACATTACCAAGATGAATCAAGAGTATAAAGCTAGGGCTGATCAAAGGAGAAGACATAAGGAATTCCAAGTAGGGGATCTAGTCATGGTACACTTACAAAAAGAAAGATTTCCAGCACGTACTTACAACACGCTAAAAATGAGGAAATTTGGCCCCTACAAAATTTTGAAGAAACATGACTTAGGAAATGCATATGAAGTAGAGTTGCTAGATGGAATTCACATTTCTCCTATTTTCAACATTGCAAACTTAACAGAGTATCATGATGATGGTGCAGATGAGGAGTTGATGTTAGAGCCATGTCCAATTCCTGCTTCTAAGAAGGAGGAGATAGAAGATATTCTAGATCATTGTGTGGGTGGGAGTACTAGAAATAGGCAGTATGAAGAGTATTTGGTCAAGTGGAAAGGATGACCGATAGAGGACTCAACTTGGATATCAGCAACTAAGGTTTCCCATTTGGGATTTCCTCTACCATTCATAAAGTGACAGGGTCACTTTTCAATCTACCCTGGGTGTCTGATGTAGGAGCATCCAGAGGTATAACGGTAATCCTGTGTCACTCAAAAAAAAAGTACTTAGACTTAGTTTTTGTTTCATTTGTTTTCATTTTTAGATACCCATTTGGGTCAAATAAAGGTTCCAACTCTCACAGGTCCACTATCAGTGTTTTGGGTTAGAGTTTTTAATCACCTTGGGATATGTGTAAATGCTAAAAAAATATGAGTATGTAAGTGAGCCACCATTTTGGTGAACTAGAAGGTGTAAATTAGTTGGAAGATTGTAATTGTAATTTAGAGAATTCTAGAAAAAGAATTAGGTCAAAAGGCCCCACGGTTTGAAAGTTATTGCAATTTTTTAGTTTCTAGAGACCTCCTAAGAATGCTTCAAAGTCAGGTTAGGGGCATTAAATGACCTCAAATAGGGCCAAAAAATGGGGGACAAGTGAAGCTGGTCCATAGGGCTATAGAGTTCTTTGAGAGCTTTCTAGAAATGTAAAT
The DNA here is from genome assembly GCA_028749045.1 of Cupressus sempervirens. Taxonomy (NCBI): domain Eukaryota; kingdom Viridiplantae; phylum Streptophyta; class Pinopsida; order Cupressales; family Cupressaceae; genus Cupressus; species Cupressus sempervirens. Next base: position 603,637,114 of record CM053789.1, read on the forward strand.
GGTTCGTTAATCAAAGCTATGGTTCAAAAGTTATGCCTCCCAGAAGTTCGGTTACCATTTTTGGATTCTTCTAATTTTGTGCCAACTTCTAATGCAACTTATAGAGCGTTCTATTTGGTCGATGGATGCCAACTAGCACTTTCTACAATGTATTCCTAATCTTTAACCCTCCAGGGTCTATTTATGAACATTTTTGGCATTGTAAAAGGCAGTTAGGAGTGGAGTTTGAGAGAAGCTGCTGGGAGAAGAATTTATCTCTAGATTTATGCTATTGTAAGCCCATAGGGCATGTTTTGGAGTCTGTTTCTCTGCACTAAGTGTACTAGAATTTTTTACAATTAATAAAATTTTACCTTTCCTATTGTGTCCATTTTGTGCTTGGGTTGTGTCCCCATCATAATTATATTTGTATGCTGCAAGGAATGCAACTTATAGTAGTGTGCCAAAAGGTCTCACATCGTAGATTATTAATTGATAAAATATCTCTAACTCATACATTTAGATCTCAAAATATTTGGATGTTTCTTCATCATCATTGTTAGGACAAAACTATGATCAAAGAATTGAAAGTGATATCTAGTCTTGATGGATTCACTCAGTTTGTTCCTTGTGTCAATTTGGTTATTTTTAAGCTTTATAAGGTGTTTAGGCTATCTTCCAAAGGGATAAAACCAATTAGATAAGAAGAATTCCATGCACTGATTCAACAAATTATTGAAATGTAATCTTTCTTATTTTCAACATAATGAACTCTTAAATTCTATTTATAGAATGCATCATCTATATAGATTAGGAAAATACCAAATACTACATACCTCACTTCATATTTTGATGCAATCCTAGTAAACTTTTTTGCATTCAATTTGGAAAGTACAATCCATTTATCCCCGTTAGCAAGCACCGAAGTAGAAAAATCTTATTTTTAATGGTAGACCAGAGCTAAATATAAATCTCCATAAATATCTTGTAAAGATGGAGGTCTTAAAACTTATGAGTTGTCCATATGTGTTAAATTGATTAATATAGTCCCTTATTTTTTTAATTAGATATTATTGTGGAAGGAAAAGTAATCTTGCTTAAGTTATTTAGACTATAATATGCATATATCATAAGTTATAAGCATAGTTTACCGAACATTCAAGACCTCGCTTGAAAGAAATCACCTTATGATCTCTTAGCTAAAGTAACTCATATTTTAGATTAATAAAGTCTTATATTCTATCTATAGATTTCATTATCTATATAGATTATAAAAGTACCATATACTACATACCTCACTTCATATTTTGATATAATCCTAGTAAACTTTTTTGCCTTATATTTGGCAAGCACAATCCATTTGTCACCATTAGCAAGCACTGGAGTAGCAAAATCTAATTATGTTAGAAAACTACCATAATTAAAAAAGTTGACATAAGATTTAGATTAAAAAAATTGGCATAAGTTCTAGAAAATTTATACACTTAACCATTTCTTTTTTAGGTCATCCTTAAATTGGACTCAAAATATCCATATTGCAAAGACAAAAGGCCATAGAGTGTCCAAGATTCAATGTTCAACTATTAATACCATCTATCCTGGATAGAAGAATCATATGTCAAGTTGTAGGTGCCTACCCTACTCTAAATGCCACTTTGAATCAAGAATGCACATGCACCTACATTTTATGTGCATGAATAATAGGTGGAGCTTAAAAAGCCCACTACATTTATATTTATTTAATAGGTCTATTAAGTTTTTAAAATTATAAACCATCATGAAAATTAGAATTTTCATGATGGTCTATAACATAAAATACCTAATTAAAGACCTCTAATAAATATGCAAAACTGTTGCTTTTTTTCAGCTCCACCTAATGTCATATGCATATGAATTAAGATTGCATATTGAACAATGGATTCCTTCTACATTGCCTGAAACTAAGAGATTGACACAACTAGTTGTCATATAATCATAGGTTAATGTTGAGCTTCACTTGGTTTCAAGAATAGTTTAATATTCTCTACTTATCAGGGTCAACCACATGAAGGTGAAAAATCATTCCCCCCACATCTAAATTCCCCTTTAACATCTAAAATTCATTCATTCTATTAATAAAATGTAACATTCATAAATTATCAACTCTTAAACATAGAGCAAACAACAAGATTTTTGGATTGAGGAAAGACCAGTGTGTACTGACGAAGGAAGAAGATATATCAAATGAAGCTATGTCTTTTTTCTCCTCCCTGCTATCTTGGGATCCTTTGTTCTCTAAAGTGGACTAGGATGATATTGTTTCTTGTATTCCTCAGATCCTCCTACTACACCATAATAATTTGTTCTGAGCCTTTCCTTCTGATTTTGAAGTAAGAGAAGCTCTTTTTTCTCTTCCAATGGATAAATCACCTGGCCCTAATGGCTTTCCCACCTTCTTTTTCCAAATGTACTAGCCTATCATTATGAAAGATGTTGTGAAGGCGGTTCAAGAATTCTTCGGAGCCAGAAGTATTTTGAAGGAAATAAACTCTACATTCTTAGTTCTTATTCCCAAAGTGCCAGGAGCTAACACTTTGGATAAGTTCAGACCCATCAGTTTATGCAACTCCTTTTATAAAATAATCTTGAAGGTGCTCGCTTTGAGGCTGCTTAAGTTTCTCCCCCTGATTATTTCTCGACAACAATCTAGTTTTGTTTCGGGCAGAGAGATTCTAGATTCGATTATTATGGTGCATGAAGTGATTCACTCTATGGAAGCTAGAAAGAGAGAAGGGATGTTACTCAAACTAGACATGTCCAAAGCTTATGATCGAGTTGATTGGTATTTTTTGGATTTGGTGTTGAAGGCTTTTGGCTTTGATGTCAAATCATGCAAGCTAATCTCCCAGCTAGTCACCACTCCTTCACTAGCTATTTTAGTTAATGGATCCCCCTCTAATTTCTTCAAACCCACCAAAGGCCTATGTCAGGGGGATCCTCTATCACCTATTCTCTTTATTATACTAGCAGAATGCATTGGCAAACTCATGGAGAAGAAAAAGAAAGAAGGAAGGATCAAAGGTTTTAAAACTTCTTCCAAATGCACCCCCTTTATGCATCAACAATTAGTAGATGACACTATTATGGGTGGAGAGGCCTCGGTCAAGGAGGCAAAGGCTATGAAAGATACTTTTGACACCTACTCTAGAGGGTCGGGGCAGCTCATCAATTGGGACAAAAGTTTTTTTTTTTTTATCAATACTCTGGAGGAAAGACAGAAGAGAATCTCCATAATCTTGGGATGTCAGGTGGGGAAGCTTCCTTCTACCTACCTTGGTCTCCCATTGGGAATGACCCCTTCAAATTCCTTCTGGAATGGCATCATAGAAAGGTTCAGTAAGAAATTGGTAGGCTAGAAAGGAGCCATTCTTAGCCAAGCTAGAAAATGTCAACTAGTTAAATCCATCCTTCAAAACTTGCTGATATATGCTCTGAGCCTTTTTATGATATTGGTGAAATACACTAAGAGGATGGAGAAAATCCAGAGGGATTTTTTGTGGATGGGAGCTGAAAGGAACAAAAGGTACCCCCTTGTTGCATGGGACAAAGTTTGCCTCCCCAAGAAGAATGGAGGTTTGGGAATTAGGAAGCTCATTCACCTCAATAAGGCCCTCCTGGCAAAGAAAATCTAGCACATCTTTAGTAGCATGAGGGATTAGAGAGACACTATAGTCAATAAGTATATAAAGAAGACCTCTATTCAGTTCACCCTCTTCAATGAGGACATCCCAAGAGGTTCTATTGTTTGGAATGGTTTCTTAAAAGCCAAGGACTTGGCTAACTCAAAAGTCTTCTGGAAGCTGGGTAATGGAGAGGACATTCTATTCTGGTCAAATAGTTGGCTTTCTCAGGGCCCCCTTATGAACAACCCTAGTTATGGGTTTTGGGCTAATGATTGCATCAACCTTTATGGGCACAAAGTTAGCAATTATGGGACCAAACAGGGTTGGAGGGACCTTTCCATTATCTCAGATGACCTCAAACCAATCATGATCATGCTTAATTCCTTGTCCCTTAGCAACAATAAGGATGAACTAGTTTGGAGGGATAATGCCAATGGGCTCTATTTGGTTGCCTCTGGGTACTCTGATTTATGGAGCTTAAAAGAGTCTCCCCCTTGGTCGAGGGCTTGGATCCCTAGCCTTATGCCAAAATTCAACATGTTTTTTTGGTTGGCTCTTCAGGACAAAACTCTAACCCAAGAAAATCTCATCAAAAGAGGTCACACCATGCCTAGCAGATGTGTTTTGTGTAAAGAAGAGTCAGAGATAGGAAATCATATGTTCATTCACTGTTCTTTCTCCAAGATAGTTTGGGGCATCCTCACCTAGGACTTAGGCCACAGTTGGTGCTTTCCTTCTAACCTCCTGGACTTTTTCTTTCAATGGCATGGCTTGTTCAATGGGTTTTTCTGGAAGGAAATTAGCTCCTAGATCCTACCCGATTTTTTTTGGAGCATATGGAAGGAGAGAAACAATAGGATTTTCAGAGATAGGGAGGAGTCAGCTTCAATTATTGGGAGGAAGATTTTTAATAACATAAAGGAAAACTTTTCTGTGAGGAAGGGGGGAGAATTTGAGATAGGAGGTAGGATCAAGGAGAAGGTAAAAGACAGTTCGAGGAAAAGACATGAAGCCAAGTGGTCCCTTCCCCCTGAAGGTTGGTACAAAGCCAACTTTGACAGAGCCTCCAAGGGCAACCCTAGCTCCTCGAGTAGTGGTGTGATAAGGAATGAAAATGGAGATAGTATTGTATCTTTTTCTCTCTCACTTGGATTCCAAACCAATCATTTTGCCGAAGCAAATGCTGCATGCAATGTTGTAAAATTGGCTTTTGAAATTGGTGTCACCAATTTATGGCTCGAAGGGGATTCGAATAACATTATAAAATGCATCATTGGCAACTCACATCCATCATGGATGATTGCAAATCTAATTGATGAGACTCGTGAGACCCTTGCCAAATTTAATAGAATCCACGTCACTCATATTTTTTGGGAAGCAAACATGGTTGTCGACAGGTTTGTGAACATTGGGGTCAATGCAAACCAAAAAATGACTTGGCTTCCTAGAATTTGTTTGCCAATGGATGTTAGAAGTTTGATTGACTTGGAAAATATCCAAGGAAGTACTAAGAAAATCAACCTATAATTATGATTATGAAGGTTTTACTAAATAAGGGTACTTTTCAAAATGGAAGCATGGGAAATCGTAACTGTAGTAATTCATTAATTATTAATCGACATGCTTTGTGTATTGTTTTTTGCACTCACTTCTAGAACAATAGAAATGCTATTTTTCTCTGGTTATTGCTTACTCTCGATGGTCCCTTTCAGTCATAGAGTGAGGAGCACATGAGCAAAGAGGGTGTGTAGTATGCAAAAATGGTAGGTGAAAGGTGCAGAAAGGAGCTGGTGGAAGATTTTGAGAAATGGAGAAGTAGGGAGAAAGTGTGGGAAAAGTTAGAAGAGGGTGGGGTTACCAATTATATCATGAAGCTACATGGATTCAATCAGGAGGTGACCAAAAGCATGGTGGGGTCCTGGAAGGATGGAAGGGTGAAGGTGAATGAGGTCTACTTCCGAATCAAGGAGGAGGTGATTGTGACTGTCACTAAAATCCCTATCGAGGGTTTTAAATTCTTCAGGGATAAGAAGCTCTCAGCCAATGCAGTTAGGGACTTTGTGGAGAGTGAGAAGGAACTGAAGACACTGAGAAAGATAGACACCTACTATGTCCCCAACTCCATGAAGAAGCAGTGGAGGTATGTTCTAAGAGTTGTTATTGATACATAACGTTGGACCCTAGGTTTGATAGAGCTCGTACCCACCACTTTTTTATATTGAATTATTTCTAACATAATCCTAATATTTCCTTTCCATATTATTTGTTAACCTCGATGAGCAAGGTGGTGGACAGCTTCAAAAAGAAGCCCACCACAAACTCAGCTCTACACAAGGGGCTGCTACTACTTATCCATGAGCACTTCAAGACTCAAACTATAAGCATCGCCCCTCCTTAGGTAGAGAAGGTGGAGTCTAGTAGCTCTAGTTACTCCTCTGACTTGGATGAAATTCATAGCCTTAGCTCTGAGGAAGGATGGATCTCTTCTTCAGGGAAATTAGCAACTCACCAAGCTAAAAAATTGCCCTCCCTCGTAACCCCTAGAAGAAAAATCCCTAGGGATCTTATACAAAAGCCTCCTGAGAAGGATGAGGAGGGAGTCAGTGATGATGAGGAGGAGCTAGAGTCTAAGGAGGTGGTTAAGGAGATGCAGGAGGAAATTAAGGATGAAAGTGGAAGGAAGAAACACAAGAGGGAGAGTTTGGAGGAAGTGCACTCTCAGTTTGAGGAGGCTTCTATGCTTCCCCTATCTCCTGTCCACCTCCAAGACCAACCTGAGGAACAAAAAGAGGAGAATGCAGGGTATGCGGAAGGGGAAGTGCAGGTCAATGATAGGAGGAAATCTTGGATAAACTTTAATGTCAAGACTTTGAAGATGGGCATCTTCAAGGAGGCTGTGAATCCCCAAATCCTCATGGAAAATCAAGAGGAACAGTGGCTGGAAGAACTCATTGACTCGGCTACAGTGGCTATTTTAGACATAGCCAAGGAGATAGGGATGAACCTCCTGAACAATGCTCATAATAGTATGATTGACAATTTTAGATCAATTAAATGGATTTTCCATGAGCTGAAGGAGGTCAAAGAATAGGTGAGACATATTAAGGCAACAAAGAATGGGATGGATGCTAACAGGACGACGGATTCGGCTCACAGGCTCAGTCTAGCAGAAAGAAGGATACACAACCTAGAGAACTATAATCACAACCTTGCAAATAAAATGTTCACTTTATTAAGCTCCATTAACAACAACATCATCTCTCTTACAGGCTGGATCAAAGATAGAGAAATGCAGGATGATAAGGAAGGAAAAGATAGCGATGAAGCTAGAATGGAGGATGACTCTGCAAAGGACAACACCATTCTTGATCAAGACTAGGGGGACCAAAGGGCACAATAGTTGGAAGTGAAGGAGAACCAACTAACCTTCGAGGTTGCTTAGGTTATGCAAGAGTTGGAGTGAAAGAGCGAGGAATAACTCTTGCGTGTTCTTTTGTTTTTTTTTCTGTCTTTTGGCTTTTGGTCAGGCTTTAGACCATGGTTTTACTTGTCTTTTTTCCTGGTCTTTTCTTTGAACTCTACTTTCGGGCTGGGCTTTTTTCTTATTATTAGCTTCTGAACTTATACTTTTTTGGTTGGGCTTTCACACTTATTATTAGCCTTATATGTTCTAACTTTTGGGTTTCAAGATCCCTGTAAAACCTATTTATCTAATCAAAAAAATTCATAAATTATCACATGATAAAATTCATTAACACATATGTTTCATTAGAACATGCACATTAACATTAAAACATAAGATTCATTAGAACATTCACATAAACATTCAATAGAACATAAATAAAATATCTAGAAATAAATGTCAATCATTATTAAATAATTTACATAAATAAGTTACATAAGTTCACATAAATCATTTCTTTTTTCTTTTTTTGTCCTTCCCTATATTGTTGCAAAGGCATATCCATGTCATCATCGATATTTCTTTTCACTTGTGGACATGATCTCATTGTCCTTTGCAAAGGTGGGTACTCTATAATAAAAAATAAAAGGGTTAAATTTTAGAAATTTGAGACTTTAAATATTTTAAAGAACATTGTAGTGCTCTTTACCTTGTCCAACCACATCATCTTGACCACTGACTTGAGCCTCAACACACTAATTAGGAACAACCTTTGCATCCTCTACAACTACAATACATGATGTTTTCTTAATCCCAACACATATTATAGTTAAATTTTTATTACTAAACCAAATTCAATTTAAAATATTTACTTGTATTAATAATTTATAATAAAAAATTGAATTGAAAATATATACCTTCAGTACTACGATCCACATTCAAATGGATACCTCCATGGTGCTCGGCTGGTGTATTAGGATTGGTAGGTTGAAATCCAATGTAAATAATTAGTGAATTTATCAAAAATAAATACATATAAGCATAAAAAAAATAATGAAAAGTTATAATCATACATTTTATTTCATATAAATATATTCACTTTAAAGTTTTAAACAAATATATAATCATTGTTTCCTTTGAAAAAAATAACGACTTATGTTTTAGGAACTTAATATCAAATAAAATAATTGCTAAAGTATTAAATTTGAAATAAATATCAATTGAATTATTTAGCTCATTGATAGATCCAACAAAAGAACCTCACAAACTCATTTCTCAGAGTTGTTTAGCCATGATTGTATAGCCTTGTCTAAAGGCTAATCTCTTGTCCTCTTCAAAAGTTGTTTTTAAAACTCCATGGACTACATTTTTTCTTGGTATCATAATTTTTTATTGTAATCAATTTCATCAAGACCAAGTTGTTTATAGTTTATAAATATTTTCATATATTTTTTCATTTAGTTATACTTAAAATTCGTGCAACAAGTCTTGAATATCCATATGAGTTGAGCTTGCTCTGCTTGTGCTTATGTTTCCTTGCTTCAATTGCCTTTGATGTGTCAGGCAACCTATAAGAAGTTTGAAATATGTTAGATCGCATAATTATTAAGAGTAATTAGTACATAATTTTATTTTTAATATTATGACATAGCTTCTTTCCTTGGATGATACTATTTCTCCATCATTTATTTATTTTTTCTTAGTGGCATCCTTTTTAAGATTCTCCCACTCAATAATAGGAATATAGGGGGTGCACTCATAATAATAAGTGTTTTTTATTTGGGTCCTATAATTGTACCTAATATACTTCAAATATCAGCCCTCTTTCTCAAGGAGCCTAAGTCTTTGAAAGACGTTGGGTCCAAAAAGTGTTGTCATGACATCAATAAGTTTATCCTTTAACTCTTTAGTTTGCGAATTCCACTTTTTAAGAAAAGAAAAGAACTATTAGATTAATAAATTAATTGAAGCTACCTTTTAATTTACTTAAAGAAATTGATCAAAGGAAACATGATCTAGAAAGAAAAAAAAATATGATACCCTATGTGTATGGTTGGCCCAAATATATGCAAACATTCATCATTAAGTTTTTCATAAAATAGATTATTCCCTTCAAAATAATAATGGGATTAGTACTTATTGCAAGGGACTTCATGAGAGGTTAGTTCATTTTATTATGAGTATAAGATTGCATAGTAAAAGAAGGATCAATCATCAAAGTACCTAGAAGTTGGTCTACTCTCAGGGGAAGGCCGTCTTCATTGCTCGTGAGAAATTCACCACAATTATTTAGTGTTCATACACCTAACATGGGTACACCAAGGAATGTCCTTATTGCTTCCAACATAAAATGAATCCAATATTATAAAATTTCCCCTAAAAAATAATAGTTCAAGTGAAATAAACACATGAAAATCCCAATAGGTATTGTCATCACATCTATGGCCATGCTATGTGTTGTTGAACTTGCAATCAACATTACCTCTTTAGTTTTGTTCCTTATAGAAGGTGGCGTAGTGAACATAGGATCAATGGTAGGAGCTAAAAAATGAGATGATTAGAGAAAAATAAAACAAGAATGTTAGAGCTATTAAAAAAAATTGTTCAAGCAAAATAGAAGTGTAGGATAGAACATGCCATGTACTTGAACCACCTAAAGTATCATCCTCTGGGGCATCACCCTTCAACCTCTTCAAAATACTCTATAAAAATAACACATGCATTTTATTTAAAAACATAAATAAAAGAGTATACTATAAAAAAATTTATTGAAATTTTTTTATAATTAAAAACTATATTAATACTTATTATATGTGTCTCAACTAGGTGCATCAACTCATCCCCCTTTACTATATTTTAGGAGTCTGAGGTAGAATTTGTTAGGATTAAACCATGGATAGAAATAAAAATTACATGCAAATATAACCAATATCAAAAAATAATAGATCACACAGAAAATAACACAAGACACCAAGATTTAACGTGGTTCACCCAAACCCTAGGCTACGTCCACCAAATAGCAAGTCTAATATTTTATGATCTAGTGATTATAGCCTGATTACAATCTGTAATCTCTTATAGCTCAATACCACCACAAGAACCAATTTTCACATCACCTTATGAAACAATCCCTAACCCTATGCCCTTTTATATAAGTATTTTTACCACTTTAAGGTTATAATTAATAATTACATGTTGGCCCAAAATCTTGATAAAATAGGGCCCAAATATTTTTTCTAGGTGTTGCCCTTAGCCCAAAGAATTTATGAAGTATGTATAGTACTTTCCTAATCAGTCACCACAAACTAACAATCTCCCACTTGGAGACTAATTAGGCTCCACACTAAACAACAATCTCCCACTTGGAGACTGATCCTGTAGCTATGTCACTGCTCCATGAGGCTCCCACTAGATCAAACCACCCTGGACTCTGATGTTCTTTTATTCATGTTTAGTCTAGAAGACCAACCAAAGCTAAAGAAGAGTTTAGCTTCTCCCTTGTTACTACCTTTGTAAACATATTTGTTGAATTTTCATTTATATGTGGGCATATGCACTGAGTTATGGTGCCAAAAAGGTGACAATGAATTTTTTTTTCCTATTTTAAACAACGCGTAGTGTGTACGCGCTATAGCACGTACACGCTTTCTAAAAAAAAAAAAGTATGTATGATGGGCTGCAAACCCGCAGCCCATCATTTTCATTACCATTTTCTTTTACTCCTATAGTGAGCAGCGCGTACGTGAGTTGAAGACTCAACATTTGCACCACCATTTGCCAAAATGCCTCCTCGTCGATGAAATCCAAGACCACAAGCACACCCACGACGATGCCGTAAGTGATATAAACCTAACTTTGCATTGTTTGATATATTTTTCATATTGTTTTGTAAGTTTTTTATATTCTTTTGTAGGGTTTTTACAAATTTCATTTAGATTTGTTTATTTATTTGAATTTCAATTGATTTTTTATCAGGAAATGTTCATAATCAACCAAAAAATCCACAAGAACATCAAAACCCTCAAGAATGCCAAAACCAAAACCCTCCTCAAGAAGAATAACAAATTCCACAACCCGAACCAATTGCAAGACCTCCACCAGGAACACAAGAAAATCTAAGAAATGAAATAGAGAGAGGCAAAACTGAATTAGAAGGAATCATTGCTCGGTTGAAAGAATTCAAACAAACCAATCCAATGAGGGCTCAATTGGCATCATCCCTCGAATCCATTAACACTCAGATAGCCTCAGTTAGTGGTCAGTTAGATATTTTGCGGGCTAAGAGGGATGAACAAAAAAGATTTTATGCAAATAAATTGTCATATGAAGATGTTAAAAAAAAGGAAATACCAAAAGGTAGTATATGTGCATTATTTAGAAAACTCGGTGAGAAAAATACTGTTAGAGAGGGTACTAAATGATTCCCCATCCATTGGTGCATACATGATGCTATTAGAAATAATTTTTGGGATAGATGGTGGATGGTTTTTGATGCCCCTCCTTGCAACAATCATGAGGTCCCCATGTATTTTTTGAAGAAATTATATTGTGAGTTTGTCCTTGGGGAGATCCCCAATTATTTTGATATGTTAGACTCCCAGGGTAGAGGTGGGGGGTTATCATTTGAGAGGCCCGAAGCACGTCGTGACCCTAATGTAGTTAGGGCACCCATGGTCCATCCACAGCATGAGCATGTGATTATTCCTTCAGTTGTGAAGGAACATGTAGAGGCCAGCACTCTAGGGACCATTAATGCTTTGACACAGACCCTCATCCATTCCATGAGCCTATTAGTTGAGGGGGAGCCTTTTATACGTCGTGGTCACATGTGCACTTCATGTGGATCCCTATGCACATTTGGCACTCATGTCAGAGATGGTGCAGATGATGGGCTTGTCACCGATCAGTTCCTGAATGAGACATTTGGCATTGACACATAGGTAAATTACTAATTTGATCACATTTCATACGTATAGTGAATGATTAATTAATTAGGATTTAATGACATTGTTCAAAATTTAGGGTCAAAGTGTTCCTGGGCCTAGCAGTGATCCTCCATGCCCATTTTTTGTCCCTTCGACGAGTCCTAAGGTATGTATCAATTTAATCATTTTAATTAATACATATATTTATTACGTAATCATATTAAGGATTGACCAAAAAAAATATGCATGTGCATCAGTTCTCCACAGGACCCTCAACCTTTACCATAGACGTAGAGCAGAGACATCATACAAGCTTCACACAGGTACAGTTGTTTCATGTTAATTTAATTAATTTGATTATATTTATTCCATGTTTCATGTTAGATATAATGTGTATTGTATGACGTGCAGCTCATGATGTCGGACATACCTCCTCATCTACGACAGTCTGTTGATAGTGGAGTGGCCGCAGCTGTGGCTAGCTCACAGCCACTAACGGAGGTATGAAAGAATTTTCTTCATTTTAGTTTTTGTTTATAATAGTTAATCTCAAAATTTCTAATGTTATTTATAAGTGATTATATTTATTGAATTGTTGTAGGGTCTTGTCACGCCTGATCATCCATGAGCATTTGAGGTGGACTTACAGAGTGACTATTTGTTGGCGGTAAGAAAATAATTGATTTTGTGAGTACATATATTTGATTTCAACGTATAATAAATATTGATTCATATCTACTTTCTTTGTATTAGTTGGACCTAGAGAAGAGCCTCAACAAGAGGTCAAGTGAGCATGTCAGGAAGGCCCCGTCATCTCCATTGTCTCCCTCCACATGACGGCAGAGGACGTCGAGAGACTTGTTTCCTTCCCCTCGTGGGAAGGAAAAGATGTAGTTGAGATATTTGATACATATATATAGAGACTTGTTTCCTTCCCCATGTATATATATAGGCATCTGGGAGACATATTCGATACACATTTGATGTACATATGACATTCTATATTTGATGTATGACATATTTGATGTATGACATTATTGGTTAATATATGATATGTTTGTTCATATATGACATTATTGGTTATCATAATATATTATGTGTTTGTTAATGTATATGACATTATTGGTTATCATTTTATATTATATGTTTGTTCATGTATGACGTTAAATTAGATATGTTCATGTATGACATTAAATTAGATATGTGCATGTATGAAATTAAATTCAATTGCTAGAGAGTTGCCATTATGTCTACCAACTAGTAGATGTGCATGTATGAAATTACACTCTCTCCTATCCCCTACTCTCTCTCTTTCACAGACACACACACACACACACTCACACTCCCATCCCCCCTCTCTCTTCTCTCCCATCCCCTACTCTCTAGATTTGTCACATGCACTCCCATCCCTCTCTCTCCTCCTCTCCCACTCCCTCTCCCAGGTCACCTACTATTTCTCTCTCTCAAGTTCTCTCTCTCTCCCTCTCTACTCTCTCTCTCTCATCCCCTACTCTTACTCTCTCTGTCTCCCATTCCCAACTCTCTCTCACACTCTCTCCCATCCCCTACTCTCTCTCACACTCTCTCCCATCCTTTCACTCTGTCTCTCCCATCTCGTACTCTCTCTTTGCCACCCCCTACTCTCTCTCACACTCTCACACTCTCTCCTATCCCCTACTCTCTCTCTTTCATAGACACACACACACACTCACACTCCCATCCCCCCTCTCTCTTCTCTCCCATCCCCTACTCTCTAGATTTTTCACACGCACTCCCATCCCTCTCTCTCCTCCTCTCCCACTCCCTCTCCTAGGTCACCTACTATTTCTCTCTCTCAAGTTCTCTCTTCCTCTCTACTCTCTCTCTCCCATCCCCTACTCTTACTCTCTCTCTCTCCCATTCCCAACTCTCTCTCACACTCTCTCCCATCCCCTACTCTCTCTCACACTCTCTCCCATCCTTTCACTCTATCTCTCCCATCCCGTACTCTCTCTCTCTCTGCCACCCCCTACTCTCTCTCTCACTCTCTCCCATCCTTTCACTCTATCTCTCCCATCCTTTCACTCTATCTCTCCCATCTCGTACTCTCTCTCTACCATCCCCTACTCTCTCTCTCACTCTCACACTCTCTCCCATCCCCTACTCTCTCTCTTTTACAGACACACACACTCTTATCCCCCCACTCTCTTCTCTCCCATCCCCTACTCTCTACATCTTTCACGCACACTCCCATCCCCCCTATCTCTCTCCCTCTCCCTCTCCTACCACCTACGAGATCTCTCTCTCTCTCTCAAGTTCTCTCTCTCCCTCTCTACTCTCTCTCTCTCCCATCCCATCCCTTACTCTCACTCTCTCTCTCCCATCCCCTACTCTCTCTCACACTCCCATCCCCTAATCTCACTCTCTCTCTCCCATCCCATACGAGCTCTCTCTGCCACCACCTACTCTCTCTCACACTCTCACACTCTCTCCCATCCCCTACTCTGTCTCTCTTACACACATTCCCATTCCCCCTCTATCTCTCTCTCCCTCTCCCACTCCCTCTCCCCCATCCCCTACTCGCTCTCTTCCCTCTCCCATCCCCTACTCTCTCTCTTTCATAGACACGCACTCCCATCCCCCCCTCTCTCTCCTCTCCCATCCCCTACTCTCTAGATTTGTCACACACACTCCCATCCCCCCTCTCTCTCCCTCTCCCACTCCCTCTTGCACCACCTACTATCTCTCTCTCTCAAGTACTCTCTTTCCCTCTTTACTTTCTCTCTCCCATCCCCTACTCTCACTCTCTCTCTTCCATCCCCTACTCTCTCTCATACTCTCTCTCTCTCTCTCTCTCTCTCTCTCTCTCTCTCTCTAACCCCCATCCTGTACAAGCTCTCTCTACCACCCCCTACTCTCTCTCAAACTCTCACACTCTCTCCCATTCCCTACTCTATCTCTCTTATACACATTCCCATTCCCCCCCCCCCTCTCTCTCACTCCCTCTCCCATTTCCTACTCTCTCCCATCCCCAAATCTATCTCTCTTACACACTTCATTTCCCCCTCTCCCTCTCCCTCCCACTCCCTCTCCCATCGCCTACTATCTCTCTCTCTCTCTCTCCCTCTCTCTCCCATACCCTACTCTCACTCTCTCTCTTTGCCACCCCTACTCTCTCTCACACTCTCTCCCATCCCCTACTTTCTCTCTTACACACACTTCCATCCCCCCTCTCTCTCCCTCTCCCACTCCCTCTACCATTTCCTAATCTCTTTCTCCTCCATCCACCCTCTCTCTCCCTCTCCCACTCCCTCTGCCATTGCCTACTCTCTTTCTATCCCATCCCCTACTCTCTCTATCTCTCTCTCCCCTCTCTCATTCCCTACTCTCTCTCTTTCACACACACCCATCCCCCCTCTCTCCTCTCCCATCCTCTACTTTTTCTCTCACTCGCTCTCCCTCTCCCACTGCCTACTCTCACTCTCTCTCACTCTCTCCCTCTCTACTCTCTCTCTGCTACCCCCTACCCTCTCTCACATTTTCACACTCTCTCTCTTTCTCTCTTACACACATTTCCATCCCCCCTCTCTCTCTCCCTCTCCCACTCCCTCTCCCATCACCTACTCTCTCTTCCATCCCCTACTCTCTCTTCCATCCCCTACTGTCTCTCAAGCTACTCTATCTTCCCCCTCTCCCATTCCCTACTCTCTCTCTTTCACACACATGCACTCCCATCCTCCTCTCTCTCGCTCTTCCTCTCCCACTCCGTCTCCCACCACCTATTGTCTCTCTCCCCCATCCCCTACTCTCAATCTCTCTCTCCCAACTTGTACTCTCTCTCACACTTCCTCTCTCCCCCATCCCATACTCCCTCTTTGCCACCTCTACTCTCTCTCTCACACTTCCTCTCTCTTGCATCTTGTACTCTCTTTGGCACCCCTACTCTCTCACATTTCCTCTATATCCTATCCTATACTCTCTCTGCCACCCCTACTCTTTCTCACTTCCTCTCTCCCCTCTCCCATCCCCTACTTTCTCTCTATCTCTCTCACACACACAAATAGCCATTCCCTCGCCCCACCCCCCTAGCTCTCTCTTGGTTTTGGTTTGCAATTTAGGTCTCAATAGTGTGTGCACACTATAGCGTGTGTGCACTACCTCAAATTCAATAGCATTTTAATAGGGCGTGTGCGCTATAGGGTGCACGCGCTATTCAAAGCTTTGCATTAAAACCAAGCCTAAGGCTTGGTTTTTCCTTGGAGATCCAACCCAAAGGTTTGGAATTTATAAACAGGTCTAAGACGTGTTTTCCAGAAAACATACAAAAAATGATTGATTTTTCTTGTGTGCTCCCCTTCAAGATTCTTCGTGGTTGGGTATCGATAAGATCAGGTTACATAACATTATAGGTCTCTGTGTTAGCTATCTAACCATATAATTTATTTTTAATTTGAACTATTTTTAATCTTTCATCTATAATTTCTTTTGAATGTATGTTCATTTTTTGTCAAAAACCACCATGTACTAATTGGGCTGTAGATTTTAGCTCATTCATCGAATTATGTAACAACTTAGTTTTTTAGAAACTAGACTCCATTCTACACACTTTGAAAAAAAGAAGTTTTGATTTTAGATTAGTTTTCAATCATTTCTAGGGGGAGCACATAGATATTTCACATTTTTGGGATGGGTCTAATTTAAAAATTCATTAAAAAAAAATACACATTATAAAATTACCCAAAAAATCTGGGATAAACTACATAGTGTTAGGTAACTTTTGACTAGAGCGATTAAATAATTTCAAAAAAAAAGTTAAAATTTTAGGGGGGCCACACTTTGTACTATGTTATGTTTTTTTGGAATAAAAAGTACCACTTTCTGTGGCCCCCTTTTTTGAGGACCTAAAACTAAACCATTTTGAAAAAAAATTAGTAGTTTAGAAACTAGATTCAAAGGACTACGACTTTTGTTTTTGTCACATCTTAAACTTTTGAGCGTAACTATCTTCAAATTCTTGTTGAAGTCCAGAATTTGCTGATTTCAAGAAAAAGGTGTCCACTTATACCCCCCTTTTGGCACCACAACTTTGTGCACTTACCCATGTATCTTGTCCAACTTTAATTGTCCATCCTCCAAAATTGATCAAATGAAATGCTACCACAATTGTATGTGTTTGGTCTTTGAATGTAGAGCTGAGTTATTCTCAAGATGAATGTCACTTTAACTATTTGTAAAAAAATAATTATCCTTGTTAGGGTGTCCCAATTCTTCCAAGAAAAATTGAAGCCATATCATCTTCTTGGCTACCTCTGTAGTGGATAAAGCATTAACCTTTTGTATCCTAGAAACCCAACTCACAGCTGCCCCACCAATAGTAAAGACATAACCTATAGTACTCTGCCTAGTATCAATATCCCCTAATAAATCTAAGTCAACATAGCCCTATAAATTATTAGTAGAGCCCCCAAAGTGTAAACACTTATTGGATGTTCCTCTCAAATATCTGAGAATCTAGTTGACCGCATTCCAATGCTCAATTCTTAGATGACTCATATACCTACTAATGACTCCCACTTCATGTAGATGCTCAAAAATGGTTCACATCTATGGTTTCATCACTTATTCATACTAATTTTCCCCATTTTCTCATTCTACTAACTTCAATCTTTTGGCCAAAACTGATCATACTTTATCATTTGTATCCTCTTTCACATCAATTTCATGTCATTTCAAAATCATTTTGTATCAACTCAAAATCATTTCATATAAACTCAAAATCACCCCAAATTAACTCAGAATCACTTGGAATCAGTCCTAATCAACCTAGAATATATCAAACATCCCAAATAAATCATCATTTATTCGATCCTAGGTATTGTTGTGGCTTTTAATGCCTTGAAAACCTATCACCCTATCAATCTTATCAATCTGACCTTAGTACTGTCATGGCTCTCAATGCTAGGTCAAACTACCATTCATGTCATCTAATCTTTGACATTGTTGAGGCTTTCGATGTTGGATCATGGCATTATCGACCATTTTAATAATATTAACAGTATCTATCAATGTTATTATGATCAAACCTTTTCAATCAATTTCAATCTTATAGCATTTACAATGTCAGTTAAATGTTACATATCAATCAATTCATGTCATGTGTCCTTGGCATGTTATCAATTTCAATCAATCAATTTGACCATGGCTTTGGTCCACCTATCACCATCCTAGTCAATTTCCACTATCATCATCACATTTTCATCAAAGGATAATGTCGCATTTAGTTAATCAATTTTGTCCAATCGTCTACTAATTTTCCCTATAGGATTAAATAAACCATAATTTAATTCTATTCTTCTTACTAATTATTCTTCCTAATTGTCATCCTTAATCAATTAATTTTATTCATTAATTGATTTATCATTCGCAAATCATGGAAATTCTTAATTTCCTAAGTTCCATTTTCCATCATTAATTCCATTTTCTACTAATTCTTATTTTGTGGGATAAAAGGATTTTTAATTCAAATATTCCATAAAATATTGTATCATTATGACACTTGGATATGAAACCTCATGGATTCTCCTTTGACACTTGGATAAGATATGTCATAATCAAATATTCTTATTCCTTACACATGTCCTTATTTGGCTTATTTCTCATAGACTCTTGGCTTTAAGTGGGTTGAGGTGTCTTATGATGCATCATATATTCTCTTCCACATTTAGCCAAGTTTGACTTCCATGCATCATAGAATCTTACAATTGGCATATTTTTTCATATGCGTCATGGATTCTCAAAGAAATCTCTTGCCACATCGCATATCTATGGGTGACAAATCCAAGGCTTTCATCCTCCATGCCAATTATAAAATGGACACTCTTTCTCTCATTTCTCTTCTTAATGCTTGAAAGTCCTTGGAGTCATAATTCTTGATTCTTTGAGTCCTTAGCTTCTTTACATTTTCACACCATTTTCTCTCAAGCTTAAATCAAAACTTCAAGTATTCTCATGACATTATCCATATTGTAGGCTTTTGCTTCAATTTTGTGTGCACTATAGGAAACTTTGGAGCTACATCATTTGGAGAAGAAAGAAGGACATGGGAGCTACAAATGAAAGAGGGGATTTCTATTGCTTTCTTTATTAGTTTAGCTTTTATGGTAGACTAGTGGGTGCTAATGTATGTTGATTGAGTTTTGTGATTTTTTCATAGTATGTTATGCATTTAATCCATTTTCTAGTCCTATAGGTATCAATATCCCCTAATAATTCTGAGTCAACATAGCCCTATAGTAGTAGAGCCCCCAAAGTGTAAACACTTATTGGATGTTCCTCTCAAATATCTGAGAATCCAGTTGACCGCATTCCAATGCTCAATTATTAGATGACTCATATACCTACTAATGATTCCCACTTCATGTGCAATATCTGGCCTTGTATATACCATAGCATACATCAAACTTCCTATAGCTAAAGCATAAGGTACCTTGGACATCTTATCCTCCTCTTCTTGTGTCTTGGAAATCATCTCCTTAGTCAACTTCAAATGACTAGGTAATAGTGTGCTGATAGCTTTAGCATTCTCCATAGAGAAATGTTGCAACACCTTCTCAACATAATCAACCTAAGATAGTGCCAATTTCTTTTTCTTCCTATCTCTACAAATTTTCATACCAAGGATTTGTCTTTCTATCCCCAAATCCTTCATAGAAAATGTACGTGCTAATCGACATTTCAACCCATCAATATGATCCATCTTAGACCCAGCTACAAGCATATCATCAACATATAAATATAAAATAATGTAGCTATCATCATCTAAGCTCTTAAAATAAACACAATGATCTAAATGACACCTATTGTATCCATGCTCATGCATAAAACTGTCAAATTTCAGATACCATTGCCGAGGTGCTTGCTTCAAGCCATATAAACTTTTCTTCAATTTACACACTAAGTTCTCCTTACCTTTGACCTCAAATCCTTGTGGCTGAGCCATATATATCTCTTCATCAAAATCACCATGAAGTCATTTTTACAATATGATAAAATATCTCATCAAAATTGATTCCTTTTTTCTGCACAAATAGTTTTATAAATAACCTAGCTTTAAATATTTTCTGACCTCCTTCCTCTTCTTTTAACCTGTAAACTCATTTATTTTGTAAAGCCCTTTTACCTATAATAAACTTGCATAAATTTGATGTCTTATTCTTCAACAAAGAGTACATTTCATCTTTCATTATAGAATCCTCCTGAATCTTAGTATCCACTTGCACAACTTCATCATAACATTCAGGTTCACCAGCATTAGTAAGTAAAATTGAATACAAAGAGGGAGAAAATCTTTCTAGAGGTTTAATTTTCCTTGTTGACTATCTAAGATTCACTAATGTGTGTGGTATTTTTTGTTGTGATTTTTGCACATCATGAGGAATGGCTAGAACATCATCTTTTGGAGTATCATCTAGCAGTACATAATATCTTCTTTCTTCTCATGTTGCTGTAATAGATCTTTTTACAACACTTTCTCATTGTATATGACATATTTGCTTCTTACAATTTTATGATTTTCAAAATCCCAAAGCCTATAGCCAAATTCATTAATGCCATATCCAATAAATACATATTTCATTGACTTAGCTTCTAGCTTGGTTATATTTTTAGAGTCTATGTGAGTAAATGCTTCACAACCAAAGGTCTTGAGAAAAGAATAACTCACCTTCTTACTAGTCCATGGTTCTTCTGGAATATCACAAGCCAATGGAGTAGAGGGATCTCTATTAATCAAATATATAGTAGTATTGATAGCCTCCATCCACATGTGTAAGGGCAACCCAACATGCGACCTCATGCTCCTTGCATGCTCCATTATAGTCCTATTCATATGTTTAGCAACTCCATTTTCCTATGGAGTCCTTGGAATAATTTTCTAGTCTATGAATACCATTAGTGGAGCAATAATCTTCAAATTCATGACTGCAATACTCACCACCATTATCAAATTTGAGACATTTTAATTTCTTAGTAGTCTCATTTTCAACCAAGCATTTCCATTTCTTAAAAGTTTGAAATACATCAAATTTATATCTAAGGAAATAAATCCATACCTTTCTAGTTACATCATCAATGAATGTAACATAATAAGGAGAGCCACTGAGGGAAGATACCTGAGCCTGTTCCCTATTAGAAATATTCAAGATATAATAGGTTACTAAGAGGGGAGGGGTGAATCAGTAACCATAAAACTTTTAAGTCAATTCAGAATAACCATATACAACATTCACTCATCTAGCCTGCTGCAAAAAAACATTTAAACATTTAAACCATATATGCACAGAGATTTGGTGACCCAAAAACCTTCCAAAATAGAAAGTAAAACTGGAGTGGGGATGATACCCACAAAGCTTCGTTACTGCAGTATGAAGTTGGCCGGTTAAGGCTTACAATGATCACTTCTGGTGATCTACCCTGTTAGGAGCACAAAGAATTGCTAGATCCACCTTGTTAGAGGATTTACAAACATACTTTACAAGTATGCACTCTGTTAGGATATTTGAATAAAGACGGTTAAGTCTACCTTGTTAAAGGATTTACAAGAATGATTCACTTGTTAGGATGAACCAACAGATCAACTTACAACTTGACTGGATTCTTTATTGTAGATCACCTTCTGTGATTGATGAAATCATTTTTGCTCCTGGTAGACCTTGCTGAGTATTCTTTTCTACTGATGAATTCGCAAATCATATCTTATGTCCCTCCTTTTGCAATATTCTATATCTTGTATATCTTCTTTGTATCTATCTATGTGTTGAATGATATAATACATTACATATATATACCATTCCAATAATTATTCATTCAAGGTCAGCCAAACACAAGTAAACAAAATATAACTAAGTCGGCCAAATGGTAAAATAAACTTGGGTTCTTCAGACAAACTTGATGACCTTCTGATACACGGCATCCACTACGTTACTCGACATCGTCATGCACTCGGTAGAGGTAGGGGCTCAGTTCATACTAGTCATACAACGTTGCCTGGAACTCGGTAACCATTGGTGACTTAGTAGATATAGTGTCACTCGGTAGAAACTAACTTCTTTGTTAACCTCCTGAGCTCGGTTAACCTCCTGAGCTTGGTTATCACTAAGTTCTTCCTCACTCGGTTAATACTGAGAGCATCTTAACTTGGTTAACACTAAGTGCATCTTCACTCAGTTAACATTAAGTCCTTCTTCACTCAGTTAGAACTGTGTCTTCGATGCTCAATTTGAATTGTATCTTCAGTGCTCAGTTTAAACTGTATCTTCAATGCTTGGTTTGAACTACGTTGCCATCACTCAATCTGAACTTTATTACTCGGTTTGAACTGTGTTGCCATCATTCGGTCTGAACTGTATTACTCAGTGGTCGGTTAGAACTATGAGTGTTGTCACTAATGCCAAATAACTTTATGCCAACAGTCCCCATACATCTATATGTACAAGCTCTAATTTCTTCTTTTTGTTTTCCTTCCTAGTCTTCACAAAACTCACTCTCTTTTGTTTTTCATACACACAACTTTCACAGAATTCCATATCAACATATTTCAGACTAGGTAAAACTTTCTTTGAATGAAGTACTTTCATACCTTTCTCACTCATGTGCCCAAGTTTGTTGTGCCACAATGCTATATCAGAATCTACAACAATTATTTGTTCTCCTTTCTCAACTGCAGCAATTGTTCCTGAACATTCATTTTTCTCTAAAATAATTAAAGTAGAAGGAACAATATGACCTATACAAAGATATAAGGTGCCTACTTTCACAAATTTTTCCACTACAAGGGAACCTTTTGAGACCTTCCAATTTTTATTATTAAAAGTAACTACACAACC
This sequence comes from Cupressus sempervirens, assembly GCA_028749045.1. Taxonomy (NCBI): domain Eukaryota; kingdom Viridiplantae; phylum Streptophyta; class Pinopsida; order Cupressales; family Cupressaceae; genus Cupressus; species Cupressus sempervirens. Next base: position 603,659,945 of record CM053789.1, read on the forward strand.
CTCATTACCAAGTTGCCTTGCTAAAATTAAATTCCTACTTAGCCTTGGAACATGTCTTAGCTCATGTAGTAGCCACTAATTCCCATTTTGCAACTTAATCTTAACTTTTCCCTTTCCAACAATCTGAGAGGGTTCATTATCTCCAAAATAAACAAGTTCAAAATCCCCTTGGGCATAATCAATGAAATCACCTCTATGAGGTGTAGCATGAAATAAAGAACTAGAATCTAAAACCCAAGAATCATCAACACTTTCTAAAGATATAAGCAAAGCATCCTCTTCAAATTTTTTACTTACCACATTTTCCTCCTTGTCTCCATCTAGTTTATCTCCTTCATTTTTCTTTTGACTCCAACAATCTTTTTTTTTATGATCTAGTTTCCCATAGTACCAGCAATTGTTCGGTCCTCTCGATTGAAACCTCCTCCCTTTTGACTTTCCTCTTGATTTCCCACAATTTTTAGAATTAATTTCTCTCTTAGTTGTTCTTCCTTGACTTTGTGCGTTCAAAGCACTTACAAATGTAGATCCGCCTGAAGATTTCCTACAAGTTTCCTCACTCAAAATAACACTGATCACATCATCATATTTTAGGGTACTAGATCCAAGAATAGAATTACTCACAACCATTACCAAGCCATTCCAACTTTCAGGAAAAGAACACAAAATCAAGAGAGCCCTAATTTTTTTTATCAAAATTGACACCCATAGAAGATAATTGGCTAGTAATAGTATTAAACTCATTTAAATGATCTATAAAAAATCTACCTTTTACCATTTTAATATTAAATAAATACTTCATGAGAAATACCTTATTTGAAGAAAAGGGCTTTTCATATAATGTCACTAGGGTTTTCATCAATTCTTCTGTTGTCTTTGCTTTTGTAATATTAAATTCCACTAATGCTGCTAGGCATAATTGAATGCTTCCAAGTGTCTTTTTGTCTAAAAGATCCCATTCGTCATTTGACATAGATCCCTAATTCTTGGTTTTTCCTTCCAATAGCTTCCATAAATCCTTCTGATAAAGATAGTCTTCCATTTGCATCTTTCATAATTGAAAGTTCTACCCATTAAACCTATCAACCCTCAACTTTTCGTCATCTACCATTGCTCCCACTTGACCATGAGACTCCCACTCTACCATGAGACTTTCATGTAGAGGATAACTGAAAAACAACCTCGCTCTGATACCACTTGTTAGGATTAAACTACAGATAGAGATAACAATTACGTGCAAATATAACCAATATCAAAAAATAATAGATCACATAGAAAATAACACAAGCCACCAAGATTTAACGTAGTTCACCCAAACCCTAGGCTATGTCCACCAACTAGTAAGTCCAATATTTTATGATCCAATGATTACAACTTGATTACAATCCATAATCCCTTACAGCTCAATACTACCACAAGAACCAATTTTCACATCACCTTATGAAACAATCCTTAACCCTAAGCCCTTTTATATAAGTATTTTTACCACTTTAGGGTTATAATTAATAATTATATGTTGGTCCAAAATCCTAATAAAATAGGGCCCAAATTATTTTTTCAAGGTGATGCCCTGATCCCCAAAGAATTTATGAATTATGTATAGTACTTTCTTTATTAGTCACCACAAATTAACAAAATTGATGACAACTACTTTAAACTTCTTGCTAAATCACAAAGCATCTTTTTTACTACAACCATAAGATCAATGAATGAGGAAAAATTAGTCATGAATTCATCATGCTCATCATGTGGCTCCTCGTGGACTACTTTTTTCTTTTCTCTTTTTGTGATCAATGCTCATTTGTGAGAACAATATTATTAACACAATATTTAAAATCAATCCAAAATAGTAGTGAAGAATAAAACATAATAAAAGAATATGTATTAACATATTTCTTGTATCTAATTTGTACAACAACAATGAGTTTTCCTATTGGGAATGAGAAGTCTCATGAGAACCATTGTTTTTATGCATATCCTATGGTTTTTGATCCATAATATAGCCATGTATTTCAAAAAAAATTTGAGACATGTTAAAACACATGTGTTATTATTCTAAGTTAGCAAAAAAAAAAAAAAAATTAATTGTGTGTTGGATTCATTGATTGGAGTTGATTTTAAATGTGCATAGTATGTACTGCCACACTAATGATAGTGAATTTGGTTTTATCTATGAGATTCAAATTGTAATCAATAAGAAGCTCTTCACCTCTATGCATTGATTTTATTTCACATACAACTATGTGATTTCCCTCACATGCCTCAAATATGCAATTGGGTTGCTTCTTAGTTGATGTAGGTTATGTACTATTTATAAAACCTATAATATTCCTTGATTCTTTTGTCCTTCTATCAATGTATATACCTATTGTTTTATTTTTTCAACTAAATTTTTATTGTATATAATTTTCTGTGAGTGCAAACCTACACATACTTTTTTTATATCTAACAATCTATATCCAACTACTATAATCATAGCAAGGTCTAACATACTCCATCAATTCAACAATTTTTTTTTGTAAGAGACCTTTATGCCATCCATGGAAAATAGGCCCAAACCATGTAATGAGGATGTTGCTATGAGATATATTCTCTCTCCAACACAAAAAATAGGGTTTACTAGAGGAAGCTCATCAAGGACCCATTATTTCTATAGATGTTTGTACCTAAAGGGAATATTAGAGTCATCTTTATTCTCATCATCATAAGAACATGAGCCCTATTGAGAAAGGAAAAAATTCCATGCCCTTATTGAATTTATTTCTAATATTATAACCTTGCATTGATCTCCTTGTTTTAGAAATACTAAGTGTCTCACTTTCTTCTTCCATTCCTATATTTTCCTCACTTGAGGATGAAAAATCTAACTAATACCTATTTTCTAGTACCTATACTCCACAAAATAAGATAGATAGGTGACAATGAGAGAGATATTTTACAAATGGTAAAAGACATTAATCTCTATGGGGTGTACTAACTTGTACCTAATGATCCATGAGATTGTGTTGGATGCTCATGAAAGGACTTTGATTTCTACATATCTAAATCAATTATCTTATATTAGCTAAAAATTTCATGATACATATACATTAATTATAAATAGTAAAAGGTACATGAAAAGTTAATCAAATTAATCATTGATCTATCAAGAACTCAATATTGAATAACATAGGGGTTGATCACATAACTACACATTTCATTCTTGTCATTGATAATCAAAGCCCCCTTCAATGTTATCAAATAAACCCCTATTGTCATTGATATTATTCTTCATCCATCTCATCATTAGGATCATCTTCGTCATTGACATAATCACCACCACTATCATGGTCATCATCATCATCATCATCATCATCAATAGAAGCATCATCATTGTGATTTGTAGCAACATTAGAAGCATCAAAAATATCATCAACTAACTCTCAATCGTGATCCACTTCTTCCTCTTCCTCGATATCTTTTTCTTCCATCATATTATACTTTATCACTCTTCCTCTTGGATCATGTCTAATAACAAATGACCAACCCAGTTTATGTGGAACTTTTGAGTAAAATACCTTCTCACATTGGCTTGGAAGAACATAGGGCTCATCCCCAACTGGCTCAAACAACCTTGTATTAATCATTGGAAATTATTCTCATGCTCAATAATAGTTCTATTAGAATCATTTTGATCGAGTCATATTCTATACCATTTGAAGAAGAAGAGAACTAATTTGAAGAAATTAAATTCATGGTCAAGTATATCAACTAAAATACCATAGTATCAATTTTGAGTTTCTCAAGGATGTACGTCATTTCTAGATAAAATACTGGTCACGTGGAGGACTGCACTTATCCTAGAATCACAAGTGCTCTTTGTGTCATCAAAATATTTGATATAAAATTTATAACCATTTAATAACATAGCCTTGTGGTGTTTCACTATAATAATGTCAAATATGTATAAATCATTGCATCACGAGTTCAAAAACATATGGTTGATTAATAAACTTATAAGTTCTTGGAGATCTCTTAAACCATATGCTAAATCTATTTCCTTTTGTGTTTCATTGGGATCTCCATTAAAATGAGCTTTTATAACCAATGAAGATATAGTTTATCATTTTAATCTATGACCAAAATATTGACATCATTCAATCCATACTATCATCCAATCTTTGATTGTTTGCAATAAACAAATGTATTGCATCCCACTCTTTAGCAACTATACAAAAGTAAATATATGACTTAAAACAGTTTTATTTTGAAGATAAAGAATTAGTTAACTAAAATAACATCTCATAATTCATTACATTTCACTTTCCTAAATCTACTATTCCCCACCAAGTACTCCCCTTCTAATTTTTTAATGTAGCTGAGATCTCAATTGCAATCTATATGGGTCTTTGTTGCAAGATTAGGAAGATATTGAGTAATGTACACCATCATCTAGTATACCATATATCCCTCAACCATAGAACCCTTAGAATGTGCTCTTTATCTAACCAAACCCTTCAAAAATTGCAAGTGTCTCTCAACCATCTATATTGACCTAGGCTTTACAAGTCCACACAATTCAATCTCCTCAACTTGGTGAATGAGGTAGTGTTCTTGTCCATTGAAAAAAGTTAAAGGCAAACACTTTTGCATTTCAAACATTAGTAGACAAATTCTTTTCTTCTAATAATTTACATATACTTTATGGATTTCTTTAGATGAAAACCACCTTCAATGGATTTAAGACATAAAAACATATAAATATGAGACTTTACAATATATTTCTTGTTTGATATATTGAAAAAATATCACTACTTACCTCATGTATTTCTTAAGATCATATATCACTTGTTTGATATTATTGTCAAAGTTGTCTAGGAGTAATAGGGGTAGCACATACTACAATAATTGTCAATTGATCATTTCATTCTTTTCTAGAGTAATACAATAAAAATTGAATCTAGTTCCACAAATATATTGTAAATATAAAAATATCGTGACTTACCTTGATGAAGGTATGCTAATCATGCATTTTTAGTCCTGGCCCAAATTCACTTTTCTTTGATATGAGATTACTTATATTCATAGCAAACCCTATAGGAAATCTTAGTTTTTTGTAGGACTTATTTTGTGATGCATTTTTTTTAAGATAAACATTGTCATATAAATAAATTTCATTTTTTTTTTCAATTGTAACATTCAAATCCAATAAGATAATTCACACTTCAATTAGAAGGGAGGAAATATATTGCATCTTGTCTATTTTTGAATTTTGGAAAATAATTTGTGACGTGGGCAATAAAGGTAAAAGAGAAAGTATTCATGAAGAAGAACTAATGAACAAGAAGATGAAAGTTGTCAAAAATCTTTAGCAGGATACTATAGGAGGCAAGGTATCTACATCTGTAATATTTTTTCCAATTCATATTTAGTTCATATAGTACACATAACTATATTGTAGAATTTTTATATGTATATAGTTAGGATTAGGGTTTATCCAACTATGAATATGGTAAATATAAACTTAGGGTTACTATTAACTTAATATTAAGGGTTTATTGAATTATGAATATTCAGGATTAGGTTTTATTAAACTATGAATACTTAAGTTTACGATTTGTTACATTAAAATTTTTAAATTATGAATATTTAGAATTAGGGTTTATTACATATATGGTCTTTAAATTATGAATATTTAGAATTAGGGTACATTTTAATTATTGTATTGTAAATTATGAATTTATTTAGGATGTAGTGAAATAGGACAACATACTGAGGTTGGAGAAGTTTCATTCAAAGTTCAAACATGTATGTATGCATGCATCTCTTGCAACTAAAATCTCTCTCTAGATTTCTACCTATCTAGATGTAAACTTTATATCTTTGATTTTCACTTTTAGAGACAAATCCCCTTATAAACTTGCTTGATTTTATTAGTTATATCATGCACGTGCAATAGTAGATGATGAAAATGTTGGACATGAGGAAATTGAAGATGTTCTAAAGGTTAGATAAAATTATATTTAATAGTACATTTGATATCTATATGCATGTATGTGGACCCTAAAGAGAAGTTATATCTTAAGTCTTTATTTTGATTTTTATTGCAGCTTGAGATCAAAAAATAAATGAGAATGTTAATCTAACTCAAAGTTTGAAGAGAAAAATTAATCATAGAAACATAGATCATTTAATTGAAATGGATGTGGAAAAATTGAGAGAATATGCTAGTCAACCTACACATACTATGAAGAGAAAATTGAATAAAAAGTATGAAGAAATAATCAAACAATTTGAGAATCTTGATATAGTGGAGAAAACTTGACTATTATCAATTTCATTTCTTAAAGATGAATTAAAAGAGACAGTGAAACTATTGGGTATAGATACAAGTGTAAAAAGAGGAAGACTTAGAATTAAACTACAAATTTTTTTTATTAAAATTGTTAAGGAAGGGTTACATTCCATTGGGAAAAATCTAGATTTGCAAATAAATCCATTACATGAAGCGTGATACTCACATCTATTTTAAATAAGAAATTATGGAAAAAAGATAGATCCCTTCACTATCATCTCATATTGGGTATAGTCAAAAGATGATATTACATTATCTAAAAAGGAGAAATAATTTGGACGATAGTACATTAGAAGGAATTTGGGCACTAATGTGTAGAGTTCCTCAATCTGATAGGATTGTGGAAACAATTAAGAACTTATTCATTCAATTTTGGATTGATAGTACTCATCCTTCACCAAATAAAAGAGATATCATCAAGCAGAGGACTATGCCTAAGGAGTATCTTCAACATGCAAAACATTGGTTGGATGTCACACAACATGATTTTTTTCTCTCATTTTGTAATTTAAATCCCAATGTAAAGATTAGACAAACAATGTTTGAAAGATTGAAACCCTGTCTTATGAAGATAAATAAATCTTTTGGAACATGTTCTCGATATCATGTTGAATTTGATTTTTTCTATCAAGTGTTTTGAAAATGATAGAAGAAAGTTGTTATTCTCAAAATTATTTTCATAAACAACCGAGCCAATTCATAACATCAATATTATGTTGAAAACTAAATGATCGTGCAATAGGTGAAATAAATTGCATAGAAGGAACTTGTGAAACATGTGGTAGCCTAACCAAATTTTATTTGAGAGATGAAGATACTAATATGATGAGGATGGTAAAATGTAAGAGATATAAGTACATAAAATTAGAAACAAAAGTTGGAAAAGAATCAACAAGGTTGGAATATGTAGGTGATGACATACCTACTAGAGAATTTGAGTCAAATTTTTGTAAATTAATTCAACTATCGTCATGTTTTTTTTGCTAACTAGCAAACAAAATAGTTTCAAACACTAAGAGAAACTTTTCCACTCGAGACAATTTTATCTATCATTGACTTTGTAGAGATTTACTCCTTCATTTTTCTAAAATAACTTCAAATGAAATACTACTATATAGAGTAGGTTACAATTATGGTTTAAGTGTCTTATCAACATGCAGAAATTGATTTGGATGGTGTGGAAAGTACATATCAAGCATGAATCATTAAAAAAGAGTATCACTTTTACATTAGTGATGACAAAGAACACAACACACATTTTGTGGAACATTATTCTAAGATATTTTTTGATTATTTGAAAAATAAAGCCATAAAAATGGATTAACATTTTGTATGGCTAGATGGATGTGCAACAAAATTTAAATCAGCTAGACCATTTTATGCATTGTGTACATATCATTGATACCTTAATACACCACACATTTGGAGTTTTTTGAGAGTGGACATGGAAAGGGTGAGCATGATGGTGTAGGAGCTTGTATTAAACATGCTTTAAGAAAGTATCAAATGTACTATAAAGGATATCCAATTAACAATGCTCATGATTTGGTTGAGTGGTGCAAAAAAAATTTTACAGTGCCAACAAATACATGTAACATGTCATCAAAAGTAGATTGAGTCATACCATTCAACATGTTTTGGAGGGTATTAGGTATAAATTAATTTGAATATTATAATTGAATCAATTTTATATTTAATATGTTATGTGATAATTATTTATTATGGTACCCATATGTTTAAAACTCCTTTTTTATATGTATGCATGGAGCTTACATTCAAGTGTGGATAGAAGATCAATGAAAGCATGCAAGAGGGTAGAGAAGACATGATATTTGCATTCAATTATGAGTACAAATAGTAATGTGTGATCATTTTACACAAGAGAATACTCATGTTTTTGTCCTAATTGCATTGATGAAAACTATGATGGTTGCATTAATTAAGAACGTGGATATGTGGGTGAATGGACTTTGGTGCCACTAGATGTTGTCAATATGAATGAATTTGAGGATGAAAACTATGTTGATATTCCATTGATTTCTAGTGATTATGAACATATTTTAAGATTGATTAGAGTTGATATGTATTTCATAATATACTCATGTATTTTTCATCAATTTAATATATATATATATATATATATATATATATATATATATATATATATACATACATGGAATTTATATGCATATACTTTGTGTAGGCAATGTTTTTGTAGTCATGGAAAATTTTGAAAATGTAGAAGGTGTTAGCTATTATTTATTGTGTTTCACCATACAAAGAGAGAAGCTAACAAAGACTGAAATAAATGATGGAATTATATTTCCCACAGGTTAGTATATAGTTTAATCATGTACGTGTGTATGCACATCTATGTTTTTTATGAAATCAAATTTATTGACCTATATGCAGATTCTGTTGTTGTACAGGGAACATATTTGAAACAAAATAGACTACTTAAGAATGAGATTCATTTTACTGATTATCAACCTAACAATAAGGTATATCAGTATAGTAACCATGTTATTGCCACTGGTCTAACTCTTTATCTAGTCAAAGGACCTATAGTACATAAGTGGAGGTTGATATTGATAATCACAAGAAAATATTAAATGTTATCCAATAATGAGCTAACCCACTTGATACAAGATAGAAAGAACTTGAACATTTTGAAATTTGGTTGAACTATTTAGAATCTGAAATTCTGGTTCAACAATTTGAAATTTTGTTGAATTAATTATATATTACTTTTAGTCTTTCATTTAACTTATGAATTTTAAATTGTGATTTGTAACTAATTATAGAAGTTAGGAACTTGTATGCAAATTATTAGGACATGTGGCTTGAGGGGAAGAAATTCAAACACTTGTCTTAAGGGGAAGAAACTAAGACTTGTCTCAAGGGGATGAAATTAGGACTTGTCTCAAGGAAATGAAATTAGGACTTGTCTTAAGGGGATGAAATTAGGACTAGATTTTAATCATTTCTAAATATCACTTGTATTATTAGCAATTAGGGATTATGTGACTAATTAGGAATTATGTAAAGTTGATTACCTAACCCTAACCCTAACCAATTTAATATGTACGTACATCGATTTCATAAACCAACATAATGTAACATAATGTAACATGTAATCTAACATAATCCAACATAATCTAATATTTAATCTAACATAATTTCCAACATGATAGAACATTATCCAACATAATCTAACACGTGTAAAAGAACATAAACATTTAATCTAACATAATATCCAACACAATAGAACATTATCCAACATAACATAACATGTAAAATAACATAGTATAACATAATCCAACATATAAGAACATATATAATCTGGATGAAAGTCTAGATCAAATAACAAATAACAAAAACATGTATAATTTGGATGAAAGTCTAGATCAAATAATCTCTTTGGATGAAATTCTAGATCAAATAATCTCTCTAGATGAAAGTCTAGATCAAATAACCTATAATATAAAACAACTATAGATCTCATCAAGTGTAAGACTGTCATCATGATGTCTCCTCATAGTGCATTCTAAAGATTGACTATCAAGATGCTCACTAGGATGTGCTAACCCTTATATATATATTCAAGAGAAAGTGAAATCAATGTACATAATTTCATATTTAATTAAATCTCTTTTAAATTTACAAATTGAAAAAAATTTAAATATTACATTTAAAACTCACATGTGTCAAATTCAAATAAATTAAAACTCACCTGTCCACTAATAGCACCATTGAATGAGTCTTGATGATGTACACGATTAGGCATCAAAGATGGAATAAAAAAAGGAATGTCCCCCTACAATACATACATACATGTGTGTAACAAATCAAATTAAAAGACGTATTTAATTACAAAGGCACAATATGTGTGCATGCATAAATTATTAGTTGAACAAATGTTCAATTGAAATTTTAACATGAATGTAAAAAACTATAGATTTACCTATATAGATGTTGGCATCTAATAAAACTTAGACTATCTAGCATTGATCATTTCCACCAATATATCCATATTTTGTTTGGTCTTATCTAGCTCCATCTCAACATCTACACTAGCATGACTAGTGGCTAGAATACATCCTAATAATGATGAGCCAAGTGGACTAACTAGATGAGATGACACAGAAGTAGAATCATCAAGTGTCAACAAGTCTATCCATCTTGTGGTTGACAAGCTAAAGTCAACATCATCAAGGCTTGCATCTAAACTCTAACCATGCCCTACACTGGTTGAAGGGTTTGTACTAGTATGTATATGTCCCTCTGTAGAAAAAGAGTGGTCATTAGGTGGACCATGATGTGTACTACCACCATGACCACTACTTGATTGATGAGAGGAATGTGGTTGAGGATTTGTCCCAATACTACTATGGACACGATGTCAAATATCTAATATGGGTATGCTAAGATGCTCTGATATGAATCTATAATAGATCCTCAGCAAGAATACTCATAGTATCTTGTGCCAACACTCTAGTGAGACCCTCTAAGCTAGTTAGTGAAGGGATGCCTACTACACTATACAAGTCTCCTAAAGATGAAGCTCTAGGCAATGATCTAGAATACCAACGTAACATCAAAAATTGGCCAACCTCATCACTCAAAATAGATCTAACTGCTAAAAAAATCTCTCCAACTCCCCAAATTACCTCCACCAACTACATGCTAACCATGGAATCATCAGTCGATGGACCTAATATAAGGGAAATAACAAGTGCCCTCTCTCCAACAATCAACCTATGTGTTAGTGGTGGATGACCTAACTACCTATAAACTAGTCTACCATGCCCCTATCCTAAATGTGATGGTAAATCAATGTATTTCACCACCCTATCTAAGAAAACTACAACATAAAGTTGTTGTGCAAAATAGAGTGGAATTTGGTTGTTATTTTGATGGAGAGGCTTAGGATAGACTAACTAGTCCATGCTTCTGACCCATAGTTAGGATCTAAGTGTTCTTCTAACACCTCTGATGGTCTTTAGGATTTCTTATTTGCTCAAGGATCCCCTAACCTACCCAAACCTACCCACCAAGTCAAGACTTCCAATTTCTCAATATTCCAAGGTTATTCCCAAGCAATCAACTCCCTATAGGCTTATAAGGGTCATTTAGGATTTTTCACAACCAAAAGATCTAGCAAGGATTGTGAGGAGTTTTTCAAAGGTTCTACAACCTATTCCACATGATCAAAGTGATAGTCAAGTTGAGTTGATACTCAATTGAATAGTTCCTTCATAAATAGGGCTACTAGAGGAGCCCCAATCAGGCCTCCTTATGGATTTCTAGGGATTTTACCAACTTTTCCTTAAGGTTTCATAAAATCTAGTAATAAGAAAAATTTCTTCCAATGACCAACCCTAAAGGATTTTTGGGGTCTTGAACCACCAAAAAGTCATACAACAATTATGTTAAAATTAAGGGTTTTTGAGGCTTTTGGAGGTTCCCTATTTCCCTCACTTTTTAAACACCTTCCCAAGCTTATCAAAACTTATAATTAAAAACATAAGACCTCCTACTAATCCTCTTGATTCCCTCTAATGGGCTTATCTTAAAACCCAATCCTTTACATTCTAGAGCCAATTTGTTGTTGTCCACTCCTAGTTGGATGCTATTGTATTTTCCTAGGGCAAGCTATAAAAAAATGTTGCACGTGCATCCAAGGGCCCTACACTTTTGTACAAAAAAAAAAGGGGTCTTTACTTCAAGATTCCAAGGTTTCATGGCTTTCCCAAGGTAGAAAGCAAAGATATAGCCCTTTATTTACATGGTATGCCAAAACTGGTAGAATTCAGCCTATAAAGAAAGAATTGATAAAACTTGTAGAACTTGAAGAAACCTAATCTAATGCATGAAAATGAAAGAAAAAAAACTATAGAAACTATTCCAATCCATAGAGCTCACAAACACTTCTCTATTGCCTTGAAAAATTAACAAAAACTAGTAAATGTCACTATTTTCCAATGCACAGTCTATTGTACTATACTTTTGCCATAAAATGGTATTCTCCATCCCTTGGTTTAGGATTTCTCATGCCTTTTATATAATTACCAGTAGTAAAAGTGTTTGATTAGGGCTTTTAGCCTCTTAGGTAAGTTAGAAAAACAAAAATGTGAAAAATTGCTAAGCAACTTTTTAGCAAATTTTGCTCACACATTGCAACTAACCATTGTAGGTCCTCCTAAAGCAAAAATGTGCTTAAAATCAAACCAAACACCTATTCCTATGCTTCTAGAAAACCAATGAACTTATTATGCATTCATGGAGTTATTGTACCACTTACCATGAATAACCAACCAAACTAGAACTTCTAGGACCTAGACACACCAAATGAAATCTTTGGCTCTTGCTCTAATTACATGATTCATATGAAAAGCTCAACACAAAAAAAATGTGTTGGTGGGAGCCCTTAGAAGGGTGCTCCTACACCATATTTGGATAATGACCATGAGAAACAAGGAAGTGTGGGTATATAAGGGTAGCCATATGTGGATCTATATAGTTAGGGGAGAATATCCCTTTACATACTCTAATGGAAGATAATGAGGGAAAAAATCCCTCTTCTGTGTCTCTTTGGGCACTAAGACATGTACCTATTGTAGTGAGAGCCCTAAAGAGACCTCCCATCTCTTAGTGTAAAGGATAATCTATATAGTAGATGCAGAATATGGAGTAGCACCATGAATCTCATCTCTAATATATGTGAGGCTCTATAAGATGCTCTAACATGTACTACTATACACACTAGACCAAGGATTCATGAAGTCTATGGATCTCTTGGTTAGTATGATCATGGAGCATGTCAGGTGGGATAGACTATTGATCTATGGGAATAGTTCATTGCTAGGGGGGATAGGTTTCTACTTGAAGGGGATAGGAGGTTGCTACTAGTCAGGGAGGATAGGAGACTACTGCTTGAGGGGGATAGGAGGCTATTGCTTGGGGGGGATATGAGGCTAATGATCTACCATGTGAAGGTCAATGTATGTAGTATGCGTGCACATGTATATAATGTGTAAACCTGAAATTTAAATTTAAATATGGAATTTTTAATAAAATTGAAATTTATTAAGTACAATGACTTTTAAGAAACTAGAATTTTGTAAACATGAAATTAAATGTATATATTATGTGTAAACATGAAATTAAAATAGCATATATGTATAATACTACATGTGTGAACTTGTACATCCTAAATTAAAATATGGCATTTAATAAACTTAAAATTTATTGTACTTGATGACATTTAAGAAACTAGAAACTAGAATTATGATTTGATAAGTGATCATGGCTAAGGTTACCAAGGAAATTAGTAGGACTATGGTTAGAGTTAGTGTTAGTGTTAAGTTTAGAGTTAATTTTAGGGTTAGGCTTAAAGTTGAAAAATATTAGGGTTAGGTTAAGACTTATTAATTAGGGTGATAGTTAGGTTTAGAGTTATAAAATTAGTACTACATATTGTTCTTGAACTACACGCACTTCATACCTTGCATAAATTAATTTGATTAGGGTTGACATTCAAGGTTAATCTTTTTATCATGATTAAGGTTTATTTTATGGTTCTACCTAGTTAATTTTAGGGTTACCTAGTTTAGTATTAAGATTGAGTTTAGGCGACCATTATTAGGATTTAATCATGGTAAATTTTCATTAAGTTAGGGTTAGTAAAATATTCAGGGCTAGAGTTAAAGGAGTGTGTGTTTAGAATAGTGTTCTATGTTGAGTAAGATATTATGGTTAGAGTTAGGTTTAGTGTTATAAAATTGTGTAAATTATATAGTCCTAGATCATTAGTGTTTAATATTAGTGTGAGACTTAAGTTAGTATTATGAGTAGAATTATGATTAGGTTTAGGATTTAGTGTTAAATTTTGAATAAATTAATATAATTATCTAGTTACCTAGTTTAATATTATCTAGGATTAAAAGGTAAATACATGTTATGGAAATATAGTTACATGGTTAGGCTTAGAGTTAGGATTTTGGTTAGGATTTCTAGAGCTATATTATTAGAACCATGATCAATGTTAGGGAAATTTAATATTATCTTTAGGGATCTTTAGGATTAAATGTGTAGGGTTAGTGTACGAATCTAGATTAAAGGTTTTAGTTAGGATTCATAAATTAGCCCATTTTTTAGGGTTAAGAAGTGAGGATTGTGCTATTAAAATTTATTGTTAGTCTTCACATCATGGTTAGTTTTAGGGATAAATTTTGGGTTAAAATAGTATAAATTTAGGTTTAAAGGTTTATGTTTCTAGGGTAACTTAAATTTTATTGTTATGGTTAGAATTAACCTATCAATTCTAGGGTAAATATATAATGTTTAGAGTTAAGAAATAGGATTAACTTTACATGAGAGACAGCATTGTGTTACATCACATTTCTAGGGTTAGGATTGCATGATTATATTTATTTAAATTAGATTAGGTTAAATAGTCAAGGTTTAATTAGACGTTCAAGATTAGGATGAGGAGGTCAAGGTGAAATTTATATTAGGGTTCATAGATGTGACCTAACCTATTAAAACTAATGTTAAAGGGTTAGTTCATTGAAATTAAATTATTAGAGATAAGGTAAAGATTTAAACACACACACACACGTATATATTGTTGAAAACAATTCATCAATTGTGTATTGTCTTTGATGTTACAGAAAATGTCATATCATTACCAGTCAATGTATGTCAAGCTCACTTAGGCATTAAAGTTAGTTCCCTATGTCTATCAAGCATTCTAGAGTTTTTCTAGTTCATAAGATAGTGTTTACTATGATCACTCAAGGGACAAATGAAAGTTTGTAGAAGTTGATTGTTAGTCAAGCTCACTCAGGTAGTGAAGGAAATGTTGGATCGAACCAATGTTAATTGAGCTCACTCAGTTACAAAAGGAAATTTATGAATATGCAGTATTAACCAAGTTCACTTGGTTAACATAGGAAAATTTATTTGAGTTAGTACCTACCAAGCATGGTCATCTAACAAAGGATTTTCTTGTTTTGGCATATTGGGTTCAATCAAATTGTTTGTTGGTTCTAGCCAACCAGGTAGATGAATAATAATTATTCCAAGTTGTATTCAAGCTTACTTGACAATGTGTAAGGTATAAATATAAGGTGAAGTTGAGGATTAAATGTGTGGAACATAATTGCAGATTTCATGATGCTTAGAGCAAGAAAATTATAAGGATAACAATAATATCCTTGGTGAGCTACAAAGATACATTTAATCAGGAAGGATCAAGTATACAAGCTAGAATTAAGATCTATAATCAACAATTCAGTTGCATCAAAAATTAGGTCATCTCATTGTTATCTTCTAACCATTGTAGTAGTGATCTAAATCTCTTAATAGAGTTGGCTTAATAGCTATTTTTAAATCCTCTAACAACGTGACATTTCTAGATTAAAGTGTCTAAAGACCTCTAACAAGGCCACTCCTAATAGGGTGATTAAATACTCTAAAAGGGTCACACCTAGCAGTGTTTTTTTTAACATTTAATGAGGTTGGATCCTAATAGGACTCACTTTAGAAGAGTGAAAATTAGTAACTAGTTGCAATTGGTGATTTTTCCCAAATTCAGTTTCCATGTTAGATCTTGGTGTCAATTATATTCATGCTATTTGTTTTATGTGTATGCAACTAAGTTAAAATTAAGGTTAATCAGATTAAGATTAGTTCATTAAGTTATTTCCAAGTTAAAGTTGATTTTTAGTGTTTACCGAGTTACAACATTTGCTAGTGTAAACTAAGTGTAGGTGTGTTTGTCAAGTTAGAGAAGAATACAATTTAATCAAAGTTTTGATTTGTATTGACATCTAAGGAATCTAGGATTTTATTTAGTGGTAATTAATTCACCCCTCCTCTCTTAGTTACTCCTCTTATATATTTCCAATAATTGTTATCAAAGATTTTGGTGTTTGTACAAAAGGTCTCAAGGACCTAAGCTAAATATCAATATCTCTTATAGAAAAGAGATTCCCAAGTTCAACAGAGAAAACTTTGCTGCATGGAAAGAACTTATGAAGTTGCATCTGGCAACCATTAGTGATTTTTGTTTGAAATACTTAAATACTACTTATAGGACTCCTACTAGAACTATGATATTTAAGATATTGTAGAGATAAAGAGTCATAATACATGATGATTGATATTGCTTCATCTCTCAACTATGTTGAATTTGATGAGGTCAAAGATTGTGGAGCTTCTAATGAAATGTGGATCAAGATTGTGGAACTTCTAATGAAATGTGGATCAAGATAAAAATCATCTATGGAGAAGATGACAATGTAAGGAGAGTGAAAGCTAAAAGCTTGAGAGGATAGTTTGATTAGATGAAAATGAGAGAGGATGAAAACATTACAAAATATGTTGAAAGAATCAAAGTGAGTCTTAATGCTATCAAATCCTCTAGAGAAGCAATTGAAGATGTGATAGTGGTAAGTAAGGTACTCAAAACCCTTCTTTGTATCTATGCAATCAAAGTGTCTACTATTCAAGAGATGAAATATGATTTAAATAATGATATAGCTTTAGATGCACTAGTTGGAAGGTTGACAACATTTGAACTAGACAACTATGATAATTATATTTGTAGTTGTAGCAATCTTGAGTCTGCATTTGAAGCCAAGGTATCACTCAAGAAGAAAGCCAAAAAGTCTAAAAGAAAATAATCTACAAGTGAAGAGGAAGTTCTGACAGTGATCTTGAAGCCATTGAAGCACTAATTGCAAGAAAGTATCACAAAGGCAAAGGAAAGTATAAAGGTAAAATTCCTTTAATTTGTTCCTCTTGTGGAGAAGTTGGACACATTGCAGCTAGGTCTCCAAACAGAGAAGAAAAAGATGAAAAGAAGCACAACACATATAAAGGCATGAAGGATTTCAAAAACTTTAAGAGTCTCAAAGAATAAAAGGACAAAGGTAAGAAATCTTGTTTCATATATAAATATTTAGATAGTGCTGAAGATGATAAATTTTTATATATCACTGTAAAGGATGAATATGATGATGAAAGAGATAAAATGACACTTATCTCTCATGTTAGAAAAAATGATACATGGATTATTGATAGTGGCTTCTCACATCATATGTCTAGTGATAAAACAAAGTTTGAACACATGGAACATTATGATGGTGGTAGTGTGAGATTTGGAAACAATGAACCTTGTTGAATAAAAGGAAAAGGTTGTATCTTACTAACCAATGAATTTAGAATTGACAATGGTTATTGGGTTGAAGGACTAAAGAATTATCTATTGAGTGTGATACAGTTGAATAAAATTGGATTCAAGGTATAATACATGAATGAGAAGGCCAAACTGTTGGATGGAAAAGGAAATATAGAAAACAAACAAAAGGTAACCTATTCTACCTAGATCTTAGTAAAAGTTCATGTTTCATTTCTCAAATAGAAGAAAGTTGGTTATGGCATAAAATATTGTGTCATGCGAACTTTGATTATCTAGTCAAGATAAGAAAAAATAGAAGAGTAAAAGGCATTCCTAGCCTAAGGAAACCTAATATGGGTCTATGCAAAAACTATCAAATTGCTAAGATGAGAAATACAAGTTTCAGAAGCAAGGACTATCAATTAGAAGAAGTGTTGGAGCTAGTTCATACAGACTTATGTGGACTGATTGGAATAGAGAGTTATAGTGGAGATTAATATTTTATTATATTTTTTGATGATTACTCTAGAATAATGACTATAATGTATCTAAAGGATAAGTCAAAAGCATTTCAAAAATTTAAGTGGTATCTAGCAAGAGTAGACAAAGAAATAGGAAATAAGCCAAAATGTTTGAGATCAGATAGAGGTGGTGAATTCATTTTTAATGAATTCAAGATTTTTGCACTAAAAAAGGAATTAAGATATAGGTATTAGCCCTTGGTACACGTTAGTAGAAGGGTATAGCTAAAAGAAGGAATAGATCCATCATGGATTGTGCAAGAACATTGATGATAGAAAAGAATGTTACAACCAAATAATGGAAGCAATTAGTACTATAGTGCATACCTTAAATAGAGTACAATTAAAGAAAGACTCAAATCAAACTCATTATGAATTATGGTATGAATACAAACCTAATGTAAGTTACTTCAAAGTATTTGGTAGAAAATGTTATGTCTTGAAAGAATCTATGGAAAGTAAATTTTATGTCAAAGGTGATGAAGGCATATTCGTAGGATACTCTTGTAGAAGTAAAGCATACAAATGTTTGAATTTTTCTACTCATAAGATCATAAAAAGTGCACATGTGAGAAGTGATGAGTTTTTAGAAAAGAGTGAAGAAGATAGTAACAAAGAACTTGAGGATTGCAAAAGATTTGTTTATTATGAACCTAATACATGGCAAAATCTATCTGGAATTCAGGAAGCTTCACCTCTCGAGTTGCCAAAATTTCCTAAAGCTATCAAGTGTAAGACCCCTTCCCTAATATCACATTATAAACCCTAAATGATTTAAATATGGCTAGAACTAGGAAGCATAAAGAGGTGAGATGTCATGTCTTTTCCTCTTATGCAAGTTATGTAAATTATCGACTGTTACCATACACCTTATGATAGAATAATGACAAATAAGTTCCAGGATTTAGGTATGTCATGATTGCCATCCTTCTTATTAATATTGGACCTAAGATATTATTAGGACTAATATACATTGTAGTCATTATTTTCATAAGTACCATATTCAGATTTTAATCAGGTTGATAACCTGAGACCTTATGGAATAAAGACTCGAGATGTTATAACTTAGAAAACCATGTCGATGGGTTCATAGTATGCTATGATCTATTAGGATAATTTTGTTTTAGAAGGCCATTGTGAAAGGATGAATTAACACCCACCCTTGTGAGTACTAATAATAATTATAGACAAAAATTATTATCAATTTAGATAAAGTCCTACTCAGTAGAGGTCGACATGATATAAATATAATAAGTCAATTATTGTACAAGTAGTATTAAGTGGATAGGCTACAACAAATGATGATTAAGATGAAAATATAATATATTGACTAATAGATATAATTGATTTACCTAATGACTGATTTTTAACCTATACAAACATGATTATGAAAACATCCTAATTTCCTAACATTAGTGATTTTAGAGACGTATGCCTTATCTTGTAATATCTCATAATGATAATGAGATAGTGTTAGTAATCAAACTATATTTAATTGAATCAAGTATACTAGTTGTGATGATTACATTTTGGTGGTTTTGATCTAAGGTATGTAATTGGAACTAATTTTCATGTTGGCTAATTTAGCAATATAGATTCAACATTTTGTCATTTTGATAAGAAATGGATTATGATGTGATGCAAAATGTTAAATTGATTATGATGACTTATGAGTAAATTTGATGTGCAGATTTTGACATTTTAACATTTTGAATGTCTTATTTGAATGATTAAGTAAAGGAATTCCATTGAATTATGTTAATATGGATTATGTAACATTTAAATTCATATGGATTTCCTTGGACTACTAATACTCGAGTTTAGTGTGCAGGAAGTGGAACCGTGGAAATATTTCTGGGAAGCAAGTTCCAAACCTATGTGAACATGGTTTAGCCAAGGCAAATTTTTGGAAGATTTAAAAAGCTTCATTGTGATGTATTTTATTTCATAAATTTAAGTTGGTGGTGTGTGAAATTTTTAATCTCAAAGATGCATTAGGGACATGTCATGATGATGTGGAATGTAATTTTATGTGTCACTTGACACTTGTAGATTTTGTGTGTTAATGACATGTCATCTAAGGTTTTGGTCATGGTGGCATTTTACCCTAAAACTAATGACCCTGTTAATGATTAAGTAAACCCACTTGACAAGGGGTAGGATGGGTCATTATCAAAGGCATTTCGAATTTAGACTTGACTAGGGTTTTGAAGGGTCATTAGGTGGTCCCAAAGTGTTTTTTGTGTGAAAGTAAGCTACCCATATGATAGTATAACATGTTAGGGACCTAATTTTGACCATGATAGTGCCTAGACAGCTTAGGGTGTCCCTTTACCAATGCCTTCTTGTATCAATTCGAAAATGGAGTTGTCACATGAGCTCTTTTCCATGTTTCCACTAAGTCAAAAGTAGAAAACTTATGGGGAGACAAGTTTTTAAGAGGAAGTGGCTTGGTGTTTTTGCTAAAATAGTCAATGGGAAGGCCTTTTTAGAGAGTTTTGGACAAACTAGTGGGGTGTTCACCCACTCTCTAAGTTTAGAGATAGTTAGGGCTTTGAGGGGAGGCTAAAGGAGCTTTTCATCAAATACATTTGCCATAAGCTTGGACCAAGGTTGGTGTTCAAACCATGACCATTTTGTTTTAGCATTGCATAATGAATCTGCAAGTATGGCATGTTGTTATTGAATCATGTATTGTCAATGAAATCTTTGTGTTGTGTTGTGATTGTGTATTATGTTTCATGCATTTTTTAGGTTTTATTCCTTGATCTCCTTATTTTGTTTGGTTGTTGTATTTTTTCATGGGTGTGAAGGCTTCACTCACCCTTAGGAGGGAAAAGAAGCCATGGATGAAATGGTTAGTTGGGCTCAATATTGTAGTTGATAAAATCTACCTCATGATGAGGAGTTGTGCTTTCTTTCATGGAGTATGGGCTCCATTGAAGCCATATGCCTTTTGTTGATTTTGGAGGTATAAGTGTATGTGTAAGAAGGATGAGATTTTATTATAGCCTTGAGAGGAAAAAATGAGATTACAATTTGATTTTTGAGTTATGGATATGACATTCTCCTCCTTGAAGAACCCACCTTCACCTAGTGTGTTAATGATTCTAGTGGTGAATCAACGTGAAAACCTTGGAAGGGATTGTTATATGTTGTGTTGCATGTTTTCATTCATTAAAAAATGTTGTTTATATGTATACCATTTGGAATCATTTCCCCTGCTTGGTGGGTGGCCTCATAGAAACCTAGGATGGGAGGTGAACCTCCATGGTTCTTGTGTATTTGTTTTGTAGGTTTTCATGTTTTGGAACTATGAAGATATTAGGGACTCCCCATTTCATTATGGAAGTAGAAAAGAATATGTCATTATGAAATGTATATGGAAGGTTGAAATCCTCCTCCATGTCTTGAAAATTGTATTTGTAAAGTCAAGTTTTCATGGTTGTATTGTGTGATGTATTTGGAAGGAGGAATCTTCCTCCATGTTGTTAAACATTGTATTTATAAGAGAAAGATTTATGTATGTTTCTTTGTGTATTGTGCTACAAAAGATGCTCTCTATTTTTTGTATATCACTGTGAAGAATGGTTTAATGGAAGAAAGAAAGTAATTCAGATGTTCTCCTAACTATTTTGATTCTAAGATTTATTGTCATGAATCTAGTTTCATTGAGAATGAGGGATAAAGTTGTCATAGTAGACACATATGTAATGTAAGGAGATTCTTTTTAACAGGAAAATCAATGTGTTTGAATGCCCAAGAAAAAGAAAGAAAATGGGGGATAAATATAGAATTGCATTCATTTGGATTTATGGATCAATATTAGAAAATACATCTCAAATGATGGTTTATATTTAGAGGTTTAAATTGCATAAATCCAATAGAAAGTAACTTTCAAGTTTCCTATTGATAGATAATAATAATATAGTTATTTAATATTAGATCTTGTTCAAATTTGAATACTCATACTCAATTTATTATAATAAGTAGTTTTTTGTTAAATCATTACCTATGCATTGCATTGAAATGTAAGATAATTATCAAAAGAGGACTCATAATAATTTTATTTATAAATATACTTAGTGAAACAAACCTAGTAGCATTATGGTAGAAATTCATCATTGAAGACAATAGGCTAGGAGAGAGAAATAAGCTCTCTAGAAAATATATGGAGAGTGAGAAATAATCCCACTCCCCAATTACAAAGTAATAAAAAAGTAAAGGGAAATATTCCTTGATACTCCTTATTGGTGTTTGAAAATGTTGGAAGGTTTTCAATAATCCCAATGAGAATATGACATATCTAGGGGTAGCTAACTCCCATTCTCAACATATCACTTCAGACACTAGGCCAACTATAAGGCATGACCCTTCTTCTACTTCAGGCTCTGCAAAACCTAGGCAGGTAGACCTCAGATTCAAATGATACCGTACCAGTGCAAAAACATATCCCTAAATCTATTAAGTAGATTTTAGCCTTATTTCTCCTAATGAATTATTAAATGAAATAGATCTACAGTAGCTAAATGCAAAGCTATGAATCTCATAAGCTGAATGAGGGTTAAACATTTAGGTCCTTCAACAAGAAAGGGAAAGAACATTTGATTAATAATGTTGAATTCAACAAACCCTCAGATATGTAGCAATAAGACCTAATGATCCTATAATTGATCAGTGCCCTAATCCATTGGGAAAATCCATGAATTAAATGCATACATATGGATATTTGATACTCATGTATATATTTAGATATACGATCTATCTATTGGAAATGAAAATGTGAAAATACCTAACAGATCTAAACGATCTCTGTTCATACAAGAGAATTGTGCTAAAAAATATGTGTATCACAGTATGGGAACACATCAAAAACTGGAACCAAGACCTAGTATCATAGTAGTGAGTGGTTTTTTCTCCAAAAACTAGAACCAATTGGTTTCTCAATGACAAAAACTGGAACCCCTACAATGAGGAAAAGAAAAGAAGATATAGGAGAAGAGTTAATTCCCAGATCTGACCAAAACATGACATCTGTCCACTTGGAAAACCTTCTCAACAGGTTAACTCTCTAATCTCTCCCTTCAACTAGTGAATCAAATCTTCATCATTTAGCCTCCACCATCACAAAATATTTGAGATCTTTGAAGAATAACTAATTTGATTCCTGATTTGAACTCATAACAACAACATAAAATCAGTTAAAATTGAACTCTAGAAGGATGAAAACTTTTCCAGAATTTGTTTTGGCATCAAAAGACTCCAATACATGTCCCCAACTGATTTTGACACTTCATGATGAATTCTACCCCTTTTACTAAGAAGGCCCCAAAAATTACAAAATTTCTTATAGCCTGAACTGGTGAGGACCTGTGCAAAATCTGATCCCAAATTTGAAAAATTAAAATTCTCCTGATTTTGTTGGTATATTGAAGTGCCTAATTCAGACAAAAATTGCCCCTACTATGGCCTTTTGAGAAACTCAAGTTTGGACTGTATCCTTGCATTTTAAATGGAAAGATTTAAAAATTCATATATAGTCAAAACTATATAAAACTTCAAAATATTTCAATTTTTCATTATGTTTGTTTGAAGCATCTCAATTTCCATTTGAAATTCAATTCTTTACTTTCTTCCTGAATCTGCTATCACCATTTGTCAACTCTCCATTGGGCCATCAATTTGAAATATTAATTAATTAATTAATTTCATTTAAAGCTTGTGTTACATTCTCATATTAATATTTCATTCCATCCTTCTCCCATAGTAGTGGAACCTTTTAAAATTTTCACTTACGCTCATTCATTTAAACTTTACTTTATGTCCTTACATCCTCAGCGTAAGATCGAACAACTTTAAAATTTCCTTTACGACCATACGAGGAACTTAAACCTTTACAGTCAAACGCATTACTTAATCTCACGTACCCCCATAGCCCTTTCAAATTCACTTTACACTCCTACATTTCGCCATCCTTTTAGGTTCATACGGGGCCTTCGATTTGCTTATGGTTGAAACCCTTTCAAAATTGTTCTACGCCCTTATGGGGCACTTCATTTTCAAACCACAATAATGCTTTAAGATTTCCCTCATGCTCATACATGAGCATAACATCAGAGGACCTTCAAAAGGTAATTTATGCTCATACACTTGGGTGAGCTTTCAAAGAGTTGAACGTCAAAATATTGTCTTTAACCCCACGCCTGCGAGCCCCTCCACATGTGAAATGTGAGTATTTGATCTAGCGTGTCTTTGAAAACACTTAAGAAAATTGCGCTCGTATATTTACAATTCACAAACTAATTTCACACAAGGCATATGGGATTAATGTTTGCGTCTGACTGCTCATTTGCGTAGGATGTTCTCTTATTACAATGTTGGTCTATGGTTTTACTTGGTTATTGCCTATCTTGTCTTTTATACTTGACTACCAACATTTCTTTACAAATCATTGTGATCTTCCTTTCATTAGCGTGAGACTTCTTTCTAAATGGCGTGGAGCTTTGTTTCATTGGTGCCTTTCTCTTGTTGTTGCATGAGACTTTATTGAAATGGCTTCCCTCTAAAACTTCATCTCTCCATGCTGGTGCATGGGGGCTCTTTGAAAATGCCTCTCCCTATCTGCTATGTCTGTGCTATTTCTTGGCTTGAAAGGCATGCGTGGGCTCTTCTCATCGCTAGTCCCTCCTTGCTTAGTGTGGAGATCATTTTGACATGCTCTTTCCTTGCGTAGACTACCATGAAAGTGTCTTCCTCTTTGGTGTGGACCACCTCTTTTACTTAGCACTTCCATAAGAACGATGAATTTGAAATGACTGATCAATCTATAGAAAGAGCTGCCATTTCATCGTGCTAATAGGCCCCACCTCCAAGTTGAGAGGTAGTTCCTCAAATGTCTCATTGATCTGTATTACTTTATCCCTCAAAAGCTAGAACTCATTAAAAGAGACAATGGGAAAATAATTTCCCATTATGGGATCAATGCGCAAGAGTTTCTATTCTTTAAGGCATGACTGTTCTTTTGTATCTTACGTGTTCCTCTCTTGAATACTTGCTGCCCTCCACTTTTTATGCATGAGCTATTGTTGATGGGGGTCATCTCTGTATGTTTCCATGGCTTCTTCTTGTCATCCACGTGATCTCTAGTTCAAAACATTGGCGTCTTCCTTCAAAAGTTCAATGCTACTGCCTCCGTATTTAGAACCTTCAAATTCAGCTGTAAAAATGAGAAACATTATATTGAAATTTCCCTCTTTAGCAAGGGTGAAAAAAAATAATATCCCTCTCTTTTTCCAAGCACGATAGGGAACAAGATCCATCCATGTGACATTTTGTTACCCACAGCTAGAATAGTTTAGCAATTTGATACTGCTATTTATATCCAGCATGTAATAAACCTTGTTATCTATACCACGAATGAGGTGATGTATGGATGCTCATCATTTCCTTCATTTGTGTGATTATAAACTACATCCAAGGTGACCTCAATTCTTGTGGCATGCAAAGCCTTCACCATTTTTTAACTCTAAGGATGCTGCTAATGGTCCTCTACCATTCAAATGGTGAAAAAGAAAAAACATAGGTTCCTAAAAAATCTTGACATATTTTCAGTGGCATACCCAAAGATTTTGTGCCCTTCAATAAGCTTTGCATAAGGGTCTAACCAAATAAGGTTTTTGTCAAAATGATGACCTTCCTCCCATTCTTGAGGTCGATCCACCCAGTACGCATAGAATACCCTAGTTAGAGGCAGATTCTTAATGTAAACATGCCATCTATCCCCAATTTTATGTTTTCTAGGATCAAGTGGTATCTCGTGGCTCTCAGATTGCCCCTTTCATGAACCTAAAAACAAGCAAAGAGTGACAGAAGTGGTATGTTTAGAAAAAAGGTGAGAAGTTGATTTTATTGCCAACTTGAGACATGCCCAGTGGAGAAGGTTGACCAGTAGAAAGTTCAAACAATCTAACACTATCAATTATTCAAGGCATCTCTACCTCAAGTGTTCTCTCTTTAGCACTCTGATTGCCAATGATTGACTTAGCTTGCTTCTGCCTTGAAACTGTCCAAATATAGCCTACGGCTATATGCAACAATTGGATATTTTAATTGTTTGAATTTAATCAACACGTTTGAGGATAAACTTGAACAATGAGACATTCATTCTAGCTTCATTATTCTCATGCTTTGAATCACTCTGCCTGATGGAATCAGTCGGGCCCCAAAGTGGGTCTGGCTAAAAAAAAATTCGATTCTGGACAACTAATATTTCATACTAATCCACCTACCTTCTCAGACTAACTAGAATCTAATTCGAGTAGTAACCGATCTTTAAAAAACTCATTTTTCATTAATTTGAATCCTATCAATTTTGCACTAGGAGGTCCGTTGATTGGCCTTAAAAACTGACCAAAATACCTGATCGAGCTCTAAAAACTAGCACACCGATTCTTTGTCTTGCACACTTGCACCCTGTCGAATCTCATCTCATTATGAATTCGGGGTCAAAAGATATTGACCATCAAAGTTGCCTTCTTGGAATTGCTTGCATGAAAACAAGTCAAAAAATAATAAACTAGATTCGGATCTGGCTTTGAAAACTTGGTAAATGGACACTTGGGAAGATAAAAACTGGAGCATTGGTTCTCTATCATGAGAACATTACAAATCTATCATTTGGACTCATGAAGAATAATTGGGTGTAAATGGAGAGCAGTCGAAGTGCGCTACTTGGATTTTATAGATTGAAAACACTAGCAAAAAATCATTTTTTACAAATGGAATTGACTTGGAAAAGTGTGCAAATGGATTCGTCATGACTTGCAAAATGACACACTTGGAGTATTTTTAGAGGGCAACATAGTGGTACAATCCATTCAATCTAGGAAATCATGGGTCTCAAGTTATAACGTCATGAATAGGGGTACCAAACAATCTGTATTTCCTGACACCAGTAAAAAGATAGAAATTGCGTTTGGAATCACATTTGAAAACTGATCAAACGGATTTCTCATAAGCTGAAACTTGAAACATAAAAATTCCCTGACATCTACAATGCAATACAAAAATAATTTTAGCATTTTGGTCAACTAGTCAAAGGTTATAGCTCATCAAACAGGGCTTCCCAAAATTATGTGCAATGTGCATCAACATGACAAATTTAAATGACCAACTTTGAGGGATTCAAAACCTAGTCAAATAGGCTCAAAACAACTCAAAATTTGAAACATAGGTTCTTAGGTATGGACACTAGGCACTCCCAAAGTAGCAAGTCACAAATTTTTTTAGGTGTGAGATATTCAATTGCAAATGCAGCCTCCTATCACTATTTGACACTTAGGTGAAAATGCAAAAATGACACCAACTCAAAACAGGACTTCACAGAATGGCTCAAAATGTTAATTTAGCTTCATGGAATGCTTAGACAGGCTAAATGGAAGGTGCTAGAAACATTAAACACCTTAGGGGCCCCAAAGGTACAACCAAGTACATGCACATTTATAGGCATTCATAGGGCTTGATTTGACTCAAAATTTGAAAAAGAGGTTCAAAATGGGAACGCAATTTTGAGTGCCAATAGTGGCTCTATCTAGGCATGCATGTCCCTTGTGGGCATGGCAAGATTTTAGATCTCTGGGAGAAGCAGACCACACACCTGATAGAAAAAACTTCTCTCGAACAATTTTATTGAAAGTAAACAACAACTAGCACTACTATGTACAAGCGATGGCCCCGGGCCACAGAAAAGTTTCAGAACTCCTTACCTTTGTCATACACTTGATTTTCATTTACATTCTCTTGAGGTAAACTGACATTCTCATTTCCATTTGTTTCACCCAACACATCAACATTTGCAATCAGCTCATTAGGCAAAATAAAAATGTCATCATCTTCATAGTGCATATAAAAATCAGACATACTTTCTTCATCTTGCTCACTATGAAAATATGAATCAGTGTAATCATAGCAACTAACAACAAACTAAAACTGATCACTACTAACTGAATCATGGATTCCTTCAACCGGAAACACAAAATCTCAGTACTCTATTTCATTCAACGAGTTACATGAATCAATTTGTAACTCACCTTGTGCCTCCAAGTGTGAAGAGTATGTAGAATTTGATTTCTCCTCATTTGCAGTATCAGTATTCCATAAATCAGATTGAACATACACTACATCTTCTTCACATTCCAACAAATGAATAGACCCCAAATCATAAGAATTATCATGAAATTGCATGTTCACCATATGCTGATCCGTATCGGATTTTCCCTCAAATAACTCACTAGGATAAACCATTTCATTAGTATTACTTTTCTCAACACATGATCTATCCAAATTTATCTTGGCCTCATGAAAATAAAAAGACAATGAACCAGCAACAAACCTTATCCCTACATCTTCATTCTCAACATAGAAGTCATCATGTGTATTGATATACAAACTACCATCACATACACCTCCAAAATTTGACAAAGCATATTCTGAAACTACATCTTCTTCAGCATCAAATTTAGGGGAATTGACTTCACTATATGAAATTGCATAACGTGTCAAAACACAAGCATCCTTAGATTGGTTAGCATACCTCTCAAAATTTTGAGTCAACAAATCAAAAATCTCATCAACACTTAACAAGATTTCACTACTAGCTTCTTCTCCTTGGCTGAGATCATTATCTAGATGGCTTGGCACATTTGTAACAGCATATTTGTTAGTAATTGAGTGTGAAAAACCAAAATTATGATCATCCCATAAATCTTCTTTCTTAGACAACACCTCAACAACCAGTATCTTAGAATAGTCACATTCATCACTAGAAGGAAGACTATTACTGCTGTCACATATTTCTTCTTCTTGACAATCATCATCATAAAAATATGAATCCACATTATGCATATTATTAGACTGCTGATTACTATCCTCTGATTCATAAAGCTGAGACTCTTCATCCTTGACTCATTTTCAACAAACTCATTGCATTCATTAACATTAGACTCATTTTCCTTCAAAACACTTTCAACCTCCATGATAAAATCTTGGATTTCATAAATCTTATCTAATCTAATCTTGGCTGGCCAATCAACCAAATTTGGCATAAAAACTTCTAAGAGTACCACTGGCCATGAAGATTCCTTAGGTCTAAAAAACTCATGAAGATTCATAACTATTGATTTGAATTTCATATAAATTTGAAATCCACTAAAACCCTTAATACCACCAATTGTACTTCTTAACATTAAGACAGTCTTATCATGAATCTTTCTTTTCGAATTAGCAATATTTGCATGAACACTTTCAAGAATCAGCACATCACTTTCAGACCTAGACTCAGAATCCATCTTATAAACTTTTAAAACAACTACCTCTTTTTCTTAGTGCTAAAACCACAAGATGGAGGCAACCATTTTGTTTATTCAATTTTCATGAGAGACAAATAAATGAAAATTAAAATACCTTTATGTGTTGCTATCTAAAACCTCAGATCTACTGATTGGCATAGGTGCAAGCATGAAACCCATCATACTGTAGATAGAATCCTTTGTAGAGCTGCCACCTCCTTGAAGAGGAAAATGGAAAATGGAATCACAACAGTGATTCACCTTTTGCAATCAATTATATCAGTAGATACAAATAATCACATAAACTGTTAATTAGGAAACTTTACTTCCTCTTTCCAAAAACACTAGATCTGCCCATGAATACTGAAAGCCTTTGATATTTCAAACAAACCATGCACTAGCACAAAGATTTTGACTAGAGTCACCACTCACATTTAGTGAGAAAGATTTTGAAACTGTTTATCACTTGTTAATTCTAAACCAGACTTTCAATATGAAATATCTTGCATATTCACAATTTGCAGCAGATCTATACAACCTTCTTCTAAATAACTTTCTTCAAATACACTTCACAAACTTAAATACAACTGTTGAAACTCAATCCAATGAAGTTTATGAAACCTATCAACTATTCTCTTCCTCTTAGTGCTAAGAATCACCTGATGGAGAACACACTTCTTAACAATCAATTTTCATGAAAAGAAAATACATTAAATGAGAATACCTTAAGATCTGGATGACTGAAAGTTCTCTATCCACTAATTACAACAACAGACCCAAAATCTTACCAAATCCTTACTGAACCTTTTGACCTAGCACATCACAAATCTTACACAGCTTTTGAATGTTTTAACCTCTTTGAATTTTCTCTTCTCATGCAAAAACTAATCATAATTCATGCATAGAACTACATTGGTATAGAGATTAACTTCGATTCACCACTCACATTAAGTGAGACATGAATTGCATTAGTCCTAAAGATACCACAAACTGATTTGAAACAACAATAGATAGAAGACCACTCTTCAGATTTATCTTGACTTTGAAACTTATACACAAAGCTGAAAAATAACTTTCTTGACTCTGAAATTACAACAAGAACTCACAAATCTGAACTAATTGAAGGTATATTCATTTCTCAAAACAATTTACATTCAATTTTAGAAATACTACTATAAGAGAATAAAGCTTACTGGGGAACACAAAAACTAGCAAGGAAATGAACAACACCTCACAACCCCACTGTTGTAGCAACACTTTCCTGATGTATTGAATCTTGTTTTTAAATTCTCAAGGTTTGTCCATTATACAGATTCAATACACTCCCCAGCGGAGTCGCCATTTTGTTGGTGTTTGAAATTGTTGGAAGGTTTTCAATTATCCCAATGAGAATATGAAATATCTAGGGGTAGCTAACTCCCATTCTCAACATATCACTTTAGACACTAGGCCAACTATAAGGCATGACCCTTCTTCTACTTTAGGCTCTGCAAAACCTAGGCAGGTAGACCTCAGATTCAAATGATATCGTACCAGTGCAAAAACATATCCTTGAATCTATTAAGAAGATTTTACCCTTATTTCTCCTAATGACTCATGAAATGACATAGATCTATAATAGCTAAATGCAAAGCTATGAATCTCATAAGCTAAGTGAGGGTTAAACATTTAGGTCCTTCAATATGAAAGGGAAAGAACAATTGATTAATAATGTTGAATTCAACAAACCCTTAGATATGCAACAATAAGACCTAATGATCCTATAACTGATTAGTGCCCTAATCCATGAATCAAATGCATACATATGGATATCTAACACTCATGTATATATTCAGATATATGATCTATTTATTTACTTTGTAAATAAACATCAGTGCTCAATCCAAACCTCATTCTTACATGATATCCTTCTCAATGAACTTGCAACCCTGTTGATTCCTTGAAACATTTACATAACTCCTTGAGTCATAAGCAGAAAAAAAACAACATACAACCTTAAGGGACTGCAACTATGACCTAAGCTCTTTGTTCAAAGATCATAAAACATGGACAATGCACTGAGACTGGAGACAAGAATCGGAATGAAACTAATGAAATTATTTTGTTATTTGTATTAATCTCCTTGAAACAATACAACCAAATGCATTAAATGAAAACACCTAATAGATCTGAACTATTTGTATTAACATTCCTAATGCTGTTCATACAAGAGAATTTTGCTAAAAAATATGTGGTATCACAGTATGGGAACACATCAAAAACTAGAACCAAGACCTGGTATCACAGTAGTGAGTGGTTTTTTCTCCAAAAACTAGAACCAATTGGTTTCTCAGTGAGAAAAACTGGAACCCATACAATGAGGAAAAGAAAAAAAGATATAGGAGAAGAGTTAATTCTTGGATCTGACCAAAACATGACATATGTCCACTTGGAAAACCTTCTCAACAGGTTAACTCTCTAATCTCTCCCCTCAACTAGTGAATCAAATCTTCATCATTTAGCCTCCACCATCACAAAATATTTGAGATATTTGAAGAATAACTGATTTGATTCCTGATTTGAACTCATAGCAACAACATAAAATCAGTTAAAATTGAACTCTAGAAGGATGAAAACTTTTCCAAAATTTGTTTTGGCATCAAAAGACTCCAATACATGTTCCCCAAATGATTTTGACACTTCATGATGAATTCTACCCCTTTTACTAAGAAGGCCCCAAAAATTAAAAAATTGCTTATAGACTAAACTCGTGAGGACTTGTGCAAAATTTGATCCCAAATTTGGAAAATTCAAATTCTCCCAGTTCTGTCGGTATATTGAAGTGCCCAATTCGGACAAAAATTGCCCCTACTATGGCCATTTGAAAAACTCAGGTCTAGACTGTATCCTTGCATTTAAAATGGAAAAATTTAAAAATTTATATATAATCAAAACTATATAAAACTTCAAAATATTTCAATTTTTCATTATGTGCATTTGAAGCATCTCAATTTCCATTTGAAATTCAATTCTTTACTTTCTCCCTGAATCTGCTATTGCCATTTGTGAACTCTCCATTGGGCCATCAATTTGAAATATTAATTAATTAATCAATTCCCTTTAAAGCTTGCATTATGTTCTCATATTAATATTTCATTCCACCCTTCTCCCATAGTAGTGGAACCTTTGAAATTTTCACTTATGCTCATTCATTTAAACTTTACTTTACGTCCTTACATCCTCAACATAAGATTAGACCCCTTTAAAATTTCCTTTATGACCATACGAGGAACTTAAACCTTTACAATCACATGCATTACTTCATTTCATGTACCTCCATAGCCCTTTGAAATTCACTTTATGCTCCTACATTTGGCTATCCTTTTAGGTTCATACGGGATCTTCAATTTGTATATGGTCGAAACCCTTTCAAAATTATTATATGCCCTTATGGGGCACTTCATTATTAAACCACCATAATGCTTTAAGATTTCCCTCACGCTCATACGCAAGTGTAACACCAGAGGACCTTCGAAAGGTAGTTTATGCTCATACACTTGGGTGAGCTTTCAATGAGTTGAGCTTCAAAATATTGTATTTGACCCTGAACCTACGGGCCACTTCACCTGTGAAATGTGAGTCATTGAGCTAGCATGTCTTTGAAGACACTTGAGAAAACTGTGCTCATATATTTAAAATTCACAAACTTCTTTCACACAAGGCATATGGGATTAATGTTTGCGTATGACTACTCATTTGCGCAAGATGTTCTCTTATTACAGTGTTGGTCTATGCTTTTACTTGGTTATTGCCTATCTTGTCTTTTATACTTGACTGCTAGTGTTTCTTTGCAAATCGTTGTGATCTTCCTTTCATCAGTGTGGGACTTCTTTCTAAATGGCATGGAGCTTTGTTTCATTGGCACCTTTCTCTTGCTATTACATGAGACTTTATTGAAGTGGCTTCCCTCTAAAACTTCGTTTGTCCATGCTGCTGCATGGAGGCTCTTTGAAAATGCCTCTCCCTATCTGCTATGTCTATGCTATTTCTTGGCTTGAAAGGCATGCATGGGGTCTTCTCATCACTGGTCCCTCCTTGCTTAGTGTGGAGATCATTTTGAGATGCTCTGTCCTTGCATAGACTGCCATGAAAGTGTCTTCCTCTTTGGCGTGGACCACCTCTTTTACTTAGCACTGCCATAAGAATGATGAATTTGAAATGACTGATCAATTTGTAGAAAGAGTTGCCATTTTATCATGCTAATAGGCCCCACCTCCAAGTTGAGAGGTAGTTCCTCAAATGTCTCATTGATCTATATTAATTTATCCCTCAAAAGAAAGAACTCATTAAAAGAGACAATGGGAAAATAATTTCCCATTATGGGATCAATGCGCAAGAGTTTCTATTCTTTAAGGTGTGACTATTCTTTTGTATCTTGCGTGTTTCTCTCTTGAATACTTTCTGCGCTCCACTTTTTATGCATGAGTTGTTTCTGATGGGGGTCATCTCTATATGTTGCCATGGCTTCTTCTTGCCATCCATGTGATCTATAGTTCAAAACATTGGCATCTTCCTTCAAAAATTCAATGTTGTTGCCTCTGTATTTAGAACCTTCAAATTCGATTGTAAAAATGAGAAACATTGTATTGAAATTTCCCTCTTTAGTAGGGGTGAGCAAAAATAATATCCCTCTCCTTTTCCAAGCACGACAGGGAATAGGATCCATCTACATGACATTTTGTTTCCCAGAACTAGAATAGTTTAGCAATTTGATACTACTATTTATATCCAACATTTAATAAACCTTGTTATCTATACCATGAATTAGGTGATGTATGGATGCTCATCATTTCCTTCATTTGTGTGATTATAAACTACATCCAAGGTGACCTCAATTCTTGTGGCGTGCAAAGCCTTCACCATTTTTTAACTCTAAGGATGCTGCTAATGGTCCTCCACCATTCAACTGGTGAAAAAGAAAAAACATAGGTTCCTAAAAAATCTTGACATCTTTTCAGTGGCATACCCAAAGATTTTGCACCCTTCAATAAGCTTTTCATAAGGGTCTAACCAAATAAGGTTTTTGCCAAAATGATGACCTTCCTCCCATTGTTGAGGTCGATCCACCTGGTATGCATAGAATACCCCAGTTAGAGGTAGATTCTTAATGCAAACATGCCATCTATCCCCAATTTTATGTTTTCTAGGATCAAGTGGTATCTCGTGGCTCTCAGATTGCCCCTTTGATGAACCTAAAAATAAGAAAAGAGTGATAGAAGTGGCATGTTTAGAAAAAAGGTGAGAAGTTGATTTTATTTCCAACTTGAGACATGCCCAGTGGAGAAGGTTGACCAGTAGAAAGTTCAAACAATCTAACATTGTCAATTATTCAAGGCATCTCTACCTTGAGTGTTCTCTCTTTGGCACTCTGATTGCCAATGATTGACTTAGCTTGCTTTTGCCTTGAAACTGTCCAAATATAGCCCAGGGCTATATGCACCAATTGGATATTTTAATTGTTTGAATTTAATTAGCACATTTGAGGATAAACTTGAACACTGAGACATTCATTCTAGCTTCATTATTCTCATGCTTTGAATCACTTTCTCTGATGGAATCAGTCGAGCCCCAAAGTGGGTCCGGCTAAATTTTTTTTTGATTCTGGACAACTAATATTTCATACTGATCCACTAACCTTCTTAGACTAACTGGAATCCAATTCCAGCAGTAACTAATCTTTAAAAAACACATTTTTCATTAATTTGTAAGTTGTCAATTTTGCACTAGGAGGTCTGCTGACTGACCTTAAAAACTAACCATAATACCTAATCAAGCTCTGAAAATTGGTACACTAATTCTTTTTCCCATACACTTGCACCCTATCGAATCTCATCTCATGAAAAATTTGAGGTCAAATGATATTGACCATCAAAGTTGCCTTCTTGGAATTGCCTGCAAGAAAACAAGTCAAAAAACAATAAAATGGGTTTGGATCTGGCTTTGAAAACTGGGCAAATGGACACTTGGGAAGAAAAAAACTGGGAAATTGGTTCTTTGTCATGAGGACATTACAAATCTATGATTTGGACTCATGACGAATAACTGGACGCAAATGGAAAGCGATCAAAGTGCGCTACTTGGATTTTGTAGATTGAAAACACTAACAGAAAATCATTTTTTACAAATATAATTGACTTGGAAAAGTGTGCAAATGGATTCGTCATGACTTGTAAATTGACACACTTGGAGTATTTTTAGAGGATAACACAGTGGTGCAATCCATTCAATCTAGACAATCACAAGTCTAAAGTTATAACGTCATGAACAGGGTTACCAAACAGTCTACATTTGCTGACACTAGTAAAAAGATAGAAATTGCATTTGGAATCGCATTTGAAAACTAATCAAACAGATTCGTCATAAGCTAAAACTTGAAACATAACAAGTCCTTGACATCTACAATGTAACACATAATGAATTTTAGCATTTTGGTCAACTGATCAAAGGTTATAGCTCTTCAAATAGGGCTTCCCAGAATTATGTGCAATGTGCATCAACATGACAAATTTAAATGACCAACTTTGAGGGATTCAAAACCTAGTCAAACAGGCTCAAAATTACTCAAAATTTGAAACATAGGTTCTTAGGTATGGACACTAGGCACTCCCAAAGTGGCAAGTCACAAAAAAAATTTGGGTGTGAGATATTCAATTGCAAATGCAGCCTCCTGTCATTGTTTAACACTTAGGTGAAAATGCGAA